>JBAMYA010000020.1:2853012-2868426 GCA_037176975.1 Arrhamphus sclerolepis
ATATATGGATAGATAGATATATATGTGTGTGTACACACACACATATATGTACACACACGCTGAA
This sequence comes from Arrhamphus sclerolepis, assembly GCA_037176975.1. NCBI lineage: Eukaryota > Metazoa > Chordata > Actinopteri > Beloniformes > Hemiramphidae > Arrhamphus > Arrhamphus sclerolepis. The sequence goes on from JBAMYA010000020.1 coordinate 2,853,077, forward strand.
AATGGACACATATTAAGTACGTGTCAACAAACACCTCTCTGAAGCACGTACAGTGGGGGGCACATACACAGCGTTATCCCTCTTCATCCTGAGACTGAGTGTGAGAGTCGGCATCACCGTCACTCATAAGTAGAATAAACCCCACAAGCTCTGAAGATATGTTGGGGCACAGAAAAATGTCTACTGTCTTCAAGGGATTTTTTTTTTCAAAGGGCTATGAAAGCTGCAGTGTGCTTGACTCGTTAAATGAGGTTTAAGTCATCTGTGTCAATTGTAGGCGGTGCAGAGCTTTAAGTATTTTGCACATTAATGCGCTTTTGAGAATATTACCCTAGGGTCTTGTTTCTCAAGGAGAAAAGGGGTGGGATGTTTTCTAACATTACTATTGTAAACTTTTTGTTGTGTGCACATCTCTGTTGTTTGGAGAAAATGGTTCCGATTATTCAGATTTCATGCCTTGCATGGATGTTAATTATTTACCCTGGGCATGAAATTAGTTTGAATGCCAGGGATTTATGTATACAAACACGCTTCAGATCATGGGAAAAATGGGATGAAGGAAAGCAGGCATCAGGGGTTGGGGAGCGCTTGTTGAGATCTTTGTGTATCACATTGTAGTGGAGTGTTTTCTAATTAATACTATCTTTGTTTATAAACGCTTTGATTTAATTAGGTGGTGAAAAAGAGAGTTGGATTAGCTGTTAATTGATTTAATTATCCAATTTGTTTGTCTCAGGCATGATTCCAGCAGAGCTACAACAGCTGTGGAAAGAGGTGACAAATGCTCACGTGAAGGAGGAGCACAACAATGGCAGCAACAACGGCCACCAGGGCCTCGACCTGTCCTCCCCGGCTCTGCCAAAGAACCCACTCCTCAACCAGCATGCCTCCACTAATGGGCAGTACATGAGTCACAAGAGAGAAGGGTGAGTTCTTCCTTCTTTTTTCTTTCATCATCATTTGCATAGATGAGACCCACTCTGACGTAGGCTCACTAACTGTAATTTCCTTCGTGTGAAACTCAGGTGTAAACAGATTTACACTGATTTGTAGTGACTGACCTTTTTTTGAGGACCTATACGGTGACTTTTGGATGTGACTGGAAAGCACCTTTTACTGGAAAACCTGGGGGTGTTACACTGAATGTACACAAAACTGAACTGGTATAGTCAGACGATCACTGAAAAGTCTGCAGAAGTGCAGCTTTGAAAAATTACTAATTTTCTGTGTTTGATGTGATATATTGTAATGTCACTTTTCTTCAATATCTCTGCAGAATTTTCACAGAGATTTCCTTCAGAACTCTGGAAATTGTTTTGATTTTTGACAAAAAGATCATAGCAAAATCTCTTGAGTAAAAGCAAAACATGCAAGACACATGTTTTGCTTTTACTCAAGAGATTTTTTTTACTCGTCTTTCCATAAAAGAAAAACATTTTTATCTCCATATTAGGTATTTATGGACATTTAGGATCAACATGGCAGTTAAGAAATAACATAAACAAACAATAACACAAGCAAAAGGCTATCATATGCTAGTAAATGAATAAAAACAAAACCCTGGGTGTATTTTCAAAACACGGCTAAACCATGTATGAAAGGGTCTCTGAGCATTTTGTGTGTGCAGGAAGGAATTAATTTGGCATCTTACATGTTGGCTTGTTTTCTTGCAAAAAAGCCTGATCTTTGAACTGTTAGTGAGGAGCCTCCAGGCACCGTAAGCTCTCTGCTTAATATCTGACTTGTGTTTCAGTGATCAAAACCTACGTGTCGGTATGAAAGCGATGCAAATGAAAACATGTTTAGCACAGTAAACCAGCTTGCCTCTGGAGGTGAAGAGGGGCTGCTAGCAGGAGGGACAAGAGGGGCTGTTGAGATGATCTGAGTGACACCAAAAGGATGTACTATAGAGTAATCTTTTAAAATCACCGAGGAAAAATGTTTTAGAAAATGGGCATTTGTTGTTCTCACAGGTAACAGTATCCACAGGCTTCCAGGTCTTCATCTGGCATCTGGCTGAATGTCTTTTTGTGTAGTGTGACAAATCTCAGGGGAGGATATTGACTTACTTCCTCCATCACACGTTGTCGCAAGTGAGCAAACAAGGTGCACATCAATGGCAGAAAAAAGCAAGAACCAGCCTCAGCTGAAGGCTCCATGAAACATAGGAAAAGACATAACACAGGAGCTGGCAGCCCGTCGGCCTCACGCTGACTGTCAGAGATTAAAGAAGATGTCAGCAGCAGTTTAACACAAGCTTAAGTGAAGAAGGCAGTCTCGGTTTGAATATTCTGGCAGTATCTTAGATCTGTCAGAAAACCAAGCAGGTGATTCTCATCCACCCCATACGCTCAAGAAACTGGATTACCTTCCCAGAGTTTCAAACCGAGAAAGATGACTGATACAATGTGAACACAAAATATTCCCTATTAAAAGCTGAATGATGCTAATTTAGATTCTTGCAACCAATAATCCTGTCTTGTGTTAATTTTGGAACTCGTAAATCGGACAACTATCAAGAGCGTTATTCCTCTCTTTTGATGATGCAGGCTCATTTCCACTCAGACTCCATGGGAAGAAAAATGAAATATTGTTAAGTATGATTATTCTAAGTAAGGCTCTGAGAAAATGTCTGTGTTATAATCCAGGGATTTGAATAATCAGGTTGAAGATAATGGGCTGGGCTGGCCTGGGCGTAAATAGAGAGCATCAACTCATCCTCCCAGTGCTGAACTTAATGAACTTTTAATTGATGCGGTTTTGCAAGTCCTTTTGTCATGCAACAGAAACAAGCCTCTCTGCTGATGGGCCTGTTTTCCCGACTGGCTTCAGATTGGTTTACAGTAGGCCCTAAGTACCATGTAGTTAGTTTCATGTGTCATATAAAATCTACCCAGGCACAATGACGCCTGCAACTAAAACCTTAAGTGCATCCACAGGAATCACTCACCGGCTTTGCACTTCCGTCTTAAGGAAGCAGGAGAAATTCAATCACCGTCGGCTTGACACACCAAAGATGAGGCACGTGTTATTGCTTTTAGTTGTTTCAAAAAGACACTCACATGACAATACAGGCTGGGATTTGCGTTTGTCTTAATAACATCCCTGATAGGACGAGAGCCTGAGTCAGTCAAGCTGTCAGACCATGTTGTTTCCCTGCTGAGGAAAATGATGCATAGATAGAAGTATACCCCTGTGAGCCAGGTCATCTTTATTCAGTAATTTGCTTATTTAAATCAAATGTGTCTGATCTGTATCTGACACGAATTCCCAATGCAGTGCTGCATCAGCTTTGTAAAGGGGGAGCATCCTCACAAAGCACTTGGCCCACTTTACTTCCCAACAACCATCAGTAACCACAGCTGAGGGACTGTAACACAGCAATCTGTTAAGGAGGTAAATAATCAGATTTGGCACAGTTCTCCCATTCCTCTCCTGCCTTTCATTTGTCTTATACGTGTGAAAAAAAAAAAAAAAAAAGCTAATTAAATCATTAAGGATGAAGCATGCTTTTGTACCAAAAAAAGAGTAACAGATCCAGAAAAGATGTAGACAAAGGGCCGGGGGTGGGGGGTGGGGGTGGGGGCTTTAGGGAGTAGGCCAACTCTACCAACAGCGAGTGACACTAGGGAGAGACTTTGGCCTTTGGACATCAATCTTTCCATTTTTGCTGATAGAGTCCATCAGCACATGAAGCTATGGATCTTGACTTGCTTATGGTCCAGTGCAGCTCATCAAAGTAAGTGAGCAGGAAAACAACTGGCCAGCAGTTGTTGGAATCGTGTTTGTGCGCAGTCGTTCCCGTCCGTCTACACACGAAAACACCTGGAAGGTTCAAACCGTCCTTGTCCCGCTTGTGTACACACTTTAATGTTCCTGCTCATCTAAAGGAAGCTGATGACATGGTTTTTCTCATTGCTCTCACAAGATCATGAGAGTGTTCTTCCCCCGGGCTTCTTGACAATAATAAAATCCTGACAGAACTGTCACAACTGCAAGTGAAATTTAACGAAACGTGGGGAACTGCTGCTCAGTTTTCTTTTTGGGCTTTATTTTCTTTATTTTGTCTTCCAAGAAAATATTCTCAAATGGGAGAAAGCCCTATCAATACAACATTCTTCTCCTATTACACTAATGTAGCTCATTTGGTGTAAATTCTGTCATTTACCACTGTTTAGTCATCCACCATTTAAAAGGGCTCTTCTGCCAGCAGCTCCTTACAGCGCTTTGTGCTCACTGATTCCCAGAACACTCTACATTTCAATATCTTATTAATACAGAATTAACCAACAAGCCTTCCCGCAAAGAATTAAAAAAGGATCTCTTTAAATTAAAAACCAGCGTTACCTTCACCGGTCCACACGTTTCCTTGTTAAAAACTCATTATAATTGGTTGTCTGCCATCTATTTATTAGCTGTATCAAAACAGAGGTCCTAATGTGAATACATAATTCATAATTGAATAAAAAAAAAACATTCAGATTTTTGAAAGAAAGGAAAAAAATCTGCTAACCACATTCATCTATGCTTGACTGCTTTCTAATTGCAATGCAATTATCACATGTTATGAACAATGTGAACTCTTAAGGAACTAATTATAACACAAGGAAACCTGTGATGACCTTTAAAATTTCCTACTTGAGGTACCGCTTTACTAACATGGACATAAATTTGATTTTAACTGAAGATTAGCATGCTTAATCCCGCAAATTTCTTGCATTTGGGTATGTTTGTTTTTTACTGATTTGTTTTTAGACCAGTTTTTAAATAAGACCAAATTGATGTTTGGCCAGAAAATGCAAGATGTTATTTTCATTTTTTTTTTTCTTCTTTTTTTTTTTTTCATCTTTTCATCCTGAAAGTAATCCCCCGAACAAGCACGGCAGCTTTAGACATTAGTTCTTATTGAATATAAATATACTAATGAGATTTTGGGGGCTGGAGTTATTCTCATGCGGGAACACAACAGTTTGTTGTGCAATCAATCTCTTTATCTGTCCCGCTGTCTTAGAGTGCAGGACTTACACTGGAGGAGAAGCAGCAGCATTGTGCTCACAAGGCGCCACAAGCACAGGTGGTAGCAATATAGGCCAGTCCCCCAGGCTCTTGTATCTGAAAGTTGTGTGTCTTGTATAGTGCCTGTGTCCATATGGCTGCCTATCTCGCTCTTTTAGCAGTCACTGCTTCCACACAGGCCGCTTTCTCTCAGCTCTGATTGTGGTTAGCTGTGCTTCCACGCCTCTCGCCATATGGAAGATGTTGTAAAGTTTGTTTTTCAGGGATGTTCCTGCTATTTAGACTGATTGTACTGAGCCGTACATTCCCCATAGATGCATTCCCATCAGCCCCTGGTGACATGATTTGGTCAGGAGATAAATTGATACAAGGCTGGGATGTTTACAGCTTGTGCACAGTGTGAAAATAGGGGGTTCATATTGTGTTACAGACTCCTCCAGGTGGGCTGTGGGACATGATGCAGCAGGCAGCACTGGAAAACAGCAACGCTGTGAGCCCCCTAGCTGTCTTGATCAAAGTGAATTGCCACATGGCTCAGTGATACTAAATAATTACATATTGATTTGGTTGTGCTTTCACAACAAGAGTTCCCTCTTTTAAGAGCGGAACAAGTAATGATCACACAGGTACACTGGTTTCACAAAGCCTGAGGTTCACAGATCAAGTAAAAGTCAATATTTCCATGCGAGGACAAGATACAGGACACGCGGGGAAGCTCCGGATCATCTTCAGATCACCTTCAGATCATCGTTAACTATTTCTTGTGTTATGTGACCACAGGCCTGCGTACAAAGAAAAGTTGAGATCTGTTGGCTGATCACATTCTCTCTGCTTCTTTTTTTCGTGCAGATCAGCACTGGATGAACCTTCCCCCCACACTCACCCCCTCTATGGTCACGGTGTCTGCAAGTGGCCTGGATGTGAGGCTGTTTTTGATGATTTTCAGTCATTCCTCAAGTAAGTAAAAGCCATACTTAGAGGTCTGTTTCTATCACAGTTTGTTTGTCCTCTTTTTGGGTCGATTACACATTTAGGGACCCCCTGCAACACTGAGGCGCTGCAGGTGCAACTGCTTGTTATTCCTGAGTCTGGGCTGGCCCTCTCTTGAACTACTGTGGTGGGGTCTCTTTCTGGGAACTGCATGGGCCTCTAATTCCTGTGATAAGTGCTGTTCCCATGGCGATGAGGGCCGTTTTTCCCAAACAAACATTGGTAGGATGTTTATCTGTAGCAGCTCACACTTAGGGAGCCCTGCATGTTTGCCCTTGTCACTGGACAGGAGGACTGCTGTCTTCTTTTTCAGCTTTCCTTTTGTGTAATTTTGCTTTTGTGGCTCCTTCTGCATACTCGTAATGTGCTTTTTGTTTTACATTGACGTCTATTTAAACAGGAAGGCCAACACCTTATTTGTTTAATAATTTGTTTACTTTAAATTAATCTATTTATTTTAAATTAATCCTTCTCCAGTCACATCTTTGCCGTGTGTACTGCGTAACCGGTTAGACTGTGTCCAGCCTGACATAGACCATTGTTTTCCACTCCGATTCCCCGTTTGAATCAAAGCCCTGGGTTTACTAGTCAACCCTGTGTGCTGCGCCTCTGGATAATCCAGCCCATAACACTGCCATGGTTACGGAGAGGATGAAAATATCTGCATTGTGGCAGAAGATCAATGGCCCACTGTCACCCTGGATTAGTCGCACTTTAAACAAGCTATGACACAATTCCATTATCCTAAAACAAGCACTCAGCGAAGAAATAGACACTAAAGACACAAGGGAAAAAGGTGCTGCGGTATCATCTTGAATTTTCTCTTTTCTCTGTTCGCTTCAAACCAACTCATATACTCATCAGTTGAGCTCGCATGTGTAAGTAAGAAGATATTTATTTATATTTTTTAAAATAATAAATGTGTTGCAACACTGAGTAATTAAACTGTGAATCAAACACACACATTTTCTCAGAAAGACGCACATATTTCAGATTAGGGAGTGTCTCTGACATTGCCTCACCCTTTGTTTATAAAATGAAGGAGAACTAAAGTCAGTGTGCCCTGTAGCGCTCTGCCTTAAAACGTCTTTGAGTGCACTCAGCTATGTTTTTACAAGTGTTTTTATCATGGCAACATCTTGTTTACTTTAGTTGACTGCTCAAACTGCTTGGAACATGTTAAGAAAACATTTGGGGAGACTCTCCACAAAGCTGCCTTTGTTTAGCAGCAGGCGAGGGTGCGAGCAGCTCACCAAGGTGTTAACTCTCAAACCCTTAAGCACTTCCACATGAAACGCAGTGACTGATACTGCAGGCCTCCAAAATCAATCAAAAGTAAAAACAAAGAATACATCAGACATTATAATGTTCTTTCACAAGTGTCCTGAGGTTGGAAATGTAAGTAAAGTGAGAGGTTTGTGTGTGTGTGAGTGTGTAGTCAGCAGAACACAGTGTACTGAGGTGAGGAGGACTCCAACGTCAAACAGATTTCAGCTCCACATGCCAACAGTAACAACTAACAGTGCATTGAAATGTTGTTTTAAACTGTCCGTGTATTTATTTTATCTTTTAAAGAAAACATGACATACCTACACACAGTATCTTGATAAATACAAAGCACCAAATCCTCGTTCCTGTTTTTTGGGTTCAGTTCACAGAGGGGTTGGGCCGGGCTCGTAGCGGAGCCCAGTGTTTTTATGAGGGTCAGGACCCTTCTCTTCATCGTCCAGTCAGAGGTCAGAGCCAGTGAAACCCTGCAGTGCCCTCTAGTGCTGCACTGTCTGCGAGCTACACTGCAAAAATCATCTCTGTCAGCTCAGCACAGTCTACCAAGTGTTTTATTATAGCACCAGTTAATCCAGCTTCAAACCATGCAAAAATAAAATTAAGCCAAACAAGACATCATATAAAGTAAAGACAAATATAACATGCATTTTAAATGCAAATACCACTTTCTGTATGTGTGCATTTAATTTAAGTTCCACCCAGAGGTGGGAAAGATAAAACCTTCCTCAAACCTTCCTCCAGTCCACGTAATTAAAGACAGTGAAGGACAAAAAAAAAAAACAAAAAAAAAAACTAACTGATGTGTAAAAAGTCAACTGTGTGAATATCTGTTTGAATTGTTTTATTGTGGCAATTTACATTAGGGTCTGTCATTCTGCCAGAGAGCTTTTAAAAGTGGCTTCATTTGAAGTCCAGAAAGTGACACATGCCAACGTTCATAGTCTCCCTCGATGTCAATTCCCTGTATCCCCTGCTCCCATGTCCAGACACTCCTCTCAAGGCTGCATTAGGGCCATTTGAATATTTCATTTCCTATTAATTATGCACTGTGACTCTCCATGTCATTAGAAGAAATAAAGTGGAATGTAACAAAGGATGAAAAGAAGCGGGGCACATGTCTCGTATGAACAGAGAAATTCCAAAGCTGCTCACGTAGGCCACCCTTCATTGAAAATTCAGTCTGTGCCAGTTAAAATGGAGTTGAAACGTCTTTACCTATTATTTTCTTCTTTGAAATTTAGTAAGATGTCCTGAAATGTTTACCAGTTTCATCTTCCGACCCACTTAATTAAATGGACGTGTGTTTTATTCAAACAAATAGAAAGGCTGGGGAAGTCTAAATTGATTCAGCAATAAGGGGTTCCTGGACAGCATTTCTTTATATACGCTGTTTTTTTTCCCATAATAATTAACTTGTGCACTGAATGCATATCACTATTATTTAAAAAGGAAAAAATAAGGTATTATTAAAACCCAATAGCAGAACCAGAAGGGGGAAGAGACCAAGTCTCGGATAAAGATTTAAATCATTCACCTCAAGGTTACATGTGTCACCGTGGAACAGGAGACTTCATATTTCAAGCAGAGCTCTGTCAGCTTTCTTTCCTTTCCTGCGTCTTGTTTTCTGAACGTAAATGTGATGTTTAATCTTCAAAGTTGTCGTCTGAACATAAAGCAGTAGCACGATTATCGATCCATCGTGAAGTTGTGGTGGCCACAAGTCGGCTGTGGCTGTTTCTGGTTTGCTGTACAAGGTGGAAAAAGTGCGTAAAAAAGGAAAAAAGGACGAGATGTTACTCAGCTTTCTCCCATCTTCCGCCACCACTTTGTGCACACACAGACATGCCTGGTGACAGTGACCTACATGGTCACCGCAGATGTGATATAATTTATGATATATATAATATATTGGATCCATTAGCGAGCATAATGAAGTAGTGAAATGAAAGGGTATTTGTGAAATCAGTTCAAACATCCTGCTCGGATTATGATTAAATGATTAATGAAATGCCCCTGCATAAGCATTTTCAAACAGTAATTCATGCGGCTGCTGATAAAATTCCTCCAATCACATTTCCTTCACTCATGAAGCTTATCTCCCCCATTTTATATAAATCACAGAAAAAAAACCCTGTCTGCTACATAGCGAGCTACTTATTTAGATTAGTTATAAACGTGAAGGAAAAGAGAACATCTTTCCTGGATAAAATAATCACACATAATTATATCCATAATTCAACTTTGTGACAGATCCCATCTCGTTGTCCTGTTGTCCTCTAAATTCTGGCTTTGTATAAATTCTCTTAATTTTTAAAGGTAAAAGTAACTATCAAAACCTCAAAAAAGGAAAAAATCCACCAGGCGAGGGAGAGCTGCGCTGACAAGAAATTGCATTTGGGCAGTAGTGCATAATTTAGCAAAAGAAGCCAACCTGTAATTCTTCAGTCATTCCTCTTATCTGTGAGCTGTAGGAGCAAACATGACTATTCTTATGTATTAAAAGAAGTATTACTTCTTTCCTGCAAGCGTTGTACATGCAGTCACTGCAGTACAAAGCTTCTGCACTCTGTTAACTAAGCTAGGCCTTCTAGAGTTGTGGTTTGTTTGTTTTTTTTTCTCCATCCAAAGATATTTCAGAAGGAGAATCGACATCTCATATGTGTTTTCATTTTCTTTTCTTTTTTTTTTTAATTCTTTTTGTCTTCCAGGCATCTTAACAATGAGCACGCCCTGGATGACAGGAGCACAGCCCAGTGTCGGGTGCAAATGCAGGTCGTACAACAACTGGAGCTGCAGGTATTGTCCCAGCACTTGTTTTGATCCAAATATTTATCTGTCTTCTTCTGCTGATGCTTCCTCGGTGTCTGCAGAAGCCCTCCCCTTCTGCCATGGGGTCACTCATGGAGAGAGGGGGTGGGGGGCAGCAGAAATAATTTTGTACTAGTAACCAGTCATTAAAAATGTGTTATGTATGCATGACAGCCAGGAAAAGATATATGAAGGGCCTGGGGCTAAGTAGAGAAGATAATTACATTTTGAATTTTACTGGGTTTTAAAGTTATTTATGACTTTTAACTGTTTGCCACCAACAATAAAACACTTGGTGAAATGACTCGACAGACACTCTGTGTTTAGTCACTCGTAGGAACAAAAAGGTTATTTAAGCCCCATCTACAAAATAGTTTACGCAGTGTTCAGTACTTTTAATACCTTTTCGCTCGTGAGTGGACTATAATGATCTTTTTCTGCGAGAAAGAAAAATCTTCCTGTGCACGTTCAGAACACACCTATGACAAAAGATATGTTCCTTCCATCACTGTCATTGTTAATGAGGTATATGTTTAATACTTCAGGGGGGAAACATTCATAAAATATATATATATATATATATTTTTTTTTTTTTACTCACTAGTATCTGCAACAGTTGCAAAGAAAATACACCAAGAATCCAAAATAATGTATTCCAGATTTTGGGCATTACTGACTTCAGGTTCTCATATTAGCCACATAATAGGCCCAAAATGAAAGATAATGAGTGCTAGACAGCTATGGTTTACAGGATATTGGCCTTTAAACAATAAAACTGTAGTTGCTCGTACAATGCAGCATGCAGCCGTGATGTCTCTGCGTAGCATCCAGAGGGCTTACCTGACACACTTCCTCTGCACACAGCCCCTCACCATAATTTAAGTTGGCAGCAGGTACGTTGAGAGAACTTAGGCTTACATTAGAAAATAAGACACAGTACATAAAATGATTTTCTCTCGGACTTGTGTATCGACTCTCTGGGCTGCAGCCTTGTTGACGGCTTCCCTGAAAACAAATGAATAAGTAGTAGCAAGAAGAACTCTGTTTGTATTCAGTCATTGCTAAAAGGCCTTCATTAGAAAGGAATATATGATATTAATAAAAGTACAGAAATGGATTTTCTGTGTGTGTGTGTGTGTGTGTCTGTGTGTTCATGAAAGCAAAAATGGATTTTCTCCTTTCTCATTACAGCTAGCAAAAGACAAAGAGCGTCTGCAAGCTATGATGACGCATCTTCATGTCAAGTCCACAGAGCCCAAAGCCACCCCACAGCCGGTGAGCAGCAGCCCTGTCATACATCTCTCTCGTTCCTCCCCCATCCTTTTGTTTGTCTTAATTGGCACACATGTATTCATTAATCCCTTCCTCCATCTTCTTATTTATCTGCTAAATAAAAACAGCTGTTCTCTTGAGGGAGGCAGTAAATATAGTTGGGACCACATCTGCTGACATCTGAGATTCAATTTGGTGTCTGTGATGAACTGGATGTATCGGCTCCATCTCTGCTACAGAGAACGGACGCCTGTTTGACAGCGTAGGAAGAAGGTTGCAAACAAACACAGAATACAAATAAGAGGATGCATTATGTTTTAAATGAAATATGAAAAAATAATTTTAATTATTCAAAGTCTAATCTAACAAAATCTCATGTCTGACACTATAGATATGATGAGAAAGGTTTTAAAAAAACTGAAGGCATTCCAGAATGCCTAAAACGAAAAAACACCAATAATTAGATTATTATTATTATTATTATTATATTATTAAGGCAAAGTGAAATGTAATATTTCAAAGACAACGTGAACATATTTATGCACCCTAATGCACTGTTCTTAAAGCATGTAGGCTCCCAGACATGCTGGCTCATGCACAGCAGGCACCTCAGAGGCTGAACTTGGGTTTTAAAAAAATAGCACCTCAACATTAAGTTTTAGTTTCATATTAAACATTTTTTTCTTGATAGTGTGTGCCAGAATTTCCATCATAAACTGAATTTATGTGAGGATGAGAAAAGAATAAAATATAATATGTTGGTGCAGGGGAAAAGTAAATTATTTGTTAAATGTAATGTGTTTCTTTAACATCTCCCATTCTCGGTGTGTTCTATACCACAAAAGGTTCTTCTCAATCTTTATCCTAAAGGGTAAAGGTTTAACATATTACTCTGAAGCATCTGCTCTATTTTGTCATTTTCAAGACGGGCCTCACCATCATTTTTCAGCCTGTATGACAGTTCATTCAGAGAGCCAAATGAGTAGAGATCATTTTTCTGCAGGGCGTGAATGTAAGATCACACATACATGCACATATGCACGCAAATGGACAATATGCATGCAGGAGTCTTGTCCCTGTGGTGCTTGTATCATTTATTTACAGTCAAAGAGGAGGCTATTGACATCCAGAGGCTGTATGTGCACTCAGCTCAGCACAGTCAGTCAACAGAAAGCGCCTGGAGATGTTGAATGACAATAAGCTGTCTGTTAAAGCTGTGCCTGTGTCACACACTCTGATTGTGCAGATTAGAGTGCAGAAGGAGGGTTCTGACACCGGGACATTTGTATATGAAAAGTGGTAGGGGCAGCAGATAGCATCTTGAGTTCGCCTCCTTTCTTCTCTCCCATGGGACCGAGAATGACTGTGTCAGAGCTCAGTGTTAACACTCTCAAGAGGGGCTAGCTGCGGTCTTTATTCAAATAAATAGAGTCCCATTCTCCAGCACAGCATTGGCTGCTGAATATGTTTGACTGGATGAGGGGAGGACTTGCACAGGTAACTGAGGCTATCAGCCCCAGAGATGATGCAGTAGGAGAGCATGTTGAGAAGACTGGAAATACAGCCGCTTTAAAAGATAAAAAGGCTCTTGCAGTGAATGATGGTAGAGCTTCTCTCATGTTCTATGATGTTTATCCATCCAGCTCTGATGAATGTGCTGGTTTACATTTAGTTGTAATTAATAAATTAAAAAAAACACACACACACACACACACACACATGCAGTGCATTCAGAGCATCACACGATCACTTTTTTTTCATCTTCTGAGTAGGAGGGGGTGAATGAAAACAAAATGTACCACATTAGCAAAGCATGTTCTCTGTGTGTGTGTGTTGCGTGTGTGTGTGTGTGCGTGCGCGTGTGTATTTGTATTTGTCTCTGTGTGAGTGGGTGGGTGTCTACACATGATGTCACTAAGCATTCTTGTCAGAAATCTGACCTTTTACGCCATACATAATTAAGGAGGGACTTTTTGTTTATTTTCTTTAGCAGCTTGCCGAGTCAAAGCCAGTATAATTAGATCACCAATTACCATTTAATTAATTTCAGTCTGAAGTCTCATTTTGTCTAGGAACTGGAGTGAGCCCAAATGGTGAGTCAAACAAAGGCAAGGCTATTACCAGCCTGTCTGGCCTATTGTTGGAGCCTCTCTGTGTTTATGGCCAGGGAATATGGATGAAACATGAAACAAAGCCTACTAATCCACAGGAAGAGAAGTCAACACCACAATCTCATTCTATTGATAGCATTGTGTCAGAAACACGCAAACCCAAGTGTAATTTATTTTGTGCCTGCTTTAGAATAACATGTCTTTTGCTGCTGTTAGTGAAGATGCCGTCCACATGTGTGCATCTCTGCAGAAATCCAAATTATTTGGCCAGACGCTGCCAAAAAAGCCAAGTTCAGCCTCTGAAACATAAATAGACTTTGAGCTCTGTTAGAATTTGAACATGCAAACACTCTTGTATCTAATTTAATGTAAACTGAGTTTTAAAAGTGAAACGGAAAATTGATGAATTGGAAAATTTTTATAGTAACGTCTATTCTCAGAGTTCTGACAGCTGTCGGATCAATTTTGTTTTCAGTCCCAATCTAAGTTTTTTTTCTTGAATTTTATTATTGTTATTTGTATTAATTTCGATTCTCATTATTGGTATTATGTATATGGATACTATTGAATGAGCAAAAAATAAAAAATATATTCCAAGGAAATTTATCTAAATTTATCAGGCAGCTTCAACAAATATAAGGTTGTAAAATAAAATAAAAATAATAATGATAATAGAAGAAAAAAAAACTGGAGCATTATCCAGCCCTTCAAATAATTTAAAAACAGTAAGGCTTAATCTGAACAGTTTAAATCAAGTTATGTTATAACAGCTAAAAATACAAAAGCATACAAATTAAATTTGAAACTTTTGAAATAAAATTGCAATAACAGTTGAAAAGCAAACATATATACATGAGTAGCACAACACAATTCTACAAGTCATCACTTTTTTTCCTTTTTTTGATATTTTTTGATATCAGTCCGTGTCAGACTGACACCAGCTGGATAATTGAACAGGATCTAAGTTCTTGTTCTCCTCTGTTATCAGCAGAAATAAAATATCTGATGCCCCATCAGATCAACATGTGATCTCACAGATGTGACATTTCCTGCCCGTACAGTCCTCCTTATGGTAGCTCGCTCTGTATTTTCTCCTTTTTCTCTCTCACAGTCTGAAGTCATGTTTAATTTGGAAACTGGCCTCCTTCGGCAAATTAGCAATTAGAACAATTTTGCAAGAATATGTATATGTGTCATTAGTTTTCCTGCCAATTAATAGCTAGAGCAGGGGGTCAGGCTAGAATTTTCCACTTGACTGCTGCTCCAGTATGGAGGCTTGGCACTTGGCTTGGAGCTGCCACAGCTGCTGGAAACTATGCTATACCTTAGGAGAACTTGCCATAATTAGTTTACCTTGTAGCCATTATTTCTTAAATCCATCTCTCGCCTTAGCTGACCCAACCCATCCCTTTAACTGAAGACTTTCTTTCTAGGGCTGTCTCTGAAAACACCATAGGTTCGTCTTTCTAAAACGTCTGTCTGGTCCTCATGATGGAGGTCAGTTAGGCACAGTAGTTAATCATCAGATCACCTCTACAAGCACCTCCTAATTAGAGTCCACACAATACAATTTCAGCTTGTAATTAGCCCAGATTGGCTTCTTCCTCTGGATGCCTTATTAGCAGGGTTGCTCAGCGGTAGGTGAGAATCCTATCGCCATTTCTCAGTGTTGAACAGGCCACCTATCTTCCCCTTGCCGTTCAGCACTCACTATTGCTTACTACGCTGGTGACCCACACTGCGCAAAGGAGGTGGGGGTGGGTGGGTGGGGGGGGGGGGGGGTGGTGGTGTGTTTGTTGGTGTGTGTGTGTGTGTGTGTGTGTGTGTGTGTGTGTGTGTAAAGCGTATTAAAGCTGCAATCAGAGA
>JBAMYA010000020.1:2870982-2888472 GCA_037176975.1 Arrhamphus sclerolepis
CCTCGCGCCTCCCCCACCGCCCCGAGAATCCTTTTCCGCTCCTCCGCCCCCTCCACACCCCTTATCCAACTGGGACAAAAGATTAAACAAAGGTGGTGAAACTAAGAGCTGGAAGCCTGACATAGCAGCAAGAGGGTTCAAAGAAAAGAGGGGGTGGTGGGGAGGGATGGAGCTCCAGAGTTGTTTTCCAAATGTTTAGTGAGCTTTGACTGATCATTTTCAGGCTCACCTTCAAACAGAGAAGAGATGTGATTCATCTGTGACTCTGGCGCATCCACACTCACCGTTTGTCTTGTTTTCTTTTTCTCAGCTTAACCTTGTGTCCAACGTCACCTTGTCCAAATCAGCCCCCGAGGCCTCTCCTCCTCTGAGCCTTCCACAGACCCCCACCACCCCCACGGCACCCCTCACGCCACTATCCCAGACCCACTCCGTCATCACAGCCAACAGCATCCACAGCATGGGCCCGATGCGGCGGCGTTATTCAGAAAAGTACAACATGCCCATATCTCCTGGTACAGCAGAATTTACACGCATTAACACGTACAGCAAAATATACAACAGGATTTTTCCCACGCTGACCTTTTGTTTTTTCCCTGTGTGCAGATATCAGTCAGAACAAAGAGTTTTACATGAATGCAGATGTTAGACCTCCTTTCACATATGCGTCACTAATAAGACAGGTAAGAGGCTCTTTTTTCTCAACTGTTAAAAACAACCTTTCTCACTCTTCATGTACTATATTAAAGCACAGTGTGGACAGGAGTTGATAATCCACTCAAATGCAAGAATGTGTTTGAGTCAAACATATGGCATTTTTTTTCTTTTGATTAAGCTGCTGCAACTGCCACCAAATTCATTTCACACAACAGTAAGGATGAACCTGTTTTAAGATGGCCAGTCAATTACTGCTCAAACGCGCTAATCTGGGATCTTGGAAATTAATCGGAGCCGTCCATAATTGCTGCCCTGTAATCTGCTTGAGAAATGTTTTTGCTTGCCCTTCATTTATACTCACAAAAGAAAATATGTTAAAAACTCCCATTGTGAATTAAAAGTGCTTTACGCTACTAGAAACAGGCTATATTTCACATAGACAGTTTCCATTCTGTTGGCTGTGTTTTTCTCAGGGGAGTTCACGCAGACCTGTATACCTCCTGTAAATTATTAATCATTTTGTGAAGCAGGCAAAAGTGTAAATGTTTGTTTCTGTCACTGTTCCTCATCCAGGCAATCCTTGAATCTCCAGAAAAGCAGCTAACACTAAACGAAATCTACAACTGGTTCACACGAATGTTTGCATATTTCAGGCGTAACGCAGCAACATGGAAGGTAATTTTGCTTCTTCTTTTTTTTTCCTCATGTCTTTAAACTATTATCAGTGGATGTGGAGAAATGATGATGTACTTAAGGAGGATGAAATGATAGTCCAGCATAAATGAACCTTTACCCAAATACGTAACAACGCACCACTTATTCTTGTCCAAGGGAACCTGCCCCAGAGGGCATTATGCATCTCTCTGATAAAAAAGAAAGAAAGAGAAGAAGGAAAATTGGACTAAAAAACACTCTTACAGTAATATGCGGGGATGTTCTGGTGGTGGGTGGTTAAACGTTGTAGTATTCTGCCAGTGACTCCTGGCTGAGCCCCTCACACACACATGCAAACACAAATATAGTACAAGCACAAAGCACATTACCAAACCCAAATGTGTGGCTGTATAGAAAGTAAGATTTAAAAGAAGAAAAGCAGAAATGGAGCAGTGAAAGCCCCTCTGAGTTCTGGTGGACTGAACACACACATGCAGAGCATCATGGCCCTGCTCCACCCGTGTCCTCCATCAGCTCCCACACTCGCTGACAGCCCTTCCACAGGGGCACACCGCTGTTACAAACACTGGATTCCTCTCACACTCTCCTGCTCCTGGAATAACAACACAATTATTTATCTAGGTCTTCTTTCATGCCTTATTTCTTTCTGGCTTGAACATTTCAAAGTTAATATCTCCTTTTTTCTGGCTTTGCTGTAATAAAGGCAAGGTCAAAAATGACTCAACGTTTGGTAAAAATATTATGAGTAAAATGTTTGATGATTCATTTGTTTTGTCTCGACTGATCAGAAAAAGCAGCATTTTAGTGATAAGAAATAAAATGTCACGAACTTTATTGCCATAGCAACCGGTAAATATTTTGTGTTGTTTGAAAATGAATGTTTGTTGTTTTCGATCAGGTTTCATCACATGCCTGTCAGAATAATGGAATTCTTTCCCATGATGCATGTTTACTGTACTGATAGAAAACTTTCTTCTGTCTTTGTTTTCACACCAACTGCAGAATGCAGTCCGGCATAATCTTAGTCTTCACAAGTGTTTTGTGCGAGTAGAAAACGTAAAAGGGGCTGTGTGGACAGTCGACGAAATAGAGTTCCAAAAGAGACGGCCTCAAAAGATCAGTGGGTACGTTTGGCCTCTTTGAGCCCTGACTAGCGTCTGTCTCACCGTTGACTGATGGGAAGAAGCTGCTGCCGCTGCTGCTCCATTTCATTGTCTATGTGCCACAACGTCCAAAGTCCCTGCTTGCTTTGGCGTGCCTCCCCTTCATGCTTTCAGCAGCCTTTTGGTGATGCCTCATAACCCACAATGGCTTATTTTCATTTTGATCCTCACCTCTCCCCTCCTCCCTGTGTCTGTGTGTCTGTCCGTGTCCCGTCTGTGCTGTCGATCACTGCATCTGCATCTGGCTGCCCCCCCTCCCCCGCTGGTTTGCTTTCCCAGGGTGCCATTCGCACCAACCTTTCACTGCATAAGTGCTTTGTGAGAGTAGAGGATGAGTTTGGGTCCTTTTGGACTGTTGATGATGAGGAGTTTAAGCGCGGTCGACACATACAGCGAGGCCGCCCTCGGAAATACACCGCTGATGAGAACTTTGATGAGCTGCTCGTACAGTAAGCACCTCCGCCTGCCCTGCAAACCCCAGTGGCCCCCAGCCCCACCTGCATGCCCCCCCCTCCCAATGTTGCCATCATGCTTTTTGTGTTAAGCTCACCATCCATCATGCTTTCACAAGATCTGCCTCCATCAACCTGTTCTCCTTTGCCCTGAAATGCAAAAGCGTTGAAAATAGTCATGTGGTATTGTAGAGTGATTGAACAATTTAGAACTGTAACCTTAATATCCACATTACTACACCAGTAAATTTGTTTAGTTCAAAGTGCATTGATTTCTTTTCATGAAATAAGATACTGTATCTGAGGAATGCATGCTAGGTGAGACACGAGTCTGTGGTTGTAACTTAATTTTTCTGTTTGCAGAAGTCCAGCCTTAGTGAAGAACATTCAGACCAGCCTGGGCTATGGTCCAACTCTCTCTGCTGCCTTCCAGGTAAAGAAAAACAAGTGACTTCATCTTTCGCTTGCTCGCTCAGAACTTTAAAGACAGTGAGAAATAAGTCTTTCTCTGTCTCATGCGCTCACTCACTTCATCTTTGTTTTTTTGAGGACGATGTTCTGGCATGAAAAGAGTGATGGGCGACTGAAAAAGTGCTGACAACTCTCTTCCGTTTCACATTTAATGCTTCGGGCTTTGCTTTTCAGGCTTCAATGGCAGAAAACAACATACCTCTATACACTACTGCTTCCATTGGAAGTCCTACCCTCAACTCCCTGGCCAACGCCATCCGTGAGGAGATGAATGGGGCGATGGACCATGGAAACAGCAACGGGAGTGACAGCAGCCCGGGACGATCGCCCCTGCCAGCTATGTGAGTGGCACTTTTTCTTAGTCTGTGTAAGAAAAGTGAAGCAAGGAGAAAAAAAAAACCCTGCTTCCCTGCTTTTTCCACTTAGACAGAAACACTTCAAGTAGATGTAGACAGAAAACAACTTCAGTGCCCACCCAGAATGCTCTAAAATGATTTAATACATGGCATGAGATCAGACAGAAACCATGTCAGAGGGACAATAAATAAAATGGAGAAGGATGATATTGGAATGGTGTGTCAGGTCATGGCCAGTGCTGTGGCAGGCCTCCCTGCAGAAAAGGAAACTCCACCTTTTTGAAGCTTCCAGAACCACACTGGCCAGGAAAAGAAGACAGGAGCCCCCCATGTTATTTTAACATCAAGTTTATGAACTCTGCTTTATATGTCCCGGTGTCTGTCTTAGCCCTGCCATAATCAGCATTCCACTTTGTTAAAATATTTACAAAATACCAGAACACAGAGTGACAGAGTCACTGGCTCCAACACGGTGCAACATGAGCTGCAACACATTCAGAAACTCCTCTCAGTCTGAAAGAAAAACAACAAAAAAGCATAATTAGTCTGAAGGACATCATCCAAAATTCTTATGTAGGAAAGTTGTGGTCAGCCAGGAAACCACAGCTCCCTATTCACTTGTTGTATAGGAGTGCCTGCTAGTTGTTTGAAGCCTAAAATAATACGGCACGCTCTGCATTGTTTCCAGATGTGGGGGCAGACCACCGATGCGCAGCGTGGGTAAACTCAGGGATGGCCCCCTGCTATGTCAGAGCGGGCGGGGGGGGTTTCTTTCTGAAAAAAAGAAAAAGGTGCAGTAATGAGCTCCTGGCCAAATAGAGGAAAGTGACATCCCTAATCACTGTGAACATAGCTCTGAGCATGGCCGTGGAACAGGAAAGGCAGAGACAGGATGGGTGTGCTGGCCTGAAGGCAGCCTGCTTCTCCCTCTGCCCCTCTGATTCTGTCTTTAGGCTCAAAGGGCTCCTTATGCACAGTAACGTCTGCAAGCTCTGCCAGCACTGAATCAGTTCAGTCTTGTTTTCTTTTGCTTTTAAACAACATCATTCAGAGAATACCTGCAATTCCATCTTATGCACCTGGTATTGAAAGAAAAAAAAATAAATATATATATATACATGCACATACACATATATATGTCCACATATACATAATTTAGCACTCACTGAGCGTGCAAGCATGGAGAGACATCCTCCACTCAGGAATAAGTTACTAACGTATGTGAAAAGTGATCTCTGTTTCTCTGTTTCCCTGTGATTGCGTTGGCTCGTACTGTTCTCAGTACAAGTTCAACACCCCCGTTAACTATGTAATAACATGTGTTTTCCACATGTGACAGCATGCTGCTGGTTGACAGGATGCAGCTTTTTTACACAGTGTGGAAACCAAAGCACTTCTCTTAAACAACCAAATGAAAATCAGGTATCCAGAGAAGGCTAATTATCATCAAAGTGTAAAATCAGCATGCAGTTCAGTAGCATAATAATAACAATTTCATGTCTGCCCTGCAGCCACAGAGTCAGACCTGAGGCAACAGCACTCATGGAGTTACTTTGATGTGAAAATGATAGAAAAGCTGACTTTACTTTTCCCCTTTTTATAATTTACACCAAAATATATCAGCTCATTAGCATATGAATATCCCCATCACACACACACACACAAAAAAAATCAAATGTCGGCTTTTGTGATGAGGACTGTTGTCCCTCGTTGTTGTAGTAAATTAGAGTGCTGCCGCATCCTGACACTGCTCAGCCTTTGCAACAGCAGCCTGGCACTGTGGGTTAGACCTTCAAGCCCCCTGCAGTTGCTCAAAAAGGGTTTTTTCTTCTCTCTGCCACAGCCAGGCCTCCTCTTCCCTGGCTCTTTATTCCTGTTCTGTCTCTGTAATGAGAAATTTGGCAGATCTCATCTCTTTAGTGGCTCTTTTGCCCAGGCAATGAGCTGGGGGGAGGGGGCGCTCGTGTTTTTGCCTTGTTTACAAGTGACAGCGTTATTATTCTCATAAGGGCTCTGTTTCTTATCACTGTGTTGTGCCGAGTGCGCTGCTGCCTCTCTCCTCACTTGCCTTCCCTGCCAGCGCTTTTCTTCCCTTATTGACACTTGGTTGAAAATATGCATTAATTCTGGAGTTTAAAGCATGTATGCCGGTGTCTGGTTGCTGTGTTTGCTTGAAGTTGATTAATGATAGAAGCCGGCTCGGGGTCGTCCTCTGGAGACCCGCCTCGCAGGTTGTGCATGTTAACGAGCAGGAAAGGGAACACACAGCGCGCCGCTGATCCTCCGCCACCAGGAGGCTGACAACAGCAGCCCACTCGCTCCACAGAGTCCATTCGCTCCTCTCGTCGTCTCACGTTGTTAATCTTCCTCATTTATCAATTCTAAGTGAATACCCTGTTGTCGGTTGCCATGAAAATAAAAAGCCTGCAGCTTTGCCAGGATTGGAATACCTCAAAAGAAAGCTGAAATTATCATCAGTACCAGTGAGGCTCCCTCTCACAGTCTCAACAACGCCATGCATTTGTTTTTGCTCCCCTGCCTCTTCCTTTATAAACAGAATCAGCTCCGGTATCACTTGCCTGCATCTGTGAAAGCCTCTGAAAATTATTTCTGAAAACGTAGCATAACAAGCTGAAGTGAAATTTTGAATTCTTTTTTTTTTTTTTTTTCCCCTTCAGGCATCACATCAGCGTTAAAGAGGAACCACTGGACCCTGAAGACCACGATGGGCCCCTCTCCCTGGTAACAACTGCCAATCACAGTCCGGATTTCGATCACCACAGAGATTATGACGACGATCACGGCCATGATGACATGCTGTAAGGCCAGCGCCCCTGCCCAGCCTCAGAGGCGTAGACGCTGGAGACCATCTGGGAGACCGTAGCGCTCCGCAGACAACACTGAACTGCAGTTGCAGCGCTCAAACGTCTCCAAGTTGACTTTTTAGTGCCATTACAGTACATAGCAAGAACACAGAAAAAACACAGAATGCGCCCCACATCAGGGGTCTTTTTTGGGGGTGGGGGGGGTGGGGGGTTTCTTTCTACTTTCGATTTAAGTCATGCTTAAAAAAAATGAAAACAAACTTCATTTGTACTCGTGCGTTGGATGGATCCGTTTGGTACAGGGGCCGTGTGTTCTGGGTGAGACCCTGGGAGACCCCTCGCTGCGCAGCCACGACGGACTGCACTCAGCGGGCTGAAAGAGGGATTACGTCTCCTCCCCTGTCCACCCGCCCACCCCCACTCTCTCAGACAAACACATTTGACCATGAACTGGAGAGAGAAATAAAGGCAGACGTTTAATTTACACCGTGTGCATGTGTGAGCGTGTGCGAAAGAGCGATTGTGGACTCACGTTCATTGTCACTGCCTTCAACACTTCTCATTAGTTTGAGTCCATCAAGGGTGGGAGGAATGTTTATCTTCTGGGGTATTTTTTGATCTTTTATTTTTTGTTTTTGGGAGGGGGGTTAAATATTCTAAAATATCAACATAATGTGCCCTCTCCATTATTCAATGCTGTTTTTTTTTTTGTTTTTGTTTTTATTGATTTCTTCTTGAAACTGATCAGACCTCATGCCCATGCTGTGGAGATTCTGTACGGTCAGCACTCGATGAATGTTTATGATTTCCTTTCACGCTGTTCTTTTAAACACACAAACACACACAAAGCAGAATGTCAGACGCCCAACAGTATTTTTCTGTCATTTATTCCACTCTCTTCCTAAAAAGAAAAGAAAGAATCACCTCCCCTTTTCCTTTCACTCCCCCTCCTGCTCATGAAGTCCATTGGCAATGCACTACTCATAATGAAGGCTCTCTCCACGCATCAATGAAGTTTAATTTAAGATGCGAATGAATGACAGAGAAATCATGCAGGTTATGATTTATCCTTATGAAATTATTCTTTAAAACAGCCCCTCACGGCAGAGCATGCTGAGCTGCAACACAATTTCTGATCACTTACAAGCTCCGGGTTTTTTAAAGCAAAATGAAAATGTCAGGTGCGCACTGGTGAGATAATGATTTAGACCAACTAATTGTGATTCCTGAACACAACTGTCATCGTTAATCAAACGTGTCGGCTTCTCCACGCTGTAATTCCATTCAGTGCTTGAAGATAAACCCGCATTCCCTGTAGTTTTATTTACCGGCACATCACGTGCATGACTAGGTTTAAGTTTTGAGTGTTAATAATTGTGCGCCAGATAAAAGGCTTATTGCCTTTCACCAAGGGAACAATCCCAGGACCTGCAGCCAGACCGAAACATTGCACATTCCAGCATCAGACAGCCAGCAGAAAGGGCCCAAGCATACTACACGTACATGCCTTGTAGGAAATGTGGATACCTCGATGTTCAGCGTTGCTCAGAGTTGTTGCAGTCGGCAACATTGAACTGTGTGAATTCACGTGTGGTTTTGTGATGCAGCCAAAAGAAACCCAATTCCAGCTTTGGTAGTTCGATTTCAGACCATTTCAAGACTGCAATCAAGCGCTTTTTTTAAATTATTTTTTTATTCTTAGTTTTATTATCGTTTTCTGTTTTATTAGGCATTTTCAGCTGTTGATGTGTTTTAATATTTTTGTTCTGTGACTACCAAAGATAAACTACAAAATCAATGTTGTGTGTTCCATGCAAATGCAGATGAGGCCAAATATCTCTTGTCAAATGTCAGCAGCAATGATTGAGACTGAACTGAAGGAAAACGCTCTTCTAGGCAGGTGTTTCTGTTGTTTGTTAGATTTTCTTTTGTTTATTTTTCATAAAAACCAAAGGGGGTGTCGCCGGACTGGACGGCTGCAGTAATGCTTTGCTGTGACCAAAACTGAACGGGAGGTGCTAACAGGTTGACGAGATGATGACCAAAACGAGAAGCTTTTCATCTTTGGGCCAGTGAGTGGAAAAGGGATTTTTGTTTTACACATATATAAATATACATATATGTATAAGTATATGTGTATACATATATATGTCTGTCTATATATATATATATATAGATAGATAGATACATATATATATATATATATATATGTGTGTATGTATTTTCTATTTTTCCTTTTATGTACAACATAAATGGTTTGTAGAAAGAAGCTGAGAGGAAAAAAATATACTGATAAATTGAAAAATCTTTGCAGAGAAAAATGTGAAACAGACTCTGTGCTTCAACTGGACCGCACCACAATTCAGTGTTTCTCTTTTATTTTTCTCTTTGTATCCTTTGAAATGATTGTACGCCACTTTTTAGGGGTTTTGTTTTTGTCGAGATTGGCAAGACTTTATGATTGTGTTTTAGTTTCTGTCAACTTATTACTTTTTATATTAAAAAAAACACTCCTATCAACAAATAAGCTGGGTACAAGGTACTTTTGTGGCAGTTATTGTTTTACTTATTTGTTTAAGTTGCACCGCTTATTAACTCGAAATGAAAAGGGCAGTCTGTCATTTCCAGAAGATGTATTTAATATCCAGGCAGCTGTGGGATGGGTCAGTTACAGCCAGGCTGGGACCGTGAGAACAGGGCCAAGCTCATCCACAAACCCTCAGTCATCTGGCTGCTTTGTTTGGGATTCAAAAAGGAGGGAAAGCAGCGCTAGATTAGATCGCTCTCAGCATGTGTAGCTCCACATTACTAAAGATAACAGCATGAGAAAACCGTTCGTACACATACCTCAGTGCAAACCTATAGGGAATGATTCAATTAAATGAGAAAAATCAACATTTCGTTCAGTTGCTCTTAGTTGTATGTCTTGCATGTGTAGTCTGATACTGTAGAGTAAAAATCACAAAACACACAAAAGAAATTTAGCCTGTTAATCTTTCCATCATTTCTTTTCAAACCAATGCAAATCTCAGGCTTTCTGTTCAAGTATCACCGCCGTGTGTGGCGCCATTCGTCCTGTCAAAGTCTGCTCTCTGATGTACTGATGGGTTGTTTTAAGAGAGTTCCAATATTAGGTTGTACATACATATCAGTATAGCCTTTGTCTTCTCCCGTCTCTCTCTCTCTCTCGCTCTCTCTCACTCTCTCTCTCTCTCTCTCTTTAAGATCAAAAAATACATTTGTGTTGTGATGTTTGCTTTCTCGCAACTGCTTTGTATTAACTATGAAATAGCTATGAGAAAATCTGCTGTATGTATTGGAAAAGAAAACTGTGCTGCAAATGTATTTTACTTAGTGAGCATTGCTTTAAAACAAAATGGCTTAAAAAAAAAAACAAAACAAAAAACAAAACAAAACAAAAAAAACAAAAAAAAAAACACACCATCCACATCTGGGTCAGCTGGGCAGGTGCAGGCTGGGGAGGAGATTATTATCCCCAATTTTTGATTTTAAGCTGTAATATAGAAAACAGACTTTTCTCTGTTATCACTGACCGAAGCATTTTGTACAGACTTTTTTCCCTCTTTGTGTTAAGCTGTTTTTCATACGCCCTTTTGATGGTCCAACCACTGCCTTCTGGGGCTGTACGTTAAAGATTACCTGCTCAGAGAAAAGGGTGGACAGGTATATTTCCTCTACAAGACGGAGATATCGTGCATGACTAATCCCAGGTTCAGAAAGATTGGGTCTGGGGAGGGCTTGGTTTAAGCTGTCAGTAATAATGTAAGGGTGTATCAATCTAATGATATTTTATATGAAATTAATAGGAAAAAGAAGAAAATATGCAGTGCCAAGATGTAAATAATATTGTTAAAATGCTGTTTTTGTTATTTTTTTGTCCAAGAAATTCATTTCACCTGCACATCAAAGTTGTCTTCACCCATGTCACACACATTAAACACACTTTTATTTTTTAATTTTATTTAATTTTATTTTTTAAATGAAGATATTTATATTTTTTATCTCAAGTGGTCATAAATTAGTCAAATCAAGCACAGCTGGCAGGTTAAAAGTTTGATGCTGCCGGGGTGAAACGTCCTGCGAAATGCAGCCATGCAGCATCAGACCCCCCCAGATATCACACACACACACACACACACACACACACACAGACTGAGCGTCAGCCCGAGCTAAAATGCAATTGTTTAATCCATCACCAAGCATCCAGCCTGCTGTCATTCCATCCCTCTCACTCTCTTCTCTTCCACCACACTTTTGTTTCTCTAAGAGGAGAAAGGGGAGGTGAGCTGGCAGCCCAGTAGCTGTCACGGTGCTCTCATCCTGCTGCAGCTTTTCTTTTCTCTTCCATGTTCTCTCTCTTTTCTTTTTTCCTATTTCTTTAGAATTGTATTCTGTTGTTTTCTGTTTTCTTTTCCTGTTTTTTTGAGAGAGAAATATGATTACTCATCATTTTCTTTAGTCTTTAACCTCATCATTCCTCGTTTGTCTGATGCAGACCACTCTGTTGTAGTCAGTGGCGATGACTGACGTGAGCATTCTAAACATGCAATAAAATGCTGGTTGTTCAGACTGCTTTTTCCAACGATAGTTCTTTTGACTGTGTGTTACTAAACTCCATTGTTCACAGAACGAAGCTGGCAACAACTAGAACTGCACGTTTCTACACCACTTATAATTTTCTTTAAGATGCAATCTTAGCCATTTGAACCTCTGCATCAGATGCTGAAGAGACATTTTAAGCTCTAATGACAAAGTAACTTACTGTGATTAGAAAAAGACTATATTCTGAATGAAGTCCAGTCTTTCTAAAGAGCACCACTGTTTAGCTTATGAAATCAGCCTGTCTAGTAGCTTCCTAACGCTTGTTTGTCATCTGCTGTAAGACATTCCTCTAAACCTGAAACCCTAAATAATGTCTTTGAAAAAGACACAGTTAAACTGTCCTTTCCTAACAGCAATTTAGGTAACTGCATTTGATAAGTTGTAAATTGTAACAACATTAAAACTCCAGAAATAATAGCGATGTGGGGAGCTAATGCTGAAGACCAGGACTTGGGTTTTTTATGACAGAGGTGCAGGTCGTGTTGGCCACTAAACAGGAGACAGAGATCAAGTCTAAGCACTTTTAATCTTGTGAAACAAGCAATTACAAATAGTTGCATTGATTTGTTAAAAAGCTTTAGGTGACATAAATCGTTTCTTGCTTAGCTTATTGCTGGAAAACATAAATGTCAAGTGTATTATTAATAAAGGCCAGTGAAAGACGAGATTTAATGGAAGCGATATAAAATCACAAGCAATCTCTCTGTAGGCAGTATTTCACAAAAATGCTCTGATTCATGTGTATCAGTGTTGTTTTCATGACTGATCACAAACTGGATCAGATAATATAAAGTTTAAGTGAACACAGACACTGAAGATGTTTGTGTTTAAAAACGGATCATTTCGAGCTGAAACATTCAAACAGATAAATCACCCAATAAGTTACAGTGAGGCATTAACACATGATATGATTATGGTCCATAAAGATGGATGAAATATGGGACAAAGTATATTGATGCAGCGCTGCGATCAGCCAATACTGGTCCCACAGTCATAAATCTAGATGTCTTTGCAGAGTATTGACAATACATTTGTCTAACTTGCTAAAACTTGATATTTTGGTACACCGGAGTTAGCAATGTTCATACTGAAGTCTGAAAAAAGCCTTTAAATTAATCTTTTTCTTTTTTTTTCCACATGTGGTTTAGGCTTTGTTCTAATTTGTATCAGATTCTGGTGATGTATTTTCTTCACCACCAGGCATTTCTCTTAATTCTGAAAAATAAAAGTCTGAATGATCTCATCTAGAACTCTCGCATAAAGACAAATAAATACTAATCTTGTTTTCCCCGACAGTTTTCAGAATGGGGGTGTAGCCAGACAAAAACCTTCGGGGCTCAGCCCAGAGTGGAACACAGCATTGTGAGCGAGGTCCAGGGGCATGTTCCCCCACAATGCACTTATGAAAAATAAACCTTTAAATAATGGCCTCTGCTGAATTTTGTGGTTACTAATGGACAAATTGAGACCTAAAAAAGGTGAAATTAACCCTTAACAAAAGAAACGTATCCAGACCCACAGTGAAAGCCTTTGGTTGGAGAGGGACGTTAGGAGCATTTCAGATTCTTGTATATTCTAGAGGCAGTGATAAATCAGGGTTATCATATGTTAATTCTATTCCAGCTTTGATAAGAATAATGATAAATACAATTATAGGCTGTAGTCTAGAACAAAAAATGGCAACTTTAATGCCAAACTTTATGAAAAAGAACTAAAGGTTTCTATAGTATCAGTACAATTTTTATGCTTTTCTGCAGGCCTGACACCTCAACAGCTTTACCCCCAAACACACACACACACACAAACACACACACACACACAGCATTATAGCATGACCCATGGAATGGAATGAGTCCAGCTGACAACTGAGGTATTAGCCTACTATAATTTATTATGTTTCCTGAAGTCTAAACACAGCCAAAATAGCAATAGCAAATAGCTAGCTGTATATATGCTAAGCACAAAAAGTAAAGAAAATTGTGTTTGGTAGATTATTTCTTTGTTGTAGCAATGCTTTTTGGCAATAAGAGCCAGGCTGTTGGAAAGCCTGGTCGTACTTGTGAGCAGCAGAGCTGAGTATGAGGGCTGCATACATGAAAGATCTGCCCAATCTTCTCTGCTAATGCCAAAAAGCTTCTTTTTATTTTGGTAGTGGACATTTGTTTGGTGTAGTTTGGTGGATTGCATGATTGAAGTCTAAAAAAAACAAGACTTATTGACAATTTGAATTTAACAGTTTAAGAAACAGGAGCCTCGGCCTGACAGTGAAGGGCAGTCATGGCAGGCCTCCTGGCAGCCCTTTGAGACCAGAGATAGCTGTGAGGAATCTTATCCAGGTTGTCTGGGCAGAGAGCTGTTGGACATGTCGTCCTGTAAACCTTGACTGTAAATCTGTAGAAGACCACCTACTGTTCTTCAGTGCTGACAGGGGGAGGAAATGATCTTCTTGAGGTCCCCGTTTCGCATCCTGCCTCTGACATCCTGGTGGTATGGAACTAGGCCTTCAGCTTGCAGATAGTACTAAAGCTCACTCAAAATAATGTCACTACTTGGTGCCTTCACATATGGACCGTCAAACATGCTCACCATGAGTACCAGAAGCTCAAGACAGCAACGACAGCAAAGAAAAAGCTGTTTAGCACCGGCAGACAGGATTTGGCTAATCCTTCAAGGGTGCAGCCCACATCCTCCCATAAATGCATGTTCCTGACACATGTGGCACCTTTTAGAAGGAAATAAACAGACTTTTCAACAATGTCAGATTTATTGCCAATAAGTATTGTTACAACTAATATCCAATCTACCAATTAGATTAGGCCTTACCTTTGTGCTTTATTTACTTTTGTCCCAACTCAGATAACAGCTGGAATAGAATGACTTGATGGTGGTGTCTGATGGTGGCTCCCGCACACATTTCACAGTATAATTTAATTGTGCTGCATCAGAGAACATCAGTGCACCTCCATATGCAGTGTCTGGAGCTAAATGTTCACTGTGGAGCACAGGTATGCCTCAGATGTGTGACATCTGCCTTGTGATCCTTTCACAAAACTTCTGAGTTTATAAAGTCAGAATTTATTATCTTTCATTTGTCATATTGTGCTGACATTTCCCCCCCAGTTCAAATTTTATCTTCCCTCAAATGGTCTAAAATGCCACCAGCTCAGCAAATCTCAGCAAATTTTATTTCAGGTAGTTGTATTTTTTGAGCTCAACTCAAATTTGAACCTTATATTCACAAATCCAGCTTGTTCTCTTAAAGTTGAACAAACTAATGCATTTGCATGGATCATCTGAAAGGTTTTAACCACCCCTCTCCTCCCTCATGACATCGGAGTTCAACAAAAGAGGCCCAACTAGACCCTTGTCTAGAACCCCCAAAGGTCTGGATATGCTTGTTTGACAAGTGTATATTTACACTTGTCTCGATCATCAGCTGACCGCTATGGAAGCAGACATTTTGGCTGGGCTGGACCACTCAGGTTGAAAGAGGGAACGCATCAGCTTGGTCTTAGAGAAGCCATTTCTGCTGCCCATCCATCTGGGAAGTGTTTTGAGGCTTTTTAAGCCTCCGGAGCATTTAATTTTACTCTGACAAAGATTGCTCAGAAGTGAAAAGCATTCAACACAGTTGGCAGTTTTCACAAGAGTTGACATTCCAGCAAGTTCACCACAAAATAAGACTGTGCTCAGAGAATTTATGAAAAAAACAAACAAATTACAGAGCAACATCATGAACGCTACAGGCCTCAGGTGGCTGTTAAATGTTCAGGTTCATGACAGTACACTTACTATCATAGCTATAGCTGGGAAGGGCCACAGTTGAATCCAGTTTTATATACAGTATATAGCATCTATTTACAACAAAGTAGTCTCTAGGCAACAGAGAAAGGTGACTTTCTTGTGTAAAGCCCATCCTCTCTAAAATGTCTTTATGAACCAGAAGATTTCTGGAACAATGTACTTATTGGTCATAATGCACAGCGTCATATTTGGCAAAACCCAACAGAGCAAATCAGTATAATCACCTTATAATATACCTTATAATCACAATCTGAGGCTGAGCTGAGATTCTGATCTGGGTGTGTTTTGCATCCACAGGTACTGAGCACCTCATAGTCCCCGAGTCCGACATGAACTCGTCTGCATGTCATATAGAATTAAATATGAGGCCATCTGACATGACACATAAGTGTTGGACAAAAGTCCTGATCACACCTGCAAATCTACAAGCGAATGGTTGAAAAAGAAAAGTGGCCCAGACTGAACTCATCTCAACCCAGCAGCAGTGACTGCAGCAAACAGCTTAGCTGACTGGTGACCTGGTAAAAAGAAGGAAGATAAATCCACAACAATGTGACACTGGTTCTACGAGCTTCTGAACCAAGAGTGTATTTAACCATTCACAATAGTGGATTTTGGTGTAGTTCATCTGCATATAATGACGTGCTGTTGGTCTGAAATTGTATTGTATTTTACCTGATATGTATTATTATTATTATCATTATTATTATTATTATTATTACATAAACGTCATATAAACATTTTTGATTTTAAAAAAAAATCAAGTGAAATTCTGATGTGAAACATGAATGTGGGAAGGGAATTTTTGTTAAAATTCTTTGAAAATATCAGAAGTATCCAGATAAAACTGAGTCAGAAAACATGTCCTCATGAATCACGTATGATGCTGTTGAAGCCCAGAGACATGCTCTGCCCTGCAGACGCCACAACCATCATGGTGATGTTGCTGATGGAGAAAAACAACTGTGGACGGCTGCTGTTCGCTTTATTCTAATTAAGGCGCAGCCTCG
This sequence comes from Arrhamphus sclerolepis, assembly GCA_037176975.1. Taxonomy (NCBI): domain Eukaryota; kingdom Metazoa; phylum Chordata; class Actinopteri; order Beloniformes; family Hemiramphidae; genus Arrhamphus; species Arrhamphus sclerolepis. Next base: position 2,887,019 of record JBAMYA010000020.1, read on the forward strand.
ACCATTCACACAAGAGCTTCAGTCAAATAGTCAAACCTGGCAAACTCCCAACATTGCAGTAAGGCAATTAGCAGTCCTGCAGTGTTTGTTATTCAGGGTTTGATGTAAAAAAAAATTGTTTATTAAGATGGGCTGCAGGTGCTGGTGTGCAATAGACCTGCTTGTAATTAGATTCCAATTATTTGTCTGTTTCTGATATTGTAAACTGGCCCTTGCCACATCAGTTAAATTGACACAGTGCACTGCTTGGTTTAGTCTGTAATTAAAATGTGTTCTGTTAATTAGATGATGACCACTTTATTCCAGGGCTCTTGTATTTGGGCTCCTCGGTGGCTCACTGTTTGGATCATGAGTTGCCAGACGCTTCCCTAATCAGCCCTTGTTTTGTTTCAATTACCACCTGCTGTTCAAAAGGCATGCCTCGCTGCCCCCCGTCCCACACACACACACACACACACACACACACACACAAACACCACAACAGCTCCAACAGAACACTCAGTCATTCTGCGCCTGCTTTCTTCTCCATTAGAAGGCATCCCTGGGTTTCAAAGAGTATAAGCAATTAAAATGGGAAGATGAAAGTATAACAGTACTTATCACATCAGTTAGCAGGCCCTGTGTGAGTAGCCAATGGTAATTACATTCATTGAGTAAGTAGCTCAGATGTCTCCTTCTCTTGGTAAAAGAGGGTTAAGGGTGGGGGAGATGTTGGATCCACTGATGGCTTCACTGACTGAAGATGACTTCCAACACTGTGCAGGTGCTGTGATGACAACCAGATATGCAAAACCAGTGAAAGACTTTTGATGGTACAAAGTAACCTGTATCCTCACTTCCCTGCCTTTTGAAATAAAGTCATGACCCCTTGATTTATTTCTGAAATCAATTGAAGATTTAGCACATTTAGCAAAGTCAGGAAACGTGTTTTTGACCTGAAAAAAAACAAAACAAAACAAAAAAATAGCATGACAATCCACTTTATGCTCTGATTGCTGAATCTTTGGGCTTTGTTCAGGCTAAGAGGAGTCAGCTATATAATACTGTTGACATTTGAGCCCAGGAAGTGCTGTGATTTCTGGTTTGAATGCTTTCAAGACGTCTTCTCCATGTTTCACTAAAGCTCGCCTGTCATAGAGCCCCTGTTCTGCAACGCAAACTGATTTATTTTGACTCCCCTAATGGAATTAATGGGTCTCTATGGACATGAACAGGAATTGATGGGAGTTAATTGTGAATTTGTTGTAAATTATCTCATATGAACGTATTTGTTTCATCATAAGAATGGTTGCAAAAGGAAGTAGTCAGGCAGTTTGTAGTAACAGTGTAAACTCTGTTGATCTTTTTAAAGAAGAGCATGTTTTTCTTTTTTACTTTGTATCCGAGCGGCAGCGGCAGCGGCAGCGGCAGCGGCAGCGGCAGCGGCAGCGGCAGCGGCTGCGGCAGCGGCAGCG
>JBAMYA010000020.1:2888572-2930806 GCA_037176975.1 Arrhamphus sclerolepis
CCCCCCCCCCCCCCCCCCCCCCCCCCCCCCCCCCCCCCCCCCCCCCCCCCCCCCCCCCCCCCCCCCACAACAACACAAACTCACCCAACAGGTCAGATCATGCCTCAGTTATTTCAGTCTCTTGTGAGCACAGAGATTTTGAAGTAATTGAGGTAATTCATAGTTATCCTCTGGAGCATGTGAGACATGAAATGTGAGTAATAAAACAGACCGAACAGCAGTACTCGGCAGTATTCCATAATGTGTGTGCCTTTTTGTGGTATACCTTAACTTTTTAATGAATAACTGGTAGCAGCAGTAGTAAAAGGAGTCCTTCCTTTTATTGTGTGTTTATAATGTCAGAAACAGTAAAAGTTCCATAGTAAAGTTGTACAAAGAGTTACGGCGACTTTTCTAGTTCAATTCGATTCAAAAATACTTCATTGATTCCCAAAGGCAAATTCAATTATTGCAGTTGTCTGCCCGCCTGACTGGGCGTGCTCTTAATAAACCTGGTCTGTTTGTTTGCCTGCCTGGTAATCCTTCATGTTGGCTTCACCAGTCCTCGAGGCCATCCTCCTGAATCCACCACTTGTCCTTACTGGTCTGCCCTCTTGAACTCTGTGGCCTCTTTGCTCGACCTTGGAACCACTCTTTTATCTGTTATTCCTGCTTCCCGTCATCGTTTTTTTTTTTTGTTTGTTTTGTTTTGGTCTCATCACCCATTTTGTTCCTTACCTGTTCTGTTCACTTTAGTTTGATAGTCTTGGATTCCTGTTTTGTACGTAGGCGTACCGTGAGAACATTTGAATTTTCTGTCCAGCTGACCTCTGTTGGAGCTCATCAAAAAAAAAAGCCCAAAAGTCTTAAGGAGCCAATCAGATCAGCCGATCCTTGCAGAGCGACTCTTAGAGGGTTTAACACGATGACGGCAGAGCTGCGACATTTGAGACATCAACATCGACAGTTAAATACTCGGACTGACGTGGCAATCTCTTGGGGATTGTGGTGGATTAAAGTTGGTCTCACCTCCTGGACGAGGAGACCCGGTGGTTCATTTTCAGACACAACATCTGTCCAGATGTGGGTCTGATCTCTCAGGCTACTTTCCTTCTTTACTTTTTCTTTGGTCTAAAATTTTAAGTTGTTAGTAGGTTATTAAAATCTTTTGTTTTTCGTATTTATCGCGTGGAGTTGTGCGTCTGGATCCTCGTTTCATTTGCCATCAGACTTCTCAAACTTGTTTGTCAAACGTCGTGAAACGTGAGCAAATGTTGTCCGAAACCAACCCAGAGATATTGAGAGCACTTCGTTTGGCACAAAACTCAGTTTGTGGAATTTCGATGGATGATTTCAAGTATTACATCTGGAGCCTGATTTTATCCAGAGACGTCTGTGACAGAATGACAGGATGATTGACTGTAAAGAGTAACTCCATGAACCATTTTGAACCAATCTTAATTTAATTTCCACCACATTACGCCACAGTTTGTCCACAACTCAAAGAGCTTGTAGATTACCGTGCTCTACTTGTGTTTGTTTTGACTTGTATGTGGTTGTTTTACACCAGGTATTTAAGATGTGATGTGAGAAGTGCATGACGTCCGCGTTCTGTTTCCTTAAACTCCAATACACCCCACTACCGAGCTTTTACAAGGACATCCAATCTATGACCTCGACCATATGTCATAATTACAGCTGTCACTGGAAACTTCTCCGATCGAGAAACTTAGTCACCTGCAAGTAATCACTCACCCACCTTCTCCGTGTGCCTTGAAACACACACCCTTACACACACTTTTAAGCGTACAGTACCCACATGCTCATCCACAGAGGGGCCATTCTACTGCCAGATGCTGCCGTGCAAAGCTTCAGCACAGGACTATTTTTATAATGACAAGCAAGATTTGTAGAAAGGGGGAGAGCTGTTGTGGAGAGTAGACATGATGTAAAATAACTTAACTGCTTCATAAAGTACGGGAGGGGGGTGAGGCAGGCCGGGGGGAGGGGGGTGAGAGGAAGGAGAAGCTCCCATGAGGGGACCAGGACCACAGTCAGACTGCTCAAACCACGCTCAGCTCAGCGCCAAAATCAACATCAGCAGATGCTGTTTTTGTTGCTGCCAAATTACACTTTTTTTCTTTTTCTTTTTTTTTTTTCTTTTGCATCTTGGCCCCTTTTTTTTTGCTTGGTGGGTAAACATATCCCACCACCCCCGCCCCCCTCTTCGTTAACCTCCTATTTCTCATTTACAGGCGGTTTAAAATGGTTGAGAAACGTTTCACTGTGAAACATTATGCTGCAGTTAAAAAGCCGTCACCGAGGTGTTTCTATAAACTATCACTGATACCGCGGCATGTCCTGGCTGTAATTACAATTTTATTTATAGTCAGCAAAAATGTTCCATTCAACAGCTGCATTAAAATGTACAACAAGTAAAAAAAAAGAAAGTCATGGTTGAAGGTTATAATAACAGGTTACATAAACACTTCTGGGTCCTGTAGGGAGGGGACTGCACGAAGCAACGAGCCCCGTGGTCTTACGAGATGTACGTCAAATGAAGTTGTCCGCACTTGTGATGAACATTAAAACTGACATCTCAGACTGGCCCGCAGCCAGCGACAGCACAAGCTTCCTCCCCACATCTCCACTGCTGCACCAGGAGGAAAAACCAGAGCTCGCAGGTGGCTCTCAGCCGGGTTCAGGGGGTCGTCTGCAGCTTACTGTTGCACCTTGAAAATATAAGCTGTCAGCCCACACATCAAAGCAGCTCTAAAAATAAACAGCAAAGGTGTGCCCCCCCCTCAACCCCCTCACCCCACCCCACGCTTTCAGCCTTACCAGCTCCAGTGGGTGAAGGGGGTACAGCTAAGGTCTGCACCACAAAATTCATCCAGGCAGGAAATCGCACTGTTTGCCTTGACTCTGAAGCGGGAAGGGGGAGAGGGGGGGGGTGCTTTTCTGAACAGAGTGAATGCTTGAAAAAGCACCAGTTCTGAATGTCCAGCGTATTTCATAATCAGACGTCATACAGCAGAACACCTGTGCAAACAGCAGCCCGTACTGTAGCCTCCTGCAGACCGGCCCTCGGGTATGAGCACGGTGAAAAGCCCCCTCGGCGGTGAATCGAGCGTACAGCGCCTGCCATATTTAGGGTTATACATGTTTGTACTGAATGAAAACTAAAAAGAAACAGTTATATGTGGCAGAGTGCTCCGCCACATACATCATTGCTGAAGTGACAGATGTTGATGTAAAGTCTCAGAAATAAGATATTCCAAGGCCCTTTCAATCGCCCCTGGACAAATGTGAGGGCCCCTGTGGTGGTTATTGGTGTAGAAATAACATACAAAGTTTTCAAATACAGCTTTGCATTTCTTGTTTTTACTTTCTGTAAGATTCCCAGAACCATCTTTGCATTTGCTTCATTTAGAGTTCGATTCTGATATAAAGCTCCTGATGGCTGATATTGGTTCTGATATGTTGTCATGTGTTGTTTTCAAATTAAATATATGCGATAAAAGTGCAAAAATTGTAGACAAAGATAAGCATCTACATTATTGAGTCCTTCAAGGAGGTTGAAAACAAATTTATTCCTGGATTCTGGACTGGATAAATCAAGTTGGGTGTCAAACTCTACTTCAGCCTGGGCCACATCATCACCATGGTAACCGTTGCTGTACGACATTTATCGTAAAAAGGCTTATTTAGCAAAATCACCTTTTTTTTTTTGTAAATATGCTAATTTTTGCCATTAAAATCTCAAAACCTACAAAAGTTGTGACTGGTTTCATAAGACTTTTGCACTAAAATCACTTTTTTTGTTGTACATCTAAAAAATAAATAAGTACATAGAATTTTATTTTTTTTTAAAAAAGGTAATTTAGTTGTAAAATTGCAAATTTTGAAAGACTGAGAAGTAAATTTGACAGTTTTGACAAAAATGAGCAGCTTTTGTTGTAAAATCTTTTTCAAACATCTGCTGAATCCTGAATTTTTGACGTAAACCGGCTGCTCTCCACCTCAGTTATTCCACGAACCAAACGGTCAGTTGCATCAAAATTTCCTCAGAAACGTTCTCATATATGATTATCTTTGCACGCTCTCGTGGGCCAGATAAAATGAATTTGGCCTGCAGTCCCTGAGTTGGGACTTCAAGGTAATTAAATTAGTTTGATCATATTTCCCAAATACGAGGATGTCCGCTATTACATCACCTTTAAGTTTATGAAGCCTCATTTTATTTTATTGATGCATTTCAGACATGTCAAAACCATTGTATGAAACATAATTTTATTTTATTGAAAATTTTATTTAAAGCAAAGGAAAAAAATCATTAATATGAATCTATTTATCTATCTATATACATACATACACACATATTTGTATATATAGAACCCCTTATGAATCAATCTATATAAGTAAATAAATCTGTTTTATATGAATGTACATATAGACAAAAATAAATAAATCTATACCCAATGTGTACACACCTATCTATATACACATACCTATATCCATACACGCGCATGAGAATACACGTATAACAAATATCCAGTTTAACATGCCTGAAAAGGGATAGGAAGAAATAAAACTTATTTAATCCTGCCCCTTGTCCAGTATTCAATAATCACACTTTATAATCATCCTGGTTCCTGAGTCGTATTAATTCATGAAAAAGTAATATAGTAATGAAGAAACCAATATAATATTATTTTAATGATAGATTTAAAGCTGTATATTCACACACAAATATTAGTTCAGTTAACACAAGTTAGCTATTTTAGCTTGGCTGGCTTAGCTAATGCTAACCTACAATGCTAAATAATATTACTGCACATTCATTTTGATAAAGCTGTCCAGTCCACCTGAAACGAGGACGAGTGGCGCTCCACTGGGACTCATGGGCCAACCAACATTCCATGACGTACCAGCTAGAAAACTCAAACTCAAACTACAATCCCCGGCTGGTACCAATGATGGGCACCCTGAGCAACGCACCTGAAACCCCCACCTGCTCCCCGGGCGCCGCACCACGGCAGCCCACCGCCCTGGGTCCAGCAGCCCAGATGGGTCAAATGCGGAGGCAGAATATCCCCACAGGGATGAATAATAGGAAAAATAAAAAAATCACAGTTGACCAGTCAAGGTCTGCGAATTGTGGGGAAAACAATATCAGCTTCCAACCCAAAATCAACAAGTCTTATTATACGTAGAATAAAAAAAGCATCTTTACCATCAAGTCAAGACAGTGCTGAGTAGCTAAAGTGATGATAGCTTGTCACTGGCTGTGCCAGTTGTCAATCAAGACTACAGTCCCAATTATGCAAACAAATGTGGCTTTATATAATTTTATCTGATGATGTACATAGAAATTTCCTCTGGTACAGTTACCATGGATGTAAACTCTCACTATGGAGACCAAAACAGGCTCTAGATATGTTAATTGCTAAAATTCTATATTAACATGCGTCTCCACAGAGATTGACTTGTTTTTCAAGCCTGCCCTCAGTGGTCACACAAGGAAATGCAATTATGTGTCAGACTAGCAAGCTGGATGTTGCGCTTTTGACACGTAATGGCGGTCCATGTTTTTTATAATCGCCATACTGGGTTAAACAACTTTGATGTGTATGTCTTATGGCACCATGAACTGCATGGTTTGAACGTTGGCGTAAAATGCAACAACAGGTGTTAAATATACGCAGCTCAGTAAATAAAAAAGTTAAATATTTGCATTTAAAACGTATGTGCAAGCATGAAGTCGCATGACACTAAGATATTCATCCAAAGGTCAAGAACCTCCTTGTGGATCTTTATTAGATGTGTTTGAACAGCTTCCACAGCTGCATTTCTGTATCATCATGAGGTGTTTCTACACCTGGGTTGAAATTTTAAAAAAAAAGTGGTTGGTGTGGAGGCAACGAGCCAAGGAGAGCAAACAGAGACCCAAACAGAGCAGCACACACTCAGCTGCAGCCACAGTCATTCAACCAAACGGCATCCTGCAGTCCCTCAAGAGGCTCGTGTCAGACTCAGCCACCACCGTAGCCGGCGGCTTGGAAGCTCCACATGGAAAACACAAACATTTCCTTCGACAGGCCAGTCCCTCTCCCAGCGACGGAAAACATGACGGTTGGATTATGACCAGAGAGGCTTATGCAACATGAAGGTCCAGAAGCTGAGCTCTTGGGGATGAGTAATGCTGTTAGATTCTTATCTTTGCTTGTTTGAGCTGTAAAATGTTATGTGTGCAGACGCACACATGACTGTTTGAGCAGACAGGTGATGGGACGTTGAATACGGTTGAGTCATAACTTAGATACGACAGTTTGCGTTAACCTTTAGCTCCTGCAGGACCTGCTTCAGACACAAATGAGCGGGAAGACTGTACAAGTGGGAATTTGGAAGACATTCTTAGACCGATTTTAAAGCAACTGGGACATAGAAACGGTTCAGGCCTACAGTAATAGCATCATTTGTCAGCGATGTCATCTCTGGTGGCCACATGAGTGTCAAAAGTTTGAGTTTATTCAGGAGAAAAAGCTAAAAATGTCTTTAAATGAAGCCATCGTGTCTCTCCTTTCCTTCAAAAACCAAACTTTGATGGCAATATAATTTGCTAAGTACAATGATTGCCACTTCAAAGGCAGAAACAAAGACGAACCCAGGCCTCGGTGCAGCGTGGCGTCTGTTTGAAGCCTCGCGGGCCGTGTTGAGACACAACGCAGACCACGGCTCTCGGGCCTGTTGGACTGAGGGAAAGCTGGCATCGGTTATGTTGGACAAGAGAGACACTCAGATCAGCGCCCAAAAAAAATCTGAATCTTAAAGGACCAAATGGAAACAAATCTGGATGTGAGCTTAAGCAGGGATGACACATGGACAGAGAGAAAACAAAGAAAAACATACGCACCCAAGAGCTCTGAAGGATGAATGGATGCTGCGTTCGCGCTCCTGCAGCCGTATCTTTGGATCACACGAGAAGCAGCAGCTCCTGCTTTTTCTCTGTTGCTTACCTGGAAAGCAGAGCTGGTGTTAACACTCAAATGCCTCAGAAAGGGAAAAAGTAATCAGTGTTAGAAGACATTTTTAGCTCTTATTTGTGAAAGTCATATGGCTTTCTGCCATGTGAGGACCGGATGTCTCGCAGTCTTATGAATTCAGGTGCAGCAGGGTGTGAAGCCGTACATGCATTCAAGAGTTTAAAGCATGTGTCAAAAGTTAAAAAATAAATAAATAAATTTAAATTTAAAAAAGAGGCGAGTCTGCAGTAAATTGTCCTCTTCTTAAACCATATTCCAGTATGAGTCAGTGTACACAGTTTTGGTAATTTAGCTCATTGGTTCCCAAATGCAAAAAAACAGAAGAAGAAGTGAAAAAGTATCATGAACAGCTACAGGGAAAACGATTAGTGAACCTGGATGGCTCTGAGGTGAAGGTTGCTCGACTGGAGGATCCAGCTGCTCCAGCTGCTGCAAGAAGTAGAAACCACTGAGCTAGATGCAGTCCAGGTGGACGTCCTCCTGTTAGCCTTGGCTAGCAGCCATAACTGGGGGTGAAGATAGCTGCTTCAGGTCCTGGGGTGACTTCTAGGCCTTTAAAAGACCTGTTAGTTGCAGCTCAGGAGTCAGGTTTAACTAAGGTGCTAAGCGTCAGCTAGCCATAGTGGGTCACTCAAAAGACCACACCCCTAATAGTGCGTAAATACAGTTTTATATCATATTATCCAATTGGGAACATAATAATTAACCCAAATGAAAATTCTAAGTCTCATCAGAAACAGAGTTGCATGAACATATTCATGTGTCAGCAGCATATCAATACTGATGGTTTTGTGAAAAAGGCTCAATGTGACGCTGGATTTGGAAGCGGACCGAGGTTAACAGCTGCTGTTTTTCCAACTCTGGAAGGTCGTGACCTTGAACAGCTAGCAGTAACTTCAACTGCTTTGTACTGGCAATTGGCATGTGCATATTTGTACTGACTGGCGACCTGTCCAGGGTGGACCCCTGCCTTTCGCCCGAAGTTAGCTGGGATAGGCACCAGCAGACCCCCGTTACCCTGTATAGGAAGTAGGGGGTATAGAAAATGGATGGATGGATGGATGGATATTTGTACTGCAGGTATACGAAATCAAACAGTAGCCGACCCAAGTACCAATTAAAATGCTGTTATTTTCATCCACTAGGTGGCAGCACTCATCGTAACGCGCTGCATTTGGCGCTTTTTTCCCAGTGACAGTGCAGCTCCTTCATTTTATATCATTTTCTACCTTCAAGCAACTATGGTGTCCTACTGTCAGGCGAAGGACAAAACAGGGAATAATATCCCATCATTCCCACAAGGAAAAGATCAGCGCTGACGGCTGCAGGAGCGTTAATCCTCTCTACTTTGCCTGGAATAGCCAGGGGGAACCACTAGTGGGGGGGTGAAGACCTGAAAGGCACAGATCTGCAAAGCCCCAGATGAGTCTGAGTGCTGCCACCTTCCACCTCATGTTCTGCTGATCAGGTAGACTCTATTTGCATTGCTAAATTTAATCACGAGTACAACTCAAACAACCTAGTTTGCCTTTACCACCCTGCTGTTACACTCTACCTGTTGTTTACAAAAGGAAGCGATCCAGCTTCAGCTCTTTGTTTTCGCAGTTTCTTTTGGTTGATTGCGTTTTTCGTCATCGTTCTGAAGTAAATCACGAGCTGGAGGTGGAGTGGGCGTGATGCTCATGTAGAAGTCAGAAGGTCAAATCACTCAACCCTCAACAGCATCCTGTTTTTCACACATCACTATACAACTTTCACAAAAGACTGGAAACTACTGGTTTAATCATTCACAATCCATTGTGTCTTATAAGATTATCATATTGTGGACTTTGTCATGAAAAGCAAAGAGAGAAGTATGATGGAGTAGAATAAGGAACTGCAGAGGGAACCTAACAATCACTGGTTTCCACCTCTCAGAACATCAAAGAAGACGGATAATACCAACGCGACATTTGAATTTTATCAGATATACTGAAATACAGGATGATATAAACTGATTATTCGTTGTGCAAACAATCACTCTGAATATGGAAAACAGTTTGCACATAACAGGGCAGGGCAGTGGAGCATTTCTTCATCTTGGCAGTTCCTCCTTTGACCTCAGTCCCCGATCCAGCTTGAACGGTGGTTATGAAAGGACTCCTCACCACAGCTCAGTACTGATATATTGCATAAATCAAATTTCTTGCAAAAGGAAACTTGATGGGAAAGCTTTGGAGTTGCAGAGTTGTGTTTGTATCCGTCCTAACTCCTCCAAATCCAAGTTTTGACATCAAGGAATGTTAATGTAAGATTTGTTCTCTCGCTGGTAACCTCTCCAGATAGAAACAAGCAAACACGATAGCTGCTCCTTAACCCAATTCCAATTCAAGTACTTGCTCCTGAAATAAAATACACGTAAAGCAGCGTGGGAAAGCTCTGTTCCTTGTTGTTATGCAAAGCCTCAGAGGAGATAAGCCGTGACCGTTGACAAAACGGCAGGTTTCTAGAGCACTACAGATGGTCGCAGGTTCAAACTGTCAACACCAAGTGCCCAAACCGCTGCCTGTTGTGGATTTACATAGAAGCTTTGGTAGATATGGAAAGTGATTTTACTAACTGGTGGGTTGAAAGCTGAGAGTCAGCCCTATGTGGGTTTGTCATTCAGTACCTCAGTTATCTCATACTGTATCTCTGTAAGCTCATCCCTGGGACTCAAGGAGCCTCGTGTCTTATGAGGACATGGATCACACACGAGCCTGCGTTTTACCTCGGGGAATGCACCTGGAAAAAAGAAGCGCTGCTTTCTAAGTTTGCTCATAATCCACACATCAGCACTACTGCACTGATGTTAAAGCTAGCCAGAGAAATGATAAGAACTGAATAAAATTATAAGGAACTCCAAGAGATTGCATCATTTATTACTATGGAGTCAACTGAGAGCCAAATATGTTGCAAATCAAAACCCAAAACCCAAACTCTGAAACCCAGAAATCAAAGCCAGGCATCTTCCTCAGTGACACCTTTTTCCCACTATCAGTCCATTTTCAAACCGTCTTTCTCTGTCGCTCATATTTCTTTTCATGGTTGCAATTCTGAAATGAGCGTCGAATCAGCCCCACGTCAGTCAGCAGCCCGGGAGGCGGGACGTAGCCGAGATCAAGTAACTCATTGGTTGCTGAATGACTCAGCATTTTATGTCGACATCAGATCGCCAACCTTGTCTGTCTTGAAGAACTGGTCCAAAAGTCCCAAATAACACCAGAAAAAGGCATCATATTTGTCGCTATTTTGAAAAAAAAAAGTCACTAGAGGGGCCTGAATACTAGATAAATATAGCAATAAAGTTGCTCTGACATCATGTATAAAGAGTCATTCAGCAGCCAATGAGATCTCAGTTATGCCCCGCCTCCTCTGCTGTAGATTGACATGATTTGAGCTCATCTCAAAATTGCAACTGCAAAAAAGAAAAAGCACAACTGAGAAAAAGGAGATGGTTTTAGAAACAATAGCAAGAAAAAAGAGCAGCGTCATCGAGAAATAAGATGCCGCTCTACTTACTCTGAATGGGCACGTCAATTTGAAAATCATCAGCAAAACAATGAAAAGCAACGTCATGCTTCCCCAAAAACAAACAAAAGGGAGATTGTACAAAGATTAAAAAAAAAAAAAAAAGTGTGACCCAGAATGTAGCCTTGTGGTACCCCACATGAAGTGTGGATGCAGATGAGGAACACTGGAATACAGCCAGAACCAGTTCAGGATTGTAACTTTGATTCTCACACTTGGTGTTATGATAAAATGTCAGAAGCAGCAGCCAGAACAGAACAATCAGCAGATTAAAAACTCTTAGCAGCGCTGTTTCTGTCCTGCGACACAGTTTAAAACCAGGCTGGAACACTAGTTTTGTAGGAATTTGATCACACGTGCAGTATTTATAAGTTTCTGGCGGAGGTATGTCTTCTATGAAATTTTAACTTGTTTTATGTGAAAAAAGGCCTTATCAGACTGTCCGTGTAGAAATTTAAAGAGACTGGCAGCCTCAAGTCCTCTTCGAATGATCCTACAAACTTGACATCACTTTTTTTTCCCTTTTGGCAGAGATGTTCTAGACCACCCTCATTAGATGGAAGACGTCAGCGCACAACCATTTTTAGGCCTCTCCAGAGATAGTCTAATGGCTTCATTTCCACTGGCTGGACTGTTACAGGACTTTCCAGAGCGTTGCTGTGTTTTCTTGACCGTGTGCTTCTTTGTCTGATCTGAAATGTGAACGTCTCCCCCAGCCTGAGATCCTGAGTCTCCTGGAAAACTATTTCGCTGTGACATTGATCCATATTTTTCTGCGTCCATCTCTCACATCTGACATGTTTTCCACTTTCAAATGAAGAAAAAGTTTTCTTTTAAAAAACTAAACAATAAAAGTGACATTTCTTTTATGTGCTAGGTTATTTAACTAGATTGTAAAACTATTATCATAATTAATATAATCAATAAAAACTGCTAAATAGCCTATTAATTTAGTATTTAGCATGTTTAAAAATTAGTAGGTTGCTATAGCGACTTAAAAATAGCAGTTCATAAACTCTTATGTCTTATATCCAGCTGGCAGGTGGTCTTCAGATAGTCTTAAAACTTATTATGGAACCAAAACAACAAATTGAAGTTTATTTTGATAATTATGACATAGTTCCTTAAATTATTGAGATATTTTAAGAAGAGAAAAACAGTTAGGGCCTCCCTGTGCTTGGTGCCTGGTACACCACGGTGTTAATGAGGTGATGCTTTCGTTCTCATTATCTGAGAGCTATTCAGCCTTTCTTTGTCAAATTGCCAGGAGGCTCCTCATATGCCATCCAGCATCCATGGTGGTATTTCTGTCGGGCTCTTTTCTCGTCACAAAGCAGCTCTGGATCGCGCCCGTTGTGAGCCTCGACTTGTCTGTCACCAGATCTGTCCAGTGTGGTTCCCTCAGTTTGGCTCAGCAGCCAAATCAAAGAAGTGTGGTTTTAAACTTCTTTTGCTAAATGAAGATCGGGCGTAATTGTGCTTTTGCTGATGTCTCTGAGCTCTGCAGACGTGTTCCTTGACCTCGAGGCTCGGTTTTCACTCTGACATACGCCAACAGTGAAACCCTGTGTTGACAGGATAAATCCACTCACCCGCAGGTTCAAGCCATCAACTCATATACGATGCACCAGAATTAAATTTATGCATACTGAAGAATATGCTAACTATCTATTTTAAGGGTTTGAGGGTTTTTTCATGTTAAAATAAATGTCTCCTATTCCTACCATCAGTAAAAACTACCCATAGTAACTTAGTAACTGATTTAATTGGTCTAACAAAAACAAACACTGAAAAGTACTGCAGTAAAGTAAAGTGAGGCAGATATTGGGGACTGTTAGCTTCTACGACAACCTGTGTAGTCACGTCAGCAGAGTCGTCTGGCATCTCTCCTACTGTATGATGACATGCAGTTTTTTTTGGTTTTGTTTTTTAAGGCCAAGTAGAAGAAGAGCGGGAGATCGTCGAGCCAGTTCCTCATCGCTAGCTGCTCTAATGATGATTGCAGGAGGGCCTAACTGCCAAGCAGCCTGAATGGGAGGAAAAAGTGACTTTAAAGGCCTGAGTTTTCCAGCAGGATCTGAGCAAAAGATCCAGACAAAGCTGGGAAGGCATGAATGTGCTTCAGCAAAGGCCTGACGCACTCTCGCATTCACACGTCAAACGAGTTTCCCCTTTAATGGGGAGCTCTTTTTTAGCACCAGCTCTGATTCAGTGGAAATGCAAATGTCCTTGGCTTGATTTGATGGAACCTTTCGTTTTCTTGCCCCCGTAACAACCGCAAACGCTGCATCCCACCCGACCTCATTCCTCACCCTCCCGCTGACGTCCAGCAAATGCACTTTGATGCTGTCATTTGCGCCCAAACGTGGAGCAGACTCGCACCGGCTCGCTGTCGCAGTAACTGCGATCCAGTTGTCGCAATGCAAACACATGATGTAACTCCATAATCAGACCGAATGGAATGTGTTCAAATAGCCGTGAAAGCAAACTTCCATTTATTGTAACTCACTTTTCATGCTTATTTTGTAATATCTCTGTAATAAAAACCATTTTATAACAACTTCAAACTTTGGTGTACAGTCTTGAGTATGAAGCCAATAGAATCCAACTGCTGGTTGGCCGTTGCATCACTTCATTGTTCTTCCATGTTGTTCAAATCTAACCAGAGAAAGAAAATAAAAGCTCTTGAAGGTATGCAGTCTTTAGGGATTTTCCAAAGTCCCCCAAACCCTCGGCCTCCCCACCCCACAGTCTCCTGATGTGCTCAGTGACCTGGTGGTTCTTCTGGGGGGAAACTGGTAGGGTGCTTCTTTGATAAAAAAAAAAAAAAAAATCTCCCTTCTGCAGAGCAGCTTAGTCTGCATCAGAGGACTCCCTACCCACACAAGCAACCGTGATTCATGGGATAGATCATTTAAGGCTCATGCCTTGTTATGTAAGTATTTACTTGTAGACTTTTGTGTATTTTAGCTATAAATACTGCGGTGTATGGCTTGGAACCATGAAACAATAGGCCAACCCAGCAAGACTTTCATCTAAGCCCCGAGGAGGGTCTCTCTCTGTGAATTTTAGAAAACTTTTAAACCAAACTTTACATCATTACAAGACAGCGAAAGAGGCTGTTGAAATGCTCCTCTGGCTCTGATCGCGTGTCGTTTTCGGCAAAGGTTTCTGTCGGGGCACACGCCATTACAGATGGTGAAGAAATTCAATATTAATCTTGCAGCTTTAATCAATTTTAACTTCCTGTTGAGCAAACTCTTAAGCTGATACACTGAACAATGAGGTCACGCAAGCTAAACAGTTGCTAAGGTGTGCACACGTGAACGGTGCAGCACACTGACATAACGTGATGGCAGCATCTGCCTGGGGGGAGAGCACCCGCCATCGGCGTAACACTGATTACAGGTTGTGAATCTCCATATTTGGAGCGTGAGCCACTGATTGGAGGGCCTCGGGCCAGTCTAGAAAGTAGACACACCCTCGTGCAGGTAAGTAGATGTTGCTTTGGTGGAGGGCCCCGGAGCCACAGGGGCTTTTCAGTCAATTGTAGGATTGAGTGACCCATATTCTCAGAATCTGGTGCAAGGTGTGGTAACAAGAAAGGGAGGAGATGGAAAGTTTTTTTCCCTTGTTTTTTTTTTCTCTCAATGGAGATGTGTCAACACGGCATTATATAAATAAACAAATTTGACTTTGATTACACTTATATAATTCTGAACTCACACAGTGTCATGCATGCACGGCCCAGAACAAAAGGACGGTTACTGGAATGAGGGCCAAACTGGCTCATGTAAAAACTAACCCACATTTGCAGAGGACAGAGTTACACTTTAGCCCTTCTTTCTGCTGCTGATTGGAAAGCCGGTCACAAGAACGGCCTGCTTGACAAAGTAAATTGCTCAGTGCAGACCGATGAGTCAGAATCAGCTTGTGACCTCTGGTCCCACCACCAAAGCTGCTGCAGTGCTTTCATGTTGAAAAAGAGCCATCGTGTGGTTGAAAGCAGGTACTGCAGGCCAGGACAGCAGCTGCTCATTTTACTGGAAAAGCACAGAATGAACCTAAAATCTCGACTTATATGTTTAGAAAAAGTATGAAAGGAGGATGTTTTAGTGTAAATGATGCTTTTATTTGAAAGATGTACACATTTACTATATGTTGTCAGCCACTGACCAGTAATTTGTCCAGGATGTGTCCCATGTCTCACCCAGTGACATATGGGATTGGCTTCAGCAGACCTCTGTGGCCCTGAATGTAGAACAAATCCCGATGACGAAGCCTCCCGTCACAACATTTCAACTGGGTTGAGGTCCGGACTTCGACTGGGGCGTCCCAAAACCTTGGTTCCTTCATGTTTTCCAGTCATTCTGATGTATATTTGCTGGTGTGCTTCGGATCAACGTGGCGTTGCATGACCCACACCCGACCGAGCTTCAGCTGACGAGACAGGTGGATTCACATCTACCTGTACACCTGAATACAAGGCTACCTGAAGAAGTCACCGCTCAATGACTGCAAGATGCGGCAACACAACCCCAAATCCGAGAGGTTTTTCTGCCGACTTTCTGTAGCTGATTTTCACCTCAGATGATATTAAGCATTAAGGCAAACAACTGTCCGCAGGATATTGTCCCAGAAATCGTGTGGTTTGTTCAAATGCATTATTTTGAAAACCTCAAATGTCCTTAAATGTTCTTCATAGACTGAAGAGCATCCTTCCAAACAAACAAACTGCTTCTTTACTTTCAACATTTCTGACTGCAGAAGGTTGAACTTTCCAAGTTGACGTGCAACAATGTCTTTCCAAAGACGATTGCTCATGTCTGTCCCACCATAAAACTGCCAAACATCTGGTTTTATAGAGGTCTGCACACCTGCTGATAATTAGTCCATCAGCAGCTGGTGATCCTGTGGAACCAGTGAGACCAGTGAGAGCGAACTGCTTCTGTTTGAGGTTGCACTCGCTTTGCTTAATATTAAAACAACCACAATTAAGTGATTTTTAAATATAGGTTCACACACACAAAAACAGCATCAAAATAGGGAGTAAAAACTTTTGCACCAACTGTAAATCAGTAAAACGTTTTGTTTGTAAAAAAAAAAAAAAAAAAGGGAAAAAATTGTACAAAGAAAACAAGAACGCACAAAGAGATGAGATATTATTTTTATTTTTTTTCTGCTGGGTCCACATTTTTGTCAGTTAAAGGAAGTATTAAAGCACCCAGACACACACACACACACACAATATGATAAAAAAAAAAAAAATTCCAGTTTGATAAATCGTGAACATTATTAAAGTGAGTCAGTTCACTAAAACCCTATTATACATTTTTGTTTTAAAACAAAAAGCATCCAGTGCAGTACATGGGGGTTAAAAATCATCTGGATAAAATCTGAACTTGAGATGTTTTTGAGCATGCAAAAAGTAAAAAAAACAAACAAACAGTAAATCCTCTCGTTTGAACAGACTGAACATGCACATAAATATTCAGAGACTTCGTCTCCGTCTCACACGCTTCTCACACTCGTCAAACGCTCCTTCACACAGATATTGCAGAGAATAGATTTGCATGTCGTTATGATTTAATTAGGAATGAATTTAGACAAAGACATCAGCTGCACACGAGTGTCAAAATGTGTTTTAGAGAAGGTTTAGGTGAAAATTGGTTTAAAAAAAAAGTATAGAAAAACATGAAAATGAGTGCTTTCCAGTTCTCAAAAAACCCACTAGGTGGCAGCACTTCCTATGAGATGTTAAAGGCTTTCTGATGGGAAACAAAAGCACTTTTTGAGGCCTCAGCAGTGAAGGTCACACTTTTTCTGCGTGTGTTCTCCTCACTTAATCCCATGTTTGAGTTCATTTTAATATTTAAATTTACTATACAGTCGTGTAAAAAGAAGGTGCACATTTTGAAGCCTTCTGCTGCTGTTTGGGATCATCCTGTGTCGAATCAGCTTTACGCTTGACTCCAGAGCGCTTTGCTCTACAGACGAGCCTGTTCAGCTCCTGTAGCTGCAAAACAAGACTAAACAATTTTAACATTTATTATGTCCACTGAGGCTTGTAGAGTCTGACATGTCTGGGTTTTTTTTTCTTTTTTTTACACTTCTCTACCACAAACTGTTTGGAAATGGTCTGATAATCATTCCCAGATAACTCACACCTGAATACTCCAAACCAGAAAACGTCAGCTTTTATAGAGACACACTTGTTTTTGATGAATTGCCTAATTTTTGGTTGGTAAATGAAGCATCAGCATATGTTCCCGCTAATCCCATGTTGCATTTACATCATTTTAAGACCTGGTAAACAGCAGATTTTCATTTAGCCCTATTATGTAAAAGCTTACAATGGATATAGGTTTTACGTTCTTTTCTCATGACTGTACTTAAGTTTCCCCGTGCACTGCTGGAGCTCTGGTACACTAGGACCGCCTCACACACCAGCTCAGGTCAGCTCCTTCGCACAGCGGCAAGTCTGTTGTTCTAGATATTTCTTCATCAGGAGTTGAACGCTCAACACCCGAGGATAGTTGGTGTCTCATTTGCTTGAAGAAGTCCAGATTTTCCACGCAAGACACGAGTCCTGTCAAGTTTCTGAAGTCACAGTCACAAAAGTGTCGATTGAACATTGTACACCAGATTTTTTTTTGTCATATGGCCTTGATTCTTGTGTGTTTCAATGTTTAAAAAAAAAAAAAAAAAAAAAAAAAGTTCAATTTGATGGTCATGACATGAAGTGCAACGGTTGTTCCTCTGATTAACAACCAGAAGTTGCCTCACAAACCGCTAAAGCCAACACAAGGGAATGAAAAAGGATCCTGAATACAAATAACCTCATAAAAACACACTAATGGGCAAAATGCACCGTGTGAGCCTGCCCAGTCTTCATGGTTAAACACATATATCCTTAAAATATCTGCTGTGTTTAAAAAAAAACATTCTTTTAGAGGTAAATTGTGATTTTGCAGGAATGATCATTGATGTTCAGTGGATGAAAACTAGTGTAAAATTACAAATCAGGTGTGTGAACATCCAGATGCTGATGGTCACTTCCCTCCACAGAAAGATGTCCCAGCAATTATGGTGAATTGATTTAGCACCCTCATATTTGACTGTATATGCACACACATGCACACACACACACACACACACACACACACACACTCACTCATGGCCTTTAATACACTGATGGTTTAGCAGCTGCCATGCAAGGCCAGTACCTGCTCTCTCGGAGCAGTTTGGGGTTCAGTGTCTGGGTCAAGACCACTTCTACATGCTGTTATAAGGAGGAAATCCACCCTGATCACTGGGAGAGCTCCTGCAGATCATTCTCTTCACACATGCAGCAAACCGAATTTTAAAACAAAAAGAAAACAAAACGGTCTTATATTGGAAGACAGTTCCTCTTCATGCATTTTTCTGCAGTGCATTGTGGGAATCAACCGACTCCACATAATCTTCATCTGAGACTTTAGAGACATTACATTGAATGAATGAATGAAAATTACGTCTGGATGGATGAACGCGATGTTTAAGGTCCAATGTGTTGGTTAATTCAAATTAGGACTTTCCTTTGATCTTTATGCACCATAAAAGTTTGATCAAGCTTATACACTTTTTTTTTTTTCTAAAGAAGCTTTTTTTTTCAAGTTTAACCTCTCTCTGGTTTAGTTTGTCTCTTCTCAGCTACTGTAATAACACAGCAACATGTTTTTTTTTGGACATAAACTGCTCATTATTATGTGGTGAAGTGGCAGTTGTTATTTTCATTCTATACTAATAAGAAAAATGAATATTTACATTACATTTTAGCCAATAGATTGCCCTAAATGGAACCTTTTAAGATCTTTTCTAACTACATTTGTATAGTCTTCTGATTTTTTTCTCTAAATGACAATATGTATTGTTTCTAAAATCACAACTGCGTCTATTTTATGAGGATTTTTATGAAGCAAGCTTTGATCCTTAAAAACAGGAATCCTGCACTCGTGACGTTCCTTCATAGACCTTATTAAGGTCTTTAAAGGAACAATCACATTTGCAAGAATTTTTTTTATTATTGTTGTAATCCCGAGCTTCTCGGACTTCTAAGATGGGGGTATGAGGTTTAATTCTGGTCGTTCGTGACTCTTATCTTCCTAAGGTTAACCCCGCTTGGAAACGGGTGCATTCGTAAAGATAGTGTCCTTGTTTTAAAAGCAGAAGACACTGTGAGTGATTTCAGCAATTGAAGCCCCAGTTAGACTCGTTTTCTAGCTGTTATGATACCCTTTACTCCTCTGCCAAGTCTTCCTAAGTCCATCTTCGCCCAATGGGGGAGGAGGACTCCATGTGAAAAGTGGCTGAGGAGGGGCAGGGAACCGTCCGACTGAGCTGGTTTGGAGACCGCTCCTCGGCCGCTCCTCGGCCGTTCCTCAGCTCATTCCCCTTTAAGGTAGCCGTTTGAACTACTGCCCATCCCTCGGCTCCTTTCTCTTCGCCTGCCACCCGCCAGGCTTCCTGCGTCACCTCCTCCGCCCTCGCCGTCTGACCCATGGTTCGACCAACCGTCCTCGGGCCCTTCGTGGAAGCGCAGTCGCAGGGTTTTGCGGATGACCAAGCGTTCCACGATGAAGGAGGCGCAGAACCACGGCACAGCGTACTCGGCCGTGATCAATCCCATGAAGTTGTAGCGGAACTCCGAGTAGTCCCAGGGGCAGGCGTTGAACTGGCGCAGGAGCAGCCCCGTGCCGAACTCCCACAGGTACGTCCACAAAGTGTAGATGATGCAGCGCAGCAACACGGGGCAGCGGCCGCGCAGCTTCAGGTACATCTGCTCCACGATGAGGATGCAGGTGCCGTAGATGAAGAGCGCCCACACGCTGGTCACGCCTGGGAACTTCCAGTTGCAGTTGACCACAAACTCCCAGGCTGCTGTGAACATGACTTCACAGAAGTAGCCATGAATGGCGTAGAGGTACCAGCGCGAGAGGGCTGTGAGAGGAACGGGCGACTCTGGGCTCTCCAAGGTCACCATCGTTCCACCTCTTTCACACAGGCTTTGTGTTTATAACAAGAAGATGCAGATCTGAGGAGAGAAGAGAGGGAAAAAAGTAAGCAAAGAAGAAAAAAAGCCTACTCTGCTATCATGTAAAAGTTAGTAGCTCCTCTCTAAATCCTGCTTTGTTACAAAAACATTCTAATAATCATCCGATCATAGCGGGACTTGATAAATAGTCTACAAATTCAGATGAACAACAACATGTAACGCTATTTAAGAAAAATAAACCATGATTCAACAGCTTGTGGATCTATGTTTAGCAGCAAAAACTTGGTTTAGTGGTTTCCTGTATGACTTTTGCCTGGTACCGTTTTGGAGGAGGTGTCTGAGCTTCAGTTGATTGTAATTATGTCGTCATGACCAGAAAAAACAAAAACAAAAAAACAAATCAAACTGCTGCCTGCAAAATATACCGGAAAAGGGGTATTAGTGAGCCTTCTCGTATAAAAAAAGTAGCCAGTGAGCTGGATGAAAGGAAGAGAGAGGGGAGCCGGCTCTCACTCCACGGGAGTTAGCTCTTGTGATTCGCTACATCTAAAAACGTCTCTGTAGTTGGCTTGTTTGCCTAGCGACACGTCGCTGCTGTCACACCAGATTCATCCAGCATCTCTGACACTTCCTTTAAAACTCTTATTTCTGTGACTTGTGTCTCTGTGTGACCACAAACATTGATCATTAAAAAAAAGCGGACGATTAAACGCTGCAATTAATCATTTTTCCTCCATATTCCTGTAATGAGAGGTCCAATCTTTGATGGATATGAGCCGCTAAGACCCGCCCCCACGTACAATTTCATTGGCTAGGCTACAGCTGCAACTTGATTGGCTGATTTTTGACCTGTGTTTCTATGGCTGCTTGTTAAATGTTAAAAGTGCACTTTAGCTATTTGCAGCCGTTTTCCAGTTTTATGTTGTTTTATTACTACAAATGGCAATAAACTTGATCTAATCTAATCTGACGCATACGTTGATGCATCAAAAGTATCATATTTCTCAGCTTTTGGCAGAAGCAACGGACATCGGTTGACATCACCCCCGTGAAAGTCTTTGGAGACGAACACAGACGATGTACGCAACACGTACGTTCAAATCCATCGTATCAGTCTTGAACATGGTCCTTGAGTAATTTTGGTCCATTTTGTTTCTAGTGGCCTTTATTTACAGTAAACGGACAGGAAAGTGGGGCAGAGAGAGAGGGGAAGACATGCAGCAGAGGGTCACTGTCGAACTCGAGACCACTGCAGGATCAAGGTCAACTCCAGGTCCTGCAGGAGGCCCATAGCCTCCGTAAAAGGGCTGTCAGGGTAAACCACAGATCTTTTAATGCAGCATTTCAGTTGGCATGTACAGGATGGGTTGCACAACCCAGCTTTGGGCATGTGGCTCCAGAAAACTCTGGTATACTGAAGATCAAGGTCAACTCCAGGTCCTGTGGCTGCAAAACAACCTCAAATCATCCTCACAGTGGGTAAGAGGTGTTTTTCTAGAAGTTCCAGAAGTCCTGTGGTTTGTTCAAATGCACTTTTGAAAACCTAATAATGCTTCCATCTTCTTTTTGCACAGAAAAGAGACTGAGGGTCTGAGATGAGCTTTTTTTTTTTTTCTTTAATTGACCTTGGGGTAAATACATTCTGGCAAACCTGGCAACTGTCTTTCATGTTTTTTTTTACATTTTGTGAGTAATCTTTCTCTCTGTAGAACATTGTTTGGGGATGGATTTGCAACCCTTTTCAGATTGATGTGTAGCAGGAGTTGCCTCTCAGGTTGCTCATCTCTTTCTCGTTCCGTTATCAAACACCTGAACGCTCCTGATCAGCAAAATGTTGAAAAGTCTCTTTTTATAGAGGTGTGCACATCAGCTGATCGTCAGATCAATAACGGTTGTTGATTAGCAGCAACTGGCTGCAACTTATCCTCGTAAATCTTATGGAAGCAGCAAGGGGGTACTTTGTTTTTGCCAACATTTTTTCATTTTTGCTTCATTTTTGTTAAATAACCAAGGGCACCTTGAAAAGTTCATACATTTTATTTATTAATTTTACTTGTTCCTTAATGTGCCAAGTGAGAATAGTTGATAGTTTATTCCTTATTTTCAAACAACATCATGTTGTCCAAAGTTAGTAAAAGTAGTCCTGGCAAAATAAGCCAGCACCAAAGTCTTGAGGATTACACACTTAATTACATATGATGCTAAGCCATATCTAAATTAAGGATGAGGCAATAAAACCCTACTGACATCAAAAGATTAAATTAAGGGCCGGAGGGCTACAAAGCACTTAAACTCTATTGCCTTCCCTCATTTGATTTACTGACTAAGCGAGGGGGGTTCTTATGTAAGGTATAGCTTCATCATCTGACTGCTTACATCATGTGCTCTTTTTCCAACTCCTGCAGCTTGAAACACTTTGTGCTTTGGTATCAGGTATCAGAAGGCCCACGCAGGGCTGGATCCTTCCGCTACTCTATTTATCCCACTTTGTTTCCAATGAAAATACACTGAAGGCGAGCGGCATTACACAAACGAGTTCAAAGAACACACACTCGACAACACAACTGAGTATGTAAAGTTTACTATACAAAGCCAACAGAGGAAGCTGCGTCGTCGCAGCAGTCATTATGCAATGGATCATAACCGCTCAGAGAGAGGCAAGTAGTAAAAAAGCTTGTCTGACGAACAAAAGCTGCCCCCCCCTCCATGTCTTTTTTTTTGGTTCTTTGCCTTCAAAGGTTGCCTGGCGCCCAGAGAGAGTCCACGGGGTTTTAGCACATTTCTGCCAAGCATGGGACAAGGGTTTCATGTGAGGAACTGGGCCACAGCGGTGGACCAGCTGACCTCCCTAAACCCCCTCAGCCCAACTATTCACGAGCTTCCTGGGAAACTCTCCCCTGAGTTATGAAAGTAGGACTGGGTGAAACAGTAATAATGCTGGAAACTGTAAGAACGGGGATCCTGTAAATGGATTTACTACATTACATCACTGAAGATTAGTTATGTGATACATGAAATCATGTGAAACCGACTCTGTACCGTTGACTATTATGATTAAATCAATAAATTAAACAGTGGGCCATGAAGGTTGAGCGGTTAACAAATAAGCTGCGAACCTGACTGGTCAGGTTGTGGACCAAAAAAAAAAAAAAATCACCCCAGAGTACCTTTGGTACCACTGATTTGATTTGTTTGGTACCTGGTTGTCAACACCAGACCCTTTGGAGAGGTAGGTTATGGGGTAAGGTCGTTTTGGATTGGGCTTGCAATGCATATACAGAGAATCATAATTAAAGCCTAAAACCTGAAACATTTCACTTAAGTAAGTACTAACTACAACAAAGTACTGAGTACTTCATCAAGACCAAACTGTAACTTAATTGTTATAAAATGGAAGCAGCAGAGGCTCATAAATTTAGCACATATGTCAGTTTCAACTGTCTTATAGCAGAACGTTTGGTTATTTTTAGCCATTATTGAGCTCTCAGAACTATCTTGGACGGCACGTCGTCATGACAGCTGCGTATCGCTACGCTAGTTCATTTCTGCACGTTTCGCGCATCAAATATCGTGTCAGAGAACTAAAAGAGAAGATGTAATGAAGTTGGGTGTCGATCTCTCCTCGGTGTCGGAAAAGTAAGCTTGCGTACACCCATCAACTGATATTCGGTTTTGTATTTAATGGCTTCTTTAGGCGTGGTTGAGAAATAAAAGTGGATGACTCGTTTGTCATTCATCACCCATTTATCTGCTAGAAACGTACAGCATGTTGCCTAACAACCACTAATGCTAGCTATTCAGTTATCATCCGCTGTAACCACCAACGAAGATAAGTTGGTTGAGGGAAACGTGTCTTCCAAGTCGCTGTTTCAGGATGCCAAATTTTCTATTAAAAAAGAAAAGAAAGCACTCGTGTTCTATTTATCAGTTTATGAACACATTCAGGTGCAGAATGGTGACTGTTGTAAAACTACTTTGCCCTGCTCACCAGTAGAGGGTGCTTAAAAAGAAAGTAAGAAAGAAAGAAAGAAAGAAAGAAAAAGGTGTTCTGTGTTGCTTTAAATGGTGCCACATTTCTAAGGAATGTGGATTTGTGGGATAAGCAGCAGATTGTGCCTATGAAAGATTAGCCAAATCTTCCCTGCCAATGCCAAACAGCTGTGTTGTTGTTGATGGTGTTGCTTTTGACTCTCGTTTTGAGCTTCTGGATCTGGACAGGCCCGCGTGATAGAGCAGCTTCAAGCTGCCACCAGCACTGAATACGAATGCTGGTGGAAGAATCGCATGCCGTCCCACAGCAGTGCGTGACCAGGCTGGTGAGGACGTACCAGGCTGTGGTGGCTCTGTCACAGGTCAGAGGCAACGCCAATAAAATAAATAAATAAAAATTAAAAAAAGCTGTTTGCCTCAGTGTTACCCTTCTGGTGCCCCCTACACCACCTCTCACCTTCAAATCACATGCTTTCATTCTCACTCCACACTTCTTTTTTTTTTTTTTCACACCATGTAGTCAGCACCCGCGCCCCTACAAATCTGCTAATGAAGAAGATTTTGATTGTAACATCAAGCTGTCTAACACTCGACCTCCTGCCAAAACGACTATAGATCTGCTTGGGGGGCGTTAGAACAGGTCTGAGATCAGTCCTATGTAGCACAACAAAGACCAGTCTTTGTGTTTTGTTGGCAGTCCTGATAGATGTTTCAGCTTTTATCAGTCATAAACAAGCTTGATTGATTCCTTTTTAAACGAGGAAAAGCTGGGTGGGGGGCTTTAGGGCTTTAAACTGCTTATGATCACAGGTATTAACATTTCTTTAATCAGTGTTCCATATCTATTAACAGACTGAATATCTAATATCTTCATTCTTGTGTGGCAGGTAGTGCTGATGCGATGCAGTTGTACAGGTTAAATTATACTGAAAGATTTCTGTATGCTAAGCAACAAGAATCTATCAGCACCTTAATGAAGACATATGTCGACCAGTGTTGTAGGTTTTATACATTCTTGCAAAGGATTGAAACTGATTTAAAAGCAAATTGACACTTTTAGCGCATTTATTCTATCACTTGAAACTTTAGTTATCAGTGGAGAAATTGAACGAAGTTCAAAATGTAATAAATAAAGGACAGGAAACCAAAGCCAAAACTGCCGGGATTCGTAGATTTGAGCTTTGGAGATGATGCTAGACTGGGACTGCTGGGCAGTGCAATATTGGCAGGAAATGACTCCCTCCAAACCTTGTTAATCCAAAAATGGGCAAATGTGAAATAAACAGTAGGAAGTGCAGCACTGAAAGCTACAGCGCTGCATAATAAAACCTGGACTTCCATGTAACATTTTGGTGATGTAATTACAAAACGACACAAACAACAATGGACAAGGAAACAACAGATGAATCCCTGTTTTTAGGTTACGTGCATGGTTGCTACGTAGAATCATAAATCATGCATAACTGATGATTTTTAAGACAAATATTGCATTATTTGATAATCATTTGATATTGGGTGTAGTTTTCACTGAAAAAAGTACAGATTTCTAGTCATAAGATTTTATATCAGCAAACAAAATCTTTGCATCTTGCCTGTTTGTTGTGACTCCTTTTAACCAACTGGTGGAGGTTTCATCATGAAACCTGGAATTACACATTTAAAACAATTAACAATGAAAATGCTTATTAATCTCATTTCCCTTTGTTCTTTCCTCCTTTTTTGGGGTCCAGCAGACCCCGTGACCACAGAGGATGGATATAAAAGGACCTTTTCTGGACTTCAGAGGGGGTTTCTGCAACAATCACAGCGTGTTAACGTAGTCAGCAGTTTAAAAGCCTAAGATGACTGAACAGGTCTGCTTAATTTTATTCAGGCATGTCTGTTGACTTGTTGCCAGCGCATCGCACAGTTTGCACGCTGCGTGGTATTTCATTCTGCTGTTGTTGCAGCTGTTGAAGGATTTCCACCACCAGCTCATCACCCACTAGCGCTGTCATCAGCCAGAAAGTATCGATCAGCACAACTCCTGCTGCGGCGACCCGCTTCGCCGCTGCACTCTATTGAACCCCGCTGCAGAGCCACGCAGTTTGATGGAGATCAGAACGACAGACTTGTCAGAGCTGCATGCATTGTAAGCGTCAGGACCGCGGGGAGACACGGAAACAGTCAGGGTGCCCTCTGAAATGAAAGAAGGGCAAGTCCAGCCACGTAGTGTCAGGGTTTTGTTTTTATTTTATTTTATTTTAAGCTTTGAAGAGACAGCAGGTAGATGTTGGGCTGTGTCATTTTCTCAGAGGACTCAGGACAGCAACACAAAGTACAAAATAAACAGACTGATGAAGACTAAAACACACAAAACAATGCCAGTAAGCCAAGATCGACAAAAAAAATAAAAAAAAATAAAAAAAAATGAAATAAGAATCCCAGTTTATGATATGCATTGCTGTAGCTCTGGTGTGCCACAGATCGCAGGCCTATGCAGATTTTTGGAAGGTCACTTTGGGAGTCTGCAGTGTGTAATGCAGTTGAAACCATCAGCAACCAATGCGGCTGAAAGCCAGTCACCAAGGTGACTTAACCACAGCCTCATCTCCAATAACGGAAAAAAGCGACAGCAATAAACGTGCCCTTGTGCTCGTCATCATAAAAATACTCTGTAGCGTCGGTTTAGGGTTCGGCTAATGAATTAGCAATGAAATGTGTGTGTCAAGTGAAAGACTCCAGAAGGAGAATGATGAGTGTTGGAGCTGGAGTGGGAGAGTTGATCCCAATCAATGGCTAAAGATGGATCGATTACCCCAAAAAGGGAAAGTCGGCTTTCAGCCCAAGTAGCATCACATCTCATTTAAATCAACTTTTTTTTTTTTTGGGTATACAGGCTCAGAAATTAATGGGTATACATTTAAAGCATTCACTAGGGATGTATAATTCTGATTTATGCCTGATTTAGATCATTTCCATTCATTTTTACAATATAAATAGTTTTTAAATACCGATAATGGAAACTGACTGTACGCAGGCTTCCTTCAGGTACGTTTGCTTCTTCTACACATGCACGTCAGACTGACTGGGGATTTTAAACCGATCCATCAGCGTGACCATACATGACTGTTTGTCTCTTTTAGTGGCCTGGTGGGACCCCATTTGCTCTGAACTTTCAAACTGTATTACTTATTTTACTTTTTATTTCCATTCATCAGTTAATTTTTCTTTTTAAAATAATTTCCATTTCTCCTCTTCACTGAGGTGATTTCCACAGTCAGTGAAGTTGTGTTTTTTCTGCGCTGTCGTTGTTTATTTAGTCACAGCATGAACAATATCGGGCATTTCCATTCAATCTACCAAGTTTAAAATGTTCAATCGATCAGTATATGAATCGCTCGCATCGCATACACCCAATTCATTTTCTACGGAAAGGGGGGAGGCGTGTTCGTAGTGATGCAACTGCAGGCTAAATCATCCGCGTACAGTAGACATGGAGCGGCGATGCACATACGCATATTACAGTCTCTACGATATTTGTGTTCAAAGAAAGAGTTCAAACAGACTACCTGTAAGACAGATCAGCCTCAACAAAATCTAAATAAATGAATCAGTACCATTCCTTTGAAATGTTTTCTGTAACTTTACATTTACGATATCACTCCTTTAGACTTGCAGGTGACCTAACATTGGTTTTAGACGGTAGAAAGAAATATAATCCACTCCACTAGGTGATCATGAATACCATTTAGTGTTCATTTCTTTACAGTTTTCTTCATGAGAATTCTGAAATGGGGAATAAATATTTTGTGAAATTAAAATGAATCTCATCAGGAAAAATATTTAATATGATTAAACTCACATTAAATAAGATGCTACCTTTGTTTTTGTTAGGATTTTTTTTTTATGTAATATGATGTGGTTGTATCGCTGCGTTTTTATTTTAGCAAAGAGCTAAAACCAGTAACTAAATTTTAAGACGATATTTCAAATATTTGCCTAAAAATACAAATTAGTGACATCACTTTTTATTTTTCCCTCTTCTCAAGCGTGAGTTACCACATATCCAAGGGTGAGGCCAACATCCCACGCAAAATGGAAGGCTGATTCAGAGATAAAAAAGGGAAATAAAAGGAAGCACAGCACTGAAAGCTACAGCGCTGCAGAATAGAACCTGGACTGCCACGTAAATCTGGTAATGTACAGGAATTACAAAGTTACACAAACAACAAAGGACACGTAAACACCAACAATGACGAAAGTCCCGTACGTATGTTACGCGCATAGTTGCAATTTAGAAGCATAAATAATGCATAACTGTTGATTTTAAGAGAAATATCTGATTACTGGACATTCATTTGATTTGGATGTAGTTTTCATGCAAAAAAAGTGCATTTCGAACCAGAAGATTTTATATCAGCAAAAAAGAAAATTCACTTTATTTTATCAAAGAGCTACAAGCAGTCACTGCTCACACTGACTATATTTTTTCTCTCAAAATTTTAAGCCTGTTAAGTACATTTTACTAAAAATAGAGAGCAGTCATGTTAGGTTTTTTTTGACACGTCAGTTACAGTATACAGGAGAGACCAAGATCCCACGCAAACATTAAGCCAATTCACACGCAAAGGATTTCTTAAATGGCGCCACAATGACAATGATGGACTGGATGAAAAACGACAGAGATGCTGCTCCTCAATCCAGCGTTGATCAGTAAACACTTGTTTTTCCAATATACTTCTGGGCCCTTGAGCTTTCCTAGCACAGACTTCACTTAGGTACATTACTTATTACATCCTGTAGTACTTTCCCCTCCTCCCTCCACAACGTAAATTCAAAGATTCCCCCAGTGACATCCAAAATATCTGATTATCGAAAACAAGCATGAGCTTTGGAGCTGGAAAGAAGCCACGAGCACTGAGACTAAAAGCCTAGATGCAGCACCGCCGTCATATAACTGGCTCATATAGCTTTATGACGGGCATCTTTTCAATATCCGCAAAGTGAAAGCCTGAACATGAGAGGCCCAGCGGTGGGAAAAGGAGGCCTCTAAGTATACGGAGGAGGTTAGAGCTGCTCTTCAAGTGTGCAAGAATGCTGTAGATTTGTAAGAAATAAGATGTGAGCCATAATAAAGAGGTTTGTACAGAAAACCTTCCATGTTACCGGATAAACCATTTAAATAATCTTTCATATCACTTTTCAGGGACACAGCATCCAACATAGATGGAGTTGAAAGTAGTTTTCTGAGGTTTTTCCCAACAGCCTAAAGCTTTAAGAAAATTACCAATTATTCATAAGGTTTATTAGCTCAGACGGTCATAAACTGTAGGTAGAAGCTGCAAGAACAAAAGTCATGGTACAAGGAGCTGAAATGAGCTTTCCTCTGACAGGATGCCTGGAAACTCCCTCAGATAAGGGCTGAGAAGTTCTGCTGTTTGGGAGAAACTTGACCACCTCCACACAGTGAGGAGCCAGTTGAGGTGGTTCAGGCATCTGGTTAGGATGCCTTCTGGGGAGGTGTTTCAAGCCCTGGGTCGGGACCCAGGACGTGCTGGAAAGATTATATCTTTCAGCTGCCTTGGGAATACCTTGGTATTTCTCCTGAAAGGGCTAGAGGTTATGTGATCTTTGAAGCTTCATTTCGTCATCTAAATCACAAAATAAAACACAACGACATTTAAATGTGGTTCAAAATCCTGATGGAAAACATACATGGTCTGTATGTGTTTTGACCAAACCTGGCAACCACAACTCCCTACTTGGTTATTGTCGTCACCATATTTCCAGTAACATGAGTTTTGTATATAAAATGACCAAGCATCATCTAAGTGATTATTTACATATGCCAAACAGAAATAAACAGGAAATCATTTACATTTCCTGTGTCAATCTCTACTCCTACCTTGGATTTCCAAAGCTATTCAGTCATCCGGGAAACGGCTTTAATCACCAAAACCTTTCTTGCACAACAGGAGAAAAAAAAAAAAAGAAACAGCAAAACTGACGCTGCAACAAGGAGTGCGTTCAGTTTTACTGGGGGCTCGGAGGTGCTGAGCTCCAGTATACTCGGACTTTTAATCTCTTCTGTTGAGTTAAGCTCCAAAAGAGGAAATCATCTGTGGTGCCTCCTCTTCTCTGGAACGTACAGTTTCTCTTCTGTCGTGCACGCCAGCCTGCCCATCTGTCCGACTCTCATATATACTATGTAGACTGTACATCTTCATGAACAGCCCTCATTTACTGTCACTCTTTACAGCTCCTAAGCTCTTTGCAGACCCTAAGAAATTGAAGCTTAGTCCTTTGTCCTCACTAGCATGTGGGTCATGCCCTGTAGATTAGAAATCTTGGAGCAACAACGGAAATGAAAATAAAAGAAGCAGATTTACTGAGACTGTGGTGACATCAGACAAAAAGGCATAATAATTAATCATATAACTGATTCTGGCTGCGGGGCAGAGGTTTTATGGTGACACGTATGGACAACAAAAACGATAGGAAGCACAAAATATGTAATGTTTGGGGGGTTTGTTTTATTTTTTTGACACGATGTGTCAGCATTTTAAATAAATCCCATGACTAGGGTCATGATTATTCTTAAATTTAAAATTTTAAGACTTTACGAAAAGGAAGAAGATGTGATATTGCAAAAGTCACTATTTGTTTTATGGCAATTTAAAAAAAAAAAAATATATATATATATATATATATATATATATATATATATACATACATATCTATACACACACACACATATTTGTGTGGTTGTATCTGCCTAATGCTAGACACAGTCAGATGACTTACTCTTTTTACACATAAAACATAGGATTAAAAGAGGGAGTACTAAGTTTTGCACACGTTTGAATGCTTCTAGAAATCCTCCAAACTAAAGTCTAACATACTGGTCCTGATAAGAAATTCAGTCTAAACAGCAGAGGCTCCATGTTGTACGATTCAGTGGGTTCATCTGAGCATCTTCATAATTTATTTTTTTTTAAAAAAAAAAAAAAAAGGTAATAAGAATGCAGGGACATTTAGTCAGAAATAAACCTAAACATGACTGAGGTTTATGAAAACACCGTTCTACGCCATTTCCCGGTCTTAATTTAGTTGTCCCCAACAACCTTTATCTCAGCATGGTACTTTAATGATGTCTCTCTTTTTCACATTCATGGAGCATGACTTACAAAACTTTTACAAACCACAAAGGTGCAAAAGTTATTTTCAAAAATGATCTACAACAACTTGAGGAGCACAGGCACCTCTGAGAAGAAAAAAAAAAACAACAAAAAAAACAACAACAAGACTTTTGGGGAGTCAATGTCAACTCGATTTATTTTCACACCACTAAAAGAAGTCTGGATACCGGGAACATAAATTACAACAGTAATAATCAAGTAAAATCCTATTACCAGCAACAAAGATGAGTGATATTAAATATTGCATTAACTGTAATTTGCTGTAGCCTGAAGAATTTTTAGAAGTCTCAAGCAGACTAACCAATAAACCCATTTAATGAACTTTACAATATTTAATACTGTTGCAAGAATGGCTTTATTAAGTCTGACTGGAGGATACTCCATAATTAAAATGTTTAAATAATAATGAAGCCAAGTTGTTTTTCATTTAAATCATATGTCCAACCAGGTCTTTATATAGATTAGAAATAGATTTCCTGGTGGCAGATAAGCTGAAAATGAATGTTTCTGTAAAAGTGCTACTTTAAGTGAAGCCATAATGTAATAAACCTGCATCTGATGTCATCATATAAATGTTCAAAAGTTCAAATTTAAAAACATCCAGATGAACTACGCAGAAGTAAACTCAAATACAACATTCTGGATGTCTTATATTGAAGATGTGCTGCCTGTGTTGCTAGGCAACAGCAGAAATAGTAAATTCCTTTTTTTTTAAAAAAAGAAAAAAAAGTGACTATTGACAATGCAAATGTCCACATCTGTATGTTTACATATCCATTAAATAAGGTCTGCTGTGGCTACAAGTCACCGTCACAATGTCGAAGGAGAGCCTGGCAGAGCAGCTGTCCTGATACAGCTGGAACGATGTAGGAGTTCAGCAGTGAGGGACAGGGAAGAGTCATGAAAAAAAATATCATCAGGGAAAAGCTAGACCTTAAGGAGAAGCACTTCAACTACCACAGGAAAGCCATGAGGGTCCTTGACTCATCAGATATGTTCAGGCTTAGATCTGAACTTGGGGTAAGATGGTCATGGACAGATTTACACTTTCACCTCACCAGCGCTATTTAAAAGAAAATAAGAGGGGCAATCAGGAGCCTTTCATTGGATTGTGGACATAGACACAGAGAGGAGAGGGGCTTCCCCTATATTAGATGCTTTTACCAACACAGATCAGGATCATCTTCTCAGCCTTGGAATCACACATTTATTTTATTTTTGTGTTCAGCCAGGGAGTGGATAAGCTGAGTTTGTTTTTTGCCATTTCCGATGACGTTATTAATCAGATATGGCCAGTGGTAATGTAAAAAAATATGACTTCTTTTAATGTTAATAAATTAATGAACCCAGTTAAGCGTAGTAGAATTCTAACCAAGATGAAATGAGAACAAGCCCATAAAGCATAGCTATAAGAAACCCATTTAAAAATGCTGAAGATGAGAAATTGAAATGAATGGGATTCATAAATGTGTGTGTGTGTGTGTGTGTGTGTGTGTGTGTGTGAATTACATATTTCTGTACATTTTTATGCCAGTGAGCATATTTTTACTTCAGCTAAAGGCAACGTAACATATGTCAGCGTCTCAGGACTCGAGACCATCTGTTTTTCCAAACAGATGAAATTGAAAGAAGACTCTTTCAATTTCATGCCCATCATTCCAGCCTCAAGGGTTAAAGGGAAACTTCAGAATTCAGATCAGTTTTTATTTTTTTTACTTTTTAGATGGAAAAATGGCACATGCAGAAGTTCCACCTATGGAAGGTCTCTAGTTACTCATTTAGATATTTTCTAATGAATTTCCCTTTGGGGATTAATAAAGTTCTATCTATCTGGTGGACTCCAGATGCAGATGACTCCTGTGATAGCGTTTCCTCACCTGGCTTCTCTGTGTGTATACGTATGTGTGTGCAGTGATAAGGTGTATGGGGGGTGGGGGTAGTGGAACATTGCTTTTAAATTTGTAAAGCACCTTGTGTTGCATTTTTTTGTAGGAAAAGTGCTATATAAATAAAGTTTTGATTGATTTATTGATTGATTGAATCTCTTATCTAAATCTTTTTTTTAAAAGAAACAAAATTAATAAAATTACAATTATCAGTGAAGAGAGTCTAATTTCAAATTAAAAGTCTGCATGTATGGTACACATGTCTTTCTTGGTTAAATCCAGTTGGGGTGAGTTATTGAGGACCCTTCACTGGTCCACACAAATGACAGAAAATAGGAGAATTTCAATGTCTGTGAGTGAGAAGAAGCTGATGACTGGACGTGATATCTAACTTTTGTTGTGTTTCAGAAGAACTGAGACGACAGCCAGATTTCAGTTCTGTGGAATTCTTGTGAAATGTTTTATTTCTGTGAAGAATATTAAAACGGGTGCTTAAGATTATTTCAAACTTGTTCATGAAACTCAGACAGGATTTATCTGGACCAGTTTTGTAGTTAAGCATGTGATTTAGTGCAGAGTATTTATTCGTTTTCTGTCAACGACAAATCCAGCGTGCTTCTTCTTTTTCTGATATTCAGGAAGATGGTGATGTCTTCTTCGGCAAGATGATTTTCTTCTAATAAAGTTTGGTGTTAAAACCTTTTTAAATCATAGTTTAATTTTTCCCGGTGATTGGATTGGCTTCCCTGCTGGGTTTTTGATAGCAAAGATTATTGTTATTATTTTTTATTATTTTGTTTCACTCGGTTTGTCAGGTATTTAACAGATTTGTTATTATACTGAAAGTTTTCCTGTTTGAGTCACTGAAGTGGAAAATTTGTTTTCAGATTTATTATTTTATTTAGTTCATATTTAAGTTTTTGTAATTCTGTTTCATCTGTTTTCCCACTTAAATTGAAGTCCTCTAAATCCTTGATTGTCTGCTCCGATTTTCTTTTTCTTTTGGTTCCTATTATTCTTCAGGAAAACCGCACATGCAATTACATTACATTACATTTAGCAGACGCTTTTATCCAAAATGACTTACAACAGAGGAATACAATCAAGCCATAGTTAAATAGTAAATTATAAGTAATTATTTCGCCTGCTTTTAACATTTTCCATGGAAGTTCTAGCATGGAGTTGTGTGTGGATGGAACCAGTACAAATTGTCCCAAATGGCCTAAAATGACATTTTTAGGAGCTTGCATACATCCATCCAGAATAAAAGATAAAGAAGAAAAAAGAAGATGGTTGGGAGAAAACAACAACAACAAAAACATAACATGGCACATGACATGCTGCAACGTACAGAGTGAGACGGAAAGAGAGAGATGAGCACTTCATCCTTCTTTGGTTGGTTGGGGTTTCCTCTTCTATTTCATAGGTTGTTTATGGTTGGAAAAAGTTTATTTGTCCTCTCAGTGATCATTAAGTCTGCAGTCTGCTCCTTAAAGGCTCTTTGTTGTAAAACGCTGTGTTAAAAACAGTCCAACTTGGATGTGACGGATCACGAGCTTTCTGACTTCTGCTTAGTGGACATGATGAAATGAGACAGAGTTCCTGGACACTTTAGGTTGGATGGTATGAATTTCTGGATGAGCTCAGACTCAGGGCTGGTCAGGTTACCTATTTGTAAGCCAATGATAATTATTTTTTTATGGTTTTGTTTTCTGTGATAATGATTGTGAACTAAGACATGTAGCATTCTTGGAGCTTTGTGAAGACACTGTGTTAAGATAACTGTGTTAATTATTTTGACTTATGTGTATAAACCCTTATGTCAGCATAAATCAAGTTGTTAATAATGTCAAATCCTTCAAAAAAATGTATTTAAACAATATTTTTTTTAAAAAGACGGGTTTTTTTCCTGTGGTATTGCTGCTACTACACTCATGAATGACTAGAATGGCTAGAAACAACCTGTGAGGTAGTCTAGATTGGAGGAATTTGTCTATTTATTTTTGACCCTGTTACTTTGATGTTACATCTCTCAGCTGACCTGGACGTCTTGGAAATGGAGGAGTTGACTGGAGAGAGGAGGACCTGGATGGATGGATGGATGGATGGATTTGTTGACAATGAAAAACACACACAAAACCTACTTTATTTTTATGCCTTACAGTGACATTTTCCAGAAAGTTAGAGAAGATCTATAGTACTCATCAATACACCCCTTTGAAAACATTTCACATTTAACATTTCAAACAACATCTCAATGAAAACAAACAATTTCCAAAAATATTGACAGGACAAAGTTCAATATAACATCTGTTTAACTTATGACATGAAAGTAAGGTCAATAATATAACTTAGATTACACATTTTTGCAGTTTTACTCAAATTAGGGTGGTGCAAACATGAGTACACACAACAGAAACTACTACATCTAGTTCTTTGTATGACCTCCATGATTTTTAATAACAGCACCAAGTCTTCTTGGCATCAATGAACAGTTTGGTGACATTTGCAGCATCAATCTTCTTCCATTCTTCAACAAGGACCTCTTTTAGTGACTGGATGCTGGATGGAGAGTGATGCTCAACCCACAGGTGTTGGACTGGGTTCAGGTCAGGAGACATACTTGGCCACAGAATCGCTTTCACCGTGTTCTTCTTCAGAAGTTCAACAGTGGCCTCAGATGTGCATTTGGGATCGTTGTCATGTTGGAGAAGTGCACGATGACCAAGGGCGCGGAGTGATGGAAGCATCTTCTTTTTCAATATAGATCAATAAATCTGTGAATTCATGATGTCCTCAAGAAAAGGCAGCTCCCCGACACCATCAGCAGTCATGCAGCTCCACATGAGGACACTGCCACCACCGTGCTTCACTGTAGGCACCATGCATTTTTCTTTATATACCTCACCTTTGCGACGCCAGACAGTTCCAAAAACATTTATCTTGGTCTCATCACTCCAGAGCATAGAGTCCCAGTAGTCTTCATCTTCATCAGCATGGGTCCTGGAAAACTCCAGGTGGGCTTTTTTGTTCCTGGGCTTTAGGAGAAGCTTCTGTTGTGGACGGCATCCATGCATGTCATTCCTCTGCAGTGTACGCTGTGTTGTGTCATAGGAAAATAGTCCCCCCAGTTTAGCTTTTTTACTTCTTTAGATAACTGCAGTGAACTTCATGCTGATTTTCTTCAACCTTCTCATCAGAAGATGCTCCTGTCAAGGTGTTAACTTCTGTGGACGACCTGGACGTCTCTGTGAGATGGTTGCAGTTGAAAAAATGTGTAATCTAAGTTATACTATGGACCTTACTTTCACATTATGAGTTAAACAGATGTTATATTAAATTTTGTTTTGTCAACATTCCATTGATATGTTCTTTAAAATGCTTCTTTTCAAAGGGAGTGTACTCATTTACTCTGAGCGCTGTACAAGGAACAAGGATTATAAGGGTCCAATGATTCTCTCTGGGTGCATACTGGACACCAGCATCCAAAATGAGCTCTGTAAGTTGACAGAGTGGAGTTGTGGTGGTGGTTGTGAGCCTCAGGTTAATCCGGCTTTGCTGGAAACAAAACAATGCCAGTCATGATGAACTGTCTCACCAGAACTCCTGGGTTGCAAAGTAACATAACACTTGTGTCTCATATTTGTATCATGACTTGGCAGAAACATGTTGCATTTAGGCTTTCCTGAAATAAAAATGCAGACTCTGAAGCTAAAGCTGGAAAATGATGTTTGCATATCCAACTTGACAAAAATTGAGAATAAATATGTTTTAGTTATGGACCTGTTTTGAGAAGGACTCCAACCACAAAGATCAAAAAGAATGAATCAAACTAATATAATGTTAATGCCACAGAATAATGACTCCTGACAAAAACATAGCAAAGTTAACAGAGTTTGGTTTGGAGTCCAAATAAGCCAGAAATGTTTGGGAACGAGTATTAAAAGTTTCAAACTTCATCACTTTCACTGTGGATTTGTGTCTGAGTATGTAAGAGTACATACATTTTCTTGTACAATTGATGCTTGCAACAGGAGATTATAAGACACTTTTGTATAAATAGGGACAAAAGTATGTGGATGATGTGCAGCCTTTTCTTGAAACTGTTCTGGGAAGCAACGATTCTGAGAATCACTATCATTTCAAAAGTAAAGCTACACACAATATGCAAACTCCCTTTTTTCCTTTTATTTAGAAGCATCACTCATGGATGTAAATTTTTAAAGAAAGCTGCTTTGAAGTTCATTCACAGATTCAGTTTTTAAAAAAAGAGAAAGAAATAAAGAGAAACATTATTGTTGAACCTCGGATAGCTTTTACTAGCAGCGGTCTGACTTCTGTTCACGTCCATCCGTCTCTGATTCCTGTATGGACGTTCTCGTTCCCCTGTAAATGCATTGCCCCCCCTCCCCTTTTCCATTTTTTTTTTTTTTGAATGGAATGGACTATCATTTAAACATGTCATGGGCTGCGTTTACCGGCAGTGAACCTTGATTGAGGCAGCTTGTGACTTTACACCGATGCCCTCCTAATCTGTATGACTGGCATACTAATTTCTCCGATGCTGCCATTCAAAACACAAACATGAAATGTTAGTTTTAGCGCCAGGAGACCTGGTAGAGTGAATTTCAAGTGCTTATTCAAATATTTCATTAAAATGTAAATTTTTACAACACTGTACATCTAGCTGTGCACAAGGCATGACTTAAGAAGTTATGAAGTTATAGAGGAATTTCTCTCTCTGATGCCAATTAACATGGAGAAGGAGAAAGAGGAGCTGATGTCCTTACCTTGTTTTATCGTGGCACAACAGCACCCAGAAAATGCATCGCATTCTGCAGAAGTCTCAGGTATTGACTGTTAAGATTGGTGGCCTGGAAAAAAGTCAAACATGAAGGCTCCTGAAGACTGGTGGCTAATCAATTCTCTTATCTCTTTGTAAAGTGCAAATTAAGTGATTAAAATTAGGATTATGCAAAAGAAAAGGGAGAAAGCGATCCATGCAGCTAGCAGCTGCTGGTTTATCTCTGACATTAGTCAAGATTTTAAAAATAAGATGTCGAAGGCTCAATTCACTGAGGCTCGTGGAAGAAACGAAGGCTTTAATATCATTTATACGTTACTGTTGGCCTGAAGCTTCGACATTGCTTAAAAGTGAAATATAACTAAATGAATGTGCTGCTTAAATTCTCAGAAATTTGTTTAGAGTAGCATGTCATAGAATGCTAAAAGTAGCTGAACTATTTAGTAAAATAATAAGCTGCCAGTCTTTTTATTTTATGATGAACGCCATTCATGGCATGCACGTCATCACATGCTGCACAGCTGGAAAATGTAAAAGACTAAAAAAAAGATTTTTAGATTTTTCTTTATCCAGTTTTGATAAGAGTTGGACACATTTGATGAAGATATCTCACAGTTCTACAAAATGATCAGTATTTTCTTTGTGCTGGAGACTGAAAGAACGGGATTAATAAAGTCATACAAAAAGATTTACTGCGAAGCACTCTCCTTGTCAATCACTTCACCTTTAAGTGTGTGCTGACTTTGATGGTTACAGTCTACGGGCTCATATGTGCAGTTTCCTTTCCTTGATATGATGCTGAAACTTAAGCGACAAGCTCCTCGGGTGTCGTGTTGCTGGAGGTTCTTAACGCTCACCATTTATTTCTTTTTTTATCCTCTCATTTTTAACTTGCAGGGGAAAGAAGACAAAATGGTTGCAGGTGGTGATGGAAATAAAAGCCATCCATCATTATTTATTAGGCATGAAAAAGATACACAATAATGTAATTTAATCTCTCTGCAGACAATTATTTCCACATATTGATAACGCAATGTGAAAAGTGCCATGAATCCTAATATGATGTTTGCTTTTATTAGTGTATGATACAACCAGAACAAATAATGCAATTTTAACAGCTCCAAAATGTGATTATTTGCACATGCTAAGATTATAATACCAATCCGCCACTGACAACGGTATCATATCGTTTTGCTGTGCTTAACTAGTTACAATTTGCATGAAGTTATTATGTTTGGGTGGCATTAATGATGGTTGGTGCTTTTCTTAGTTTCTCATTACATCTCTTTTGAATTTTGGAGGCTTCCAAGTCCAACAACCTTTATGAATTCTGTTTAGAAAAGGAGAACTTTCACATGAAGTTGTATTACGTGTTTGGTTTTTTTTGTTTGTTTGTTATCTTTTTAACCCTCCCTGCGCTCTGTTTATTTTCTGTATGGAGTTCCAAGCACAGATGACTATCCAGCTCAGTCTGAGGTTAAAGAAATGTGACAATGGACATGATGAGTACTATGCAAATGACAATGCAGGAAACAAAGACACATTTTCCATTAAAGAGTAAAATGTTTTATGATGTTTGCATATAGGTGCCCTGATTTGGTTATTCACAATATCAAGGTGATTAACATTAATGAAGGAGCAGCTTGATGCTGCAACTGTCAGGCCACATCATGCCACCTCTGTAACCTCCTCGTGTGCTTGCATGGTGAAGCATTCACGCCGTAGTGAACTAATGACCACGTCAGCCTGTATAAAATTAGATCGTGCATCTACACAAGTGTCTCTGACATTATGAGAATGTTTTATTGATGAATCATTATTAGCAGTCCAGCAATGAGGTGAGTTTGATCCAAGCAGAGGATGCAAAGTGTAATCATAATAATGCCTACTTAGTTATTAATGCTCCAAACCTAATCCATCTCTGCAGAGAATATGTACATATTTTAGTGTCTCATTTGAATTTCTGCAACAAACACACACCTAAAAACCATTAGATGGCCATGGTAATAACAGGTTTAAATGGGATGATTTTTAAGAATTAATGTGTTACTGCCTCTGTACAGCCTGAACTAAAAGAAAAGAGTCTTCCTGTTCATTCTGTTTGATTCTGGAAGCAAACAGCATCCCACTGCACAACCCCGTAGAGAGGCGAGCAGAGCACACAGTGTGTGAAGGCATCATTCTGCACCCGAGGCTAGAGGAGTGTTTGCAAGTCATTAGTGGTTTGTAAATGATATTTGTTCCCATGTGACATATCATTTGAAATGGTTTTCTAATAACACCCACTGATAATAAAATAAGAGGGGCCTCATGTTGTGATTATGCTTTTCATAAATTTGGTGTGGAAAAACAGAGGGAGACATTTCAATATGAATAAGTGCTCAATATATTGACATGAATGGAACTCTCAGATAGCGGGAATTACAAATGATACCTCTGCTTGAGTTTGACCAGGGAGAGCATCTCACACTGAGCTGGGAGAAGTTGCAAAATAAAAGTTTTCTTATGACCTGACTCTTCTTTGTTGTAAAAGCATCTTTCTTTCTAAGTCCATGGCGCTGTATTCCAGTGGGAGAGAGCTTGAAACTGTCTCCTCCTTCTTTAATGACTCCTGACAAATGCTCTGTATCCCTGTGGTGGGTTTCCTGTTCACCACCTCAGAGAGCCGAGACAACTTGGCACAGGACTGTGTGTCTGGTGAATAGAGGAGCTATACTGGCACTATATTACCATTTGCCTTGTAATTTATGAAATGAACTAGCGACTTGGAGATCAATAGGCCCCTGTGGTGAATATGAACAACGCTACTAAGGCCTTATCAGGACCCAACTGCCAATCTGTGGTAAGCGAAGCCTGCACCTTCCCCGGATACACCATTGGTCTTTGAAATTAAAGTTGACGCCTGTAATCCAGGGAAATGGTCCCTCTATTCTCGCTTAACACGGGTTTAGTTTCACCCAGCTGATGATAAAGCATGACAGAAATACAGAGCGCTATCTTCTCGCTGGGGTTGATAGGTTCTGCCAGCTTATCAGGAAACAAGCAGCTAACCTTCTTGTGCCTGGCCTGTGGACAAAACTGAGGCGTCAATTTTCAAAACAAGCCATGCTGGATGGCTTGTTAGAATAAAACCATTCGTTCTCTGTCAAAGACAAAAATATAAATGAAAATAACTAACTAATTTTGCAAGCCACCCAAAAGTGAGTAAATGTATAACGCAGGAGACTAAGCGTTAGTGATAGAGTATTCATGTAAATCCGGCCAAGCACAGCTGCAGGAAATTGACAGGGATCTACTGGAGCGCTTTGCCTGTAAAGGGTGGGATTTACATGCCTAACTAAGGCTTACCCACCCTCCCCTGAGTTTACCTGTTACTCTCTGGCCTGTGAACACGCGTCTGGATGTGCTAAGGTTGCACTGCTTATTCTTAATGCCTTTTCATCCCCTCATATCTGTCAGTGTCAGAAATGAACTCATAAACCCTACCGGGGCCACTCAGTATTCCGAAATTGTTTTGGCGTGACAGGACTGCATGGATTTTGTTTGTTTCCTGCTACCAAGGCCCCAGAACCTTCCACAGCAGCCATCAGATCGGCTACAATTAGAGAGAAAACCTCACAGCTGAATAAGGCGGTGAGGTGTGAGTGCTGCTGCAGGGCTGCTTTATGGTTAAATGAGATCACATTAATGCATGTGTTCCTCCTGAGGAGAAAGTGCAAGCCTTTTCCTTTTGGACAGGATGTGGCTTTGGGCAGTTGGGTTGGTGGGCGTTGCTCCTGGGCTCTACAGCCCTCAGCTAAATCTCAGTCCCTGCAGGCAGATTCTGCAGACTGCTGATGGCAGTTTAGACTAAGCACAAAAATTGTTTGGCTTTTTTCTCCTTTCATGGAACTCACATCTGTACACGTAGCGGACGGAGCAGAAGACTGATGCCAAAGCAGTCTCAACAAAAACATGGGGATATTTCCTCATTCTTGCTTTTCCTCTTAAAGCTAAGATCCTTGAAAATGATTACAAAACACAAATAGCTAGCACCAATTCTATTAA
This sequence comes from Arrhamphus sclerolepis, assembly GCA_037176975.1. Classification (NCBI taxonomy): domain Eukaryota; kingdom Metazoa; phylum Chordata; class Actinopteri; order Beloniformes; family Hemiramphidae; genus Arrhamphus; species Arrhamphus sclerolepis. The sequence goes on from JBAMYA010000020.1 coordinate 2,930,089, forward strand.
TGCTGTCGTCATATCGCACAGGAACCAAGCCCAGATGCAAAACATTCCTTTTTTGCCTTCTGTGTTTTGTGTTCTTCTGCTAAACAATGATTTTCAGAAGTGGAGCCACCGCCAATAAAATTAATGGGAAATTTGCTGAGTTCATGCAGGAAGTGAGCTTTTTAAATAAACACATTGTTTCCAAACTAATCCACACCCCTATTGTTTACAGATGGGGAACTGGGCTGGGTGCAGACCAGGCCAGTCCACCCCGCCTCCTGTCAAGGCCACTCCATTTCTAAACAGAGGAGGAAAAAGATAAAACTGTCAAAAAGGCTCACTTTGATGTCATTTCAGGTCAACATCAGTATATATTTGTTATGGTTACCCCATGGAGGTGGTAAAACTCAACTTTTTGTTTCATTTTTCAAATGTAGTAAAACTTAACATACAGATACAATAATGCCAGTTGACTTTGTTTCATAAAAAAATCAATATGATAGTAATCAGTAGGATGTGATTCACCTTCCATAGCACCGATTGATAGATTTGATTTCGTAACAGTTTTCCAAAATGCCATCAGACAGTGTTCATTTTATCACATTTTATTTTATCTCATTTTATTTTGAATCATTTTATCATTTCAGAACTCACAAATCACAGCATCTATCTATCTATCTATCTATCTATCTATCTATCTATCTATCTATCTATCTATCTATCTATCTATCTATCTATC
>JBAMYA010000020.1:2930906-2960407 GCA_037176975.1 Arrhamphus sclerolepis
CACACACACACACACACACACACACACACACACACACACACACACACACACACACACACACACACACACACATAACATTTTGCTCACTCCCTCCACCACCATCCTCCATCCCTCATCTCCCTCTTCATCTGCCTCTCTCTTCACTTTAACACTCCCCCCACTCTCCTTCAGCACCACCAAACCAACCTGCATTCATTCTCCAGCAGGCGACATGAAGGTTAACGGGCCTCTCATCCTGCCTCAAACAACAACAAAAGGAACGTCGAGTGATAGTGGCGCTTTTGAATAGTTCAAAAGATGTCGGCATGCATGAGCCCCATGTCTATCTTGATCACAAAGAAGGTTGACATGAAGGAAAATAGCACTTCAAATGATGCAACGAGACAGTGGCGACAATTTGCGAGGAATTTTTGCAAACTGTGATCACATGTGTGAAACAAAGGCCCCGTGACATTTGAAATGGATGGTTTGTTTGAGCTAAGATCAATGCTGCGGGCCAAGAACAGAAAAAAAGAAGAAGAACAAGAAGAAAAAGGATACAGCACACAAAAGATTTCTTTCTTTTTTTCAAGTTTTCTACCTGATATTTACCTGCTAAGCAAACATGTCACAACTGAATTTTTTGGATCTTACTGCTTATTCTGCTGGTAATTGCTCTGGAGGCTGGAGCGAGAGCTTCTCTTAGGGCACAAAACATCATTAACATTATTCTTGTATGAGTTCCTTTCTTTCCCCATGTTTCCGCTATTTCAAAGGAGTTGTATTTACATGATGGATCTGCAGTATTGACTGAATAATTTCTATACCATGTGAATATGCAAATATCTGCTCAAACGTTAGAAAATACATATCCTACGTGCAATTATGTAAATTGTCTTTGGTTATTCATTCAGTTATTCACCCTCGTATTTGCTCATGCATTCATTTGCCATATTAGTGGCTGGCAGTGGTGTCCTGAAAGCGACAGGCTCTCTCTGCAGGCCCTGTGGACAGACAACGGACAGAGAGAAGCAAGCTGACACCCCCCCTCCCCCCCAGCTCAGCTCACAGTTCCATATGGAGAGAGAAAGTGCTTTGAAGAGGCCTGTGTGGACCTCCACACCAGTGCACCACAAGGAGCGCACACACGTGCCTCAGCACATGTACGCACCATTGACCTCATAAGCGCACATATGTCACATGAGCACTTTTCTGTTTCCCAGGTCACACACACACACATTTTCATGGAAAATGACTTAGGTGACAATTTAAACCAGAAATGTTATTAAAAACAACAATCAAAAGTAATGTTAAGAAGAAAGTGATGCAGTTAGTTATAGAGGGACAATCTTATATAGCTCCCCCAAACCAGTTGCTTCAGCATTTTAGCTCAGATCTTAGTAAACAAAATGTTTCCTGCATGAGTAAATGGACAGGGGGAAAATAATTTCCCCAGAGTTGGGCGGCAAGTTGACCCCCTCCCAATCTTTTGTTTTTCTAAGTCATGAGTGAGTTTACAGTAAACCCAGAAATATGCTTTCTGAGTGTGCATGGGTGGGTCAATGCGAGGATTGATTTCCACAAGATCTGACATGAAAAATGTATACATAATGTTCACAGCACCTGGATTTGATCAGACTTTTGACCCCTCAGTAACCTGCAATCACTAATATGGAGCATGTTTCCATATGGAGGGGGACTGTGGTATTAAAGTTGACATGCAAACAAAGAACACTGGAAAAAAAAGAACTGAACTGCACCATGGCATAACTGGTCAATACAAGACATGTTTGATCTTTTATAGTTTTACTGTAAAATGTAATGCGTGTTCTGGCTCTGTGATGCATAAACTCCCACCGAGTAATCCTCATGCATTAAGACCAAGGTGATACTGACTTGAAAAATATGAAAAGAAAGGGGGCATAAAGTGTGTAGATGCCATGCCTTTCATTCAGCAAAGCCACTGTCAACCAACTCCAAAAGCAAGAAACAAGAAAAACTACAAACTGATGCTTTCATGCAGCACTACACCACATGCTGAGGTGATGGTCTGATATAAAACATTGCTGGAGGATGAGGGAACGTCCCGTTGCGATAGCCAGGGTGACATAGAGATATGTTTAGCAGAGGAACAAAGAACAGGAAGGAAACGCAGAAGGCACAGTGAGCAAAGAAAAACACTTTCAAATGTTAACAAAAACAAAACCTCACAAATCATCAAGAATAACAAAGGAAGTAGATGAGTCCAACTGCTAATTGGCCACTGAATTCATTTTTGGGTCTAAGACGACTTTCTTCCTTTCACTTTATGAAACTTCTTTACTGATTTGTAAATACCTTTAAGGACTTATAGTTTAAGGATCGACTTGAAGATTTTGGCAGTTTGCTTTGAGAAGCAACTGTGTTTTAAATTAAGCATGTTTAATGTTAAAGTCCATGAACAATTAAAAGAAGACTGAACAAGTATGGTTTGTTTGGAAAGGATGCAAGGAGAATCTGTCTCTGTCAAAAAAGAACATGAAAGCATGAGTGGCGTTCGCAAAACTGCATCTGAGCAAACAAGACTATACGGACAGATGAGAACAAAGCAGAGCTGTCTGACACTAATGCCATGAACTCCTCTGTCACTAGAGTATCCAAGAAGCAACTATGTCCGACAACTGAAGCTTGGTTGAAACTGGGTCATGCAACAGGACAAGGATCCTAAACCCAAGAGCAAATCTACACCAGGCTGACTTAATAATAAAAGAATCAAGGTGTTTTAAAGGCTTAATCAGAACCAGATGTCATTCTGGTTTACACTGAGATAAGTGAATGTCCAAAAACCTGAAATGAACTAAAGCAACACTGTAAAAGACAATGGCCCAAAATCCCTCCACAATTATGCAAAAAAACAAAACTAATATAGTCATACAGGAAATAACTACCTCATGCTTTTGCTGCTAAAAGTGGATCTACAAACTACTGAACACAGGACTTACCACTGCCCATTATAAAGATCCACTACGATAAGATTTTATAATCAGAATCAAGTTTATTGCCAGTTTGGTTTACACTTACTAGGAATTTCACTTGGTGTGGTTGGTGCAGAGTATTAGAATATGTTTTTACACACAAAAAACAAAAGGAAGGATTGTATGCTCTAGTACTGCTTCACATCCATCCATTCATCAACTTCTGCTTATCCAGTTGGGTCATGGAGGTAGCAGCCTAAGTAGAGCCCCCAGACCTCCCTTTCCATGGCCACCATTACCTCTTCCAGGACGTGTTCCCTGCCAGCCAGGTGTCTGTCAGTGCCTTCCCCCAGTTGGACATGCCTGAAAAATCTCGCCAGCGAAGCATCCTGGAGGCCCCTTTACCAGATGCCCAAAACACCTCAGCAGGCTCCTCTCAGTGTGGAGAAAAGAAAAGAAATGTCAACCACTTTCAGTTACCATCCACAAGTCATGACAGGTGACTGTAAGAACATGGATTGTCCGCTGAAGAGAGAGTCTTTGTCTTTCTCTTCACCACAAGAGCTCACACGACTGCAGATGCTGCACTGATGGTGATTTACATGATTTACATTTGATATTAATGTTCTTGGCATTTTGGCAAAACAATGCTTTTATTTGAACTGGTGAATATAGAACTTCTGTCTCCATCTTCCAAGCTAACTTGCTCGCTGATGGACTTTATGCAGCAGGTCACAACTGGTTTTGCACACAAAGTCACAACATGACAGAGTGCATCTACAAATGCGAACTGCATGCTTTTGAATGGCAATGATATCAAGGTTTGTGCAGATTTCTTCATTACAATTTTGTAGATACCAGTGAAAATTAGAAACGTTAACTTGAAATGGCCACAATAATGCAGACGTTCTCACTTCTTTTTGCAGTATTTCTTTTGTCCCTCAATAAGTGCAAGTCGTCCCTGGGCACCAAATGCTGAATCCTTAAACACTCCACGCTCCATGTTTGGGTAAACTGCGTAACAAATTGGATAAAAAAGGCTGGAACTACAGAGACACAAAGTAAACTCCCTCGTGGAAAATACCTCACTGTATTATTAATACAACAGCATTGGTCCTGGCATTGTAACCTGCTAAGATGGAGGAACATGCTCGCTGATGATATCAAGGTGAACACACACAGAGCAGCGGGCCGACTGCTGCACAGGCAGCACGGAGGGGCTCACGCTGCGTACTAGGTGCCCCACTGCATAATTGGAAATTATTAAACAAGGGTCTAGCAGCGAGGTGATCACGAAAATTGTATTTTCAGTCTTGAGAGATGAAAGCCAGAATTAAAATGCTGCCGTTTGTTAGGAAGCAATGGAAAAAAATTGAAGAGTCTTGTCTTAAACCTCCCATGATTCAATTTCTTTTAAGAAACAATGGAAATGCATTTGGACAAGCAGAGAGATGGATGATGCAGATTGCTGTTGTAAATTTTACGCTGCTGTAAATTGGAATATGGATAAATATTTCAGCAGCAACTGGACCAACATGACGGGTGGAAATGTTGTCCTTGACTTTACAGACATTACACAAGGCAAGTTTATTTGTATAGCACAATTCTGACACAAATGCAACTCAAAGTGCTTTACAAAGGTATTAAGGTGAAAGAAAGATGAAAAAAAGGCTGAAACAAGGCTTTTGTCATATTGAATATAGCGAATATTGTAGTCTTGGAGTTTCAGAATGTATTTGTTTAACTCAACTGCAACATTTATTTAGTTGTAATCCTTCAGAAATTCACCTAATATTGATTTGACCAGAAAAAAACTTTACCTTTTAAATTAAATCTTCAGTAAGTGATAAAATATTGTTCTCTTTTTCTGAAGGCTCTACAGAAAGTTTAAGTAGTTTAAGTAGTTATCCAACATCAGCACGGTTATTCTTTGGATTTTTCTTAATAGAAAAAATGCAAACAGTTGCTGTGATGTGCTTTCTCTGGATCATAACATGTATTGTTGTATTAAATAACAATAACAAAACATGGTCATCAAATGACATAAAATCATGTTTCAGTGTTTCAGAATGTAGTAATGTCGTTTCAAAACAATAGAGGTTCAGAAACATTAAGACACCGATCAAATGAAATTCCCCAAATTCACTTGGGATAACGTATATCTGCATTAATCTGTTATTCATCACTTTTATAGAGCATATAAACAATGCAGCCAAAAATACCTGACATGTACAAACAAATTAGCCTAAACTTTCAAAATGGAGCAAATCTGAAAAGTGTGACAGGCGACACGCGTCTTTGAAATGAGTTCATCTCACTGGAATCATTAGTTTGGAGCTGCGAGCAGAACACTTTCCTCTACAGCAGCAGTTTCAAATCACAAGGCAATAATATTTTCCACTATAATCTAAAATGATGTTGAGGGGTGGAGGTGGGCGGTGGGTGCGGGTTGGGGGGGTGGGGGGTGGTGGTGATGTGGCAAAGAGCTGTAGATGTTAGTGATTGTCCTATATTGCTCATGCTTTCATGGATTACTTAATTATCTGCCCGTGCCGACGTTCTGCTCTGTTAATGGTGGGCAATATGGCCCTTACCTCACTTAAGGAATAAATTGTATTCGTCCATCTCTCTCCATCTTTTAGTGAACACACCCTCCCACACACATAAACATCTCCTTCCCTCTCCTCTCTGTTCTTATAGATCATTTTAGCTGGAATATAATAATTACTGGAGCAAAATCCTGATGAGATCCAGCACTATTTCAAAATAACAAGTCCTTTAATTGGGTATCTCTGCTTATTTCCAGACAACCTGTTTTCTTCATCTTTGCAAAGACAAAACAAAAAAAAAGAAGAAAAAGAAAAATGTGATTCACACAGAGTCATGCTGAGTTTATGATTTTGAATCATGAAGAGTGAAACTTCTTGGGAAAATTGTTATTGCCTCAGCGGGAAGCATTGTTGTGAGCAGAGGGTTTGAAGATTAAAAAAAAACACATATCAATTTAATCATGAACTCCAGAGTTCAGTAAAGACACCATGAAGAGGAGGATGGCAGGAAATGAGCAGAAAATGCTTTACGTGTTTTTAGGAAGTCATTTTATTAGGAAGTCAGTGTCTTTAACGCCGAACAGCTGGCAGGTGAACAACAAGCCTCAATGCGACGGAACAAGTGCATCCTCATATTTGTGTGCTTTTGGTGTATTATTGACAGACATTAGTCATGTTTTTCTTTTTTAACGTTCCTTACTGTCAGACTTGACTGTGTAAACAAATATTTTTTTTATTTCTATCATTGTTGTATCTGGTCAAAAAACAAAGTTGCAAAATAACAATTTTCCAACAGTTTTCATTTGTGCTTCGAACATCCGTATATGTCTATAATGTATAAAAGGACAAGATGCATTTTTTAAAAATTTTCATAATAGCTGTTCAAACCTTAGAAGAATGCAGCTCTACTAGTCCTCCTTTCAGCTTCTCCCTCTCACAATTATTATCATCATTATTATTATTATTATTAATTGATTGTGCAACCGTGTCAAGTCCAAGAATACCAAAACAGTGGAAGTGATGAATGCGCCTGTGGGAGTTTGGAGCAAATTATAGGTTGTTGATGTTATGGAACCAAATGTTTAATCTTCTTCTTCCCACCTCTGATAGATGGTGTTTCTAAATTGGACCAATCAGTGCCAAGAGCCATCCAACAGATTCTTTGATCCAGTCATAAGTAGCTACAGTGTCTTATCCTGAATAGGTTTTGACCTTGACCAGACATACATACAAACATACATAAATAAGTAAATACAACTAAACAGCTTTTCAGTCCTTTAGTGGGTTGTAAAACCTAGTAAAGCCATCTGAAGCTGTAGTTTTAAACACCTTAATGGCTGCAAAAGTGAGACACATGGTAATATTTGAAAACTAGCTGGAAGTTCTTAAATCTCACTACAGATTAGAAGTAAAGTGCCGCTCTGCTGCGTCCACTAATAACTGAATATAGATTAACCATAAAGAGGGTCCATTTCACACTATTGGTAGATTTCTTTTCCCAACATCATGACCATAAAATCATTGATTATAGCAGCTTTAAGAAAATATACACAGCTTTTCTAGAACCTTTTAGAATACCTCCTTGTAATTGTTTAGAAAATCTGATTGAGTATAATGTGAGCAAATAAATACATCTCGCATTAAAAATATGAACTATGCACAAAGCTGATGAAAAAAAAAAAAAATCCAAAAAGCTTCTTAAAAAGAGGAAAGGAAAACATGATATGCCAGGGTTTAAGAGAGTGTACATACCATGAAGTGTAATTAATCAGCATGTGTGTGATGGCAGCAGTGAGTTTCTTCGGTGTCCGGCCACACACATACACCTACAGCACTGTGAGGGGCAGCGAGGGAGTCTGACACCTCTGGAAAGAGCCCTGTTGACCTCATCAGGAGCTGCAGTCTCAACAGGAAGTCTCTTCTGTTTTACAATTTAACTGCAGTATATTGTAGCCCGCAGCAAGGCCGCAAAAACAACAACTTGAGCATTAAAAAATTGTTCTCCTGGCTGGTGTTTTTTTTGTTTTTGTTGTTTTTTTTTTTCCTTCCTCCTCATAGTCCTGTTTGCAGAAAATACTTTCCCTTAATATCCTCACTCAGATCATTTGCCAGAGGATTATTGAACATTAATTGCATTTGCATTTTCTCTCTGACAACAAGGTTGCTTCTTATCTGTGATCTTCAAACTGCAACTGGGTACTATTGATCTGGGCAATGTTGTCATTCAGATGATAATTAGGAGCAGGTGAAGGGTCAGCCTCCAATCCTTTTGAACATCTGGAAGAGTTCCTCAAGGACAAAGGAAACCACGGGATGCCGCCTCACTGCTGAGCCCCGGTTGTCTTCATGTGCCTAAGTCTATTATACAAATTGTCTAATTAATTCCTACATTCCAGCGCAGTAACGCTGGCTACAAATATACTGGGAGAGGCGCTCAGATGTGATGCACCTGCTCCAAACAATTTTTCTTAAAAATCCAGAGCTGCAGTTTACATATTTAAGAACATATTCAGATTAATTTATTGATTAAGTCACCTGTCATTAAGCAGAAATGACCACGTAGGAGTAGTAAAATACTTTTTTGTGACTTGTGATGATCTAATCTTTTTGAAGAGAAGACATTAACATTAATCTGAAAAGATTGTGGACTAACAACATACTGTGAGTGGTCCCGAGCTGTGTTGGAGGTGCTCTAGTAGGTCATTCTTATCTATAATTAAAACTGTATTTTAAGGACATGCAAATGAAGACATTAGCAGACTTGACTTCTCTGAGCGGTGGGGACAGTATTTAAAAGACGCGTTTTACAAAGACCCCACTTTCCAAAAAGTAGTTCATTGGATTCTCTTTCATGAGTAAATAAAGGTAATCTCCATGGGTGCATTAATTTCTGTCGCCGCTGCATTTATGTTATCATTAATGCGATGAATAATTCTGTTTGCACACTGCAGAAGTGCTTACAGGAGAATTTTGGAAGAATAAACTGAACAAACTGTATTAAAAATTCCTAAATGGTCTTGTTCTGAGTGTTTAATGGTGGAAAAGTTCCCCTGCCTCCCAGTGCTTTGTGCCAAGCCGTACCACTGCATGCTTGACCACTTAGAACAATGGCTTGTTAATTCACAGTTCAAAGGAACCCGAAGCAGAACCAGAAAACAGATGTTACACTGGAGAAATCCTCCAAAAGTACAGATAAGTGATGGATATAAAAAGGAAGCTGCTGCTTTAGTCAGTAAATTATTATTGGCAGTAAACTGTGACATAAAGAGCCTGTGGTCTTGTAAGTCAGACAGTGTGAGCTGTTGTCGCTACATGCAACAGCTTATCATGGTTTCTGTTAACATGCTCCGATGTAAATGAACAGATAAACTGTACTTGATCCAAATGTGCAAATGCAAAATATAAATGGAAATCAATGTGTGTGCCTGGGGAGGATGCAGGCAAACAATGCAACTATTGCCCCCTTGTGGTTCATGCGCAGTCGTCTGAGGCAGCAGAGACAAAGAATCTGCTGGGGTGAGATTTTTGGACAGAAAAGTGAGGAGAAATGGAAGAGGTGATCTTTGAAAGAGATGAAAGTGTGAATGACAAAAAAAAAGGCTAAATTTAATCTTTCAATTAAAAAAAAAAAAAAACTCACAAACCTTTCATTCAGTTCTCATTCATGTCTTTCTGCGTGTCCCTCTCTGCTGCCTCCTTCTCGTCTCTCATTAAAGCTCAGTAAATTTCAATGTCACTTAAAGTCACAGCTGTAATTTATTGGCTACTCAGTGGTAACGGACAAAGGTTGTGAGCAGCGCTGTGAGGTGTTCTATCAGCCTTATCTGTGCAGGTCATTAACCTTGACCTGGTGTAAATGCCCTCCAGCCCAAGAAGGTCCCCCGTCCTGCATGGCCATATTCTCTGCGCCCTGAAGAAGTTCCAATCACAGACCGCCACTCGCCCCACAGCCCCTTCAGCTCAAGTGCTTTAAACTTGCCTTAATTGTCATATGGCAGCCAATGCAGCTTTCTTAATTGATCTGACCTTTCACAGAGCTTTCTAATTTCCAATCCCACTTTCATTGTTCCATCTGGCACTTTTGAAGCGACATCTGGTTGACTGTACTTTACCCGGTGATCTCTGCACAGATATTTTTAAACTTAATGTATGCTCCAACAGATGTTAGTTTTTATAGGTGAGCGAGGGGCTCGATTGTACCCTCCAACACTGACCCGTGCCTAAAACACTTCCTCCCACCAAGTTAAATATTGATACAGAAATTACAAACCAGGTCTCCAGCAAACTTTCTATTATTATGTCAGACTTCTTGTTTTTGTTCTCAATTATCTAAACAACAATTTAGTCCAGTCTTTTCTAATAATTGCCTGTAAATAAAACATTAGCTTTCAGTTTATGGTCAAATAAACTGTTTTGTTGCTTTGCAGTGTTCAGTGTCTGATATCAGTGAGAAGGAAGGAATCTTTGTTTAATAAATAATATACTGAGACTGTTGACGTTTTTTACCATGAAAACCCAGTGGAAAGAAACTAACTCTTGTTCTGCCTCTCAGATCTTTTTCATGGAATCCCTATCAGCAATGGTAAAATATTCCCATCACTTGAGACCATAACTGCTTCTTTCTTCACTCAAACTGTCTGATTAAAAGCCTCAGTGCAGAGCCGTTATTTGGAAATCACTCCCGCCGCAGGGCATATTACCCCTTTTCCACTTTCTCTACATTACTTTTTTTTTACTTACTTGATAACACCAAGCTGAAATTTTTCAGACTCAAACAGAATCTTATTTTTAACCCTTTCCAGCATCTCTCCAGTTTGTCGTCCCCGTGTCCCATGTGGATGACTTATTGTGGACCTCCACATCCGTCCATGTGAATGTTTTAATTTTTTCTCTGACATTTTTCCAAAAGATAAATTTCCTATCGCCCATTTTTTTCTCGGGGAAGAGCTCGGAGATGGCGCTACCTGCAGGCTGTTAAATCAGTGCTATATAATTGACTGATTAAACGCTTATTGATTGCTGAGATCTGGATGATGGGGACAGGATATGGATTCTCTAACCCCTGCATTTACACTGCCCTCTGTTCACAAGGCAAGCTAATTTGTGGTAGGCCAAAGTTAAAGTTGGTTCCGCGGACTTTTCTCAGTATTGCCGAGAAGGCATCAGGATTATAACATCTTTTGTGCAGCCACATCAAAGCATTATTTCATCTCTTCTTAAATGGCGTGTTAAACGTTTGTAAAAATTTCAGTCCAATGTCCAATTAGGGCAATGTTTGGTAGTCTCATTGGGTTATAGGATGCAGGCTCAAGGTCAGAGTCTGCTGCTCTCCTGAAAGAACTGCTGCCCCTGACAGACATGTCTTCCCTTCTGAGTGGTGGTGGAGAGAACACACCTCAGAACATCTGTTCACAAACAGCCCTGATAGAGCTGTACTGACACCAAACGCTCTCCTGCCACCCGCACCTCACCACCTAATTCCCTGGTCGGGGCCAGATGGTGGCCCGGGCTGCTGCTCCCTCCTCTCCTCATCCAGGACAAATCACAAGGAAGAATGGCCTGCAGCTACCGCCCCAGGCACTGCTGTGCCGCTCACCGCTGACCACCCTCTGGTGGCTTCCAATGTTCCCTCCTGTCAAAAGACAAATTGTCCAACAGACTGCTCTTTTATGAATTCACCCTGCGGTCCATTTCTCAAAAGAGGTTAAGGAAAATCCTTGGCCTGAGCTGCTCAACTTTGAGACAGAACTCTGTTCTCAGAAAAGTTAAGAGGCCTGGAGACGCGGCAAAGTGGGAAGTACTGAAACAGTGGGCTATTCTAATGTTTCTTCACAATGGCTGTCTGTTAATCCAAGTCCATCTGGCAGCGATGCCTCACCGTTTCTGCAGCTCTGAATTATGTGCTTTGCTGCCATCAAAAACATGAGCATAGGTGAGGATGAAGAGGGAGCATGAAGGAAAGTATTCCTCTGAAATGACCAATTTGAAAAAGCGAAGCTAATTACTGGAAAGTGAAACACCGTCTATTCCCATTTCCTTGCTAGTGTTTACTTAGTGTCAGTTATGGGAAGTTGAACCCAAATTGTGAAAATTTGAAGCACAAATTATAGTGGTTAACCACTAATATTTCTCCAACTGTGGAGCACACTTGCACCCATCTACAGACACACATTAATCATCAATTAACAGACAGCCAGAACCATCTCATCCTTGAATAAAAGCAGAGCTGCTTCAGTGAAGCAGCAGCTGCTCACCTGCTTCGCTCTGGTTTCTTTCAAGAGATTGTGGAGTGTTTCATTATGATGGATCCTTTGCAAGGGAGCAAAACTATTTCAGCTCTACAGTAATCTTTTTACAGGTGACCCGATTAGGAATGTCACCACAGATCAGAGATAAGTGTGATTAATCTGCACTGACATTCTTAAGGCACCTTTAAAACAGCTTTTCATCTTGAGGCTCCACAGGAGAGATTGTAGAAAACACTATATCTCTGATCACAATAACAAATCTTCCTCATGGACACCTGCAGTGTATGTTCACTTAGCCTTTGTACTATTTTTGGGGTTATTTCATATTTGCTCTACTTATAGTCACCACTAATGTTTCTACAGTGAGAGAACACTAACAGATTAGATTTTTCACCACTGACTAATGGTAGATGCAGCTCTTTAGGTGTGAATAAAGACACACCTGACAATGCAATGTGAAAGAATTGGTCACATGGTGGGTTGTAAGTTCACATCAGCATCCTTCATTCCTCTTAATATCACCAGCAAAGGGAACATGTGAAAAAAAAATAAAAAATTAGTCGTTAGAGTTCAAACCAGGTGTTTAGATACACTGTTTAAAAAGATATAACCGTTTTTGTTTTTGCTGATATTAAAATCATTAAATTAGATAAAATTAACTTTCAGTCCATGTGGATCCAGGACTGGTTTCTTTCTCACCAGCTTTAGCAGCCTCTTCACAAGCTGTTTAGCTTTAGTTCTGTGGTTGGAGTGCCCCCAATTAACTCAGGTGTTGTCAATAAACTTATCAGAAGCTTACAAAGCCATGACATCATCATCTGAGCTTTCCCAAATTGTTTAAAGGTGTAGTAATCCGACTTGACTTGACCGAAGCAGGTTGGAAAAAATTCAATAAGACCTCCGGAAATTGTGTCAACTTATCAAAAAATGCCACAATATGTCTCCTTCAAAGCTTAAATAGAATCAAACATTATGAACACTGAGTGTTATTAGAAAATCTTTTACGTGGGTAACTTCAACTTATAATTTTTGAGACGGAATGATCTGTCTGCAAATTTTAATTTGATTATTTATGACAGTGTTAACTCTTTTTTTTGCTGCTGTGAATGTTCTGTAACTTCTGTGTGCTGCTGCCAGTCTTGGCCGGGATTCTCTTGCAAAAGAGATTTTTAATCTCAATGGGATCTTCCTGGTAAAATAAAGGTTAAATAAAACAAAATAAATCATAGAACACTGACAACTGTAACACGGTTATTACTCTTTACCATTAGAGTTTTGCTACAGTCAAATTACCAAATGTTCCTGTGGTTTAGCTCTTGTGTGATTTACTTTTAAAGTTTGACATTGTTTTCTGGATCCTCAAAAAGCAGACGGGAATGAGCAGTATTTCAGGTGTGGTGCTATAAATGATCTTGTTAAAAACAATGTCCATTCTAACTGAACATTAGTCAACAGTCATTCTAAAGTAAGAAGTAACAATGTTAAATTATCCAGATTATCAGTGATGACATTGTCCTTGTAATTTTGCTTCATGTGTAATTTTTCAATTCTTTTTGTACCATAATTGAGTTCAAGTCCATTTTCAGTTGCCAAATAAAAACGGTAGTGTCACTATTATTATAATATGAAAAACTATCTTCCAGAAGAGGGTAAATGTGATTTTCTTTTTTTTTCTTTTTTTTTTTGGTATAATCTGTCCCGTGAGAGTATGTGGCTGTTGGTGCAGTCTTAGATTTACTTTAACCCTAAATCACTGGCTTCACTGTTTTGCATTTGACAATATCTGTTTGTGAGAAACTCATTGACATCTGATCCTATTGAGATGCTCAGCTGTATGAACCTCTGGTTCTGATTTTAGTTCAGCCACACACAGAGCAGGCTCCTCGGGCCTGCTTCAAACAACCACATAATCAAAAGTTGCTTGTACATGATCAAATGCTGCTCCTCTCAGCTCCATCCAGACCAAAGGCTCTCGACCCATGCCAGTCGTCTGGAAACCTTTGAACTAATATTTATTCCAATTAAGAAGTTCCATAAACATCAAATATTAACTTGAGCACCATCAAAAGGGCTCCAAAAGTGCTCTTAATGAGGAGATTTGGCTAAATACGCTCAGCTATTGCATCATGGGAATGACTTACCAATTTTTGGATGGATAGACATGAAACTGAGTGGCTGAGCTATTTCCTGAGCAACACTTGAAGTCTGTTTACAGTAAATCAAGGGTGCTCTACTCTCACGATGCAAAAGCACACTTGACCATGTGATTTGCTTTTTGAGACAGAGGTAAAAACATCTTGAACTAAGCAGACCCTAGAACAAAAGTTCTCCACAAATTATAATGGTATTATTGGGATTGCACTAATTAAATCTGTTTTTTATAGAAGGAGAGAGGGTGGGCTTGTGGGTAGTTTGTATTTCTGAAGCTTAATGGTACAAAAAAAACAACTTTTACCTGACAAAGGCATTCGCACCACAGGTATGTTTCTCAAATGCCAGCAAGGGCTGTCTAATGCCAAACAGCAATTTACTCCTCTACTGCAAGTGTTTACACTGCACTTTGGTTTCATTACTTTTTTATGTAGCTTGCTATTTTTCTAATATGCACTGTGTGTTTATATTTAGAGGGAGCATGTGAAAACTTGGCAAATGGGACTCTAAGCTTGACTGGTTTCAAAAGGAGCCCTTTAGGGTCCTCTCAGATTTTGGCCGAACCACCGTGACTTCACAGCAGCTACACCGTGGAGCCAGCTGGTGCTGCAGGCGCTGCTCCTCCTGTATTCCTCATGATCTCACTGGTCCTAAAGAATATATCAGGCAAAAGCAGCGTCATCATTAAATGCCCATGCTGCAAATCTTTTTAATTATTCTCCTTCCTCCCCAGTCTTTTAATGAGAGGAGTATCCACAGATAATGTGGGTAATTGGACAATGGGATTCACTCTTTCAATTACTGACCACTAAATCTGCTCAGAAGTTGATAGGTATTTCTCTTTCCCAGCTCTGGCTCCAGGGCTCAGCATTCCCCACCGGAGTAAAAAGAAAAAAAAAAAAAGGAAAGGAAAGAAAAGAAAAGATAGCCCTTTAAAACATTTTTGAGCTCTGCCCAGAAAGCATATTTCATTGTAAACATCATCTGAATACTGCATGGCAGGTTTACCCATAAAATCTTGTGAAGTAACGCATGCTATGCAGTTCTGGCTTTCACACTTATACCCCAAATAGTCATCTTCATTGGAAAATTGCATTTTGGGTGATCGTCTTTTGTTTGAAAGCTATTGAAATCTGAAATGAGAACTTAATGGCCTTCCCTGAGTCTGCAGAGCAATTCAACTGCATTCAGAATGTCCACTGCAGTAATATTACACTATAACAAAAGCTGGTAGTCATTAAGAAAAAAATAATAATAATTCAAATTCCTAGTGAGTGTAGCTCATCATAAAAGCTGGAGGAAAGAGGCAGAAGCTAACATGGTTCACCTTACAAAACCTGCCTGCCAGCACTTTACTTAAACAAGCTAATTATTTAGGTCATTTTATGCTTTTTGGGTTTCCCCCATCCCTTCAGTGTGTTAGGGAGATTTTTGTGTACGTAAGTCTACACCAGAGGGAGTTATTCACTGCTGCACTCCCTGAAATCCTTCATTTGGAGTTCAGGCCTTCCTTCTTTCACTTCATCAAATCCAGGACTCAGTCAGTTCAGTTTGTTTGTATATCATGGAGAAAGTAAATAAGATTAACGCAAGCCTCATTCGGTACAATTGTAACTCACTTATAGCCCAATTACATTCTATTTGTCATAATCAATTTATAATCCAATTCATTCCAATGCAGTCAAATTCATTGAGTAATATTATAATACTAATACATCAGCCCCAACAAAGGAAAGCAACAGACTTCATTGAATCTTTTTTTTTTTTTTGCAGCCCCCCCATGAAAAAAAAAAAAAAAAGCTGGAAAGTAAAAACTTTCAACACACACACACACACACATACACAGTTACACAGCTGAGATCATACTACAACTAGGACACAGTGGCAAAGAAAACTGAGTTCAGGGTAAGAAAAAAAAAAAATTAAGATGGGAGCTGCTTCATCCATCTGGACCTTGACTTGATGTTCAATTGAAAAAAAAATCTCTGGATAAAGAACTTAAGCAGTTTGAGAGGATTTCAAACCTGAAGGCAAAATCTACAAACCACAGCAAAACCCCAGAGAGGAGAATTCCCCCACTGATCATCCAATTTGGCTGATGGCAGAGAGCATGAAAAAAAGAAAGAGAGAAAACAGGGAAAGGAAGGAGAAAAAAAATCTCACAGGAATCTTCCATCACCCTGCTTCTTTGCAAGAGCCTGCATTGATCCGGAGCATTAATCATGAGCAGACAAACAGCATGTTGTGTCTGTTGGTAATTGTGTCTCTCAACTATACTTAGCCTATAGCTACTCTCAACATGAGCTGATAAACCACTCTATTACCTCAGCACAATGTAGGACACATTCAGTCAGTGGCAACTTGAGAGCAAAGAGCTTCCAGCAGCAATATCACAAAAGGCAGTTTATCTTTGTTCGGTAATGGAATAACATGCATTTTACTGAGGAGAGGCTAAGATACTTTCTCAATGGATTTTCTCTATTAGAGGAAACTGGTAGAAACCAAATTTACACTGAGAAGACGATGCTGCTTCTGCCAGCTTTCAAGCACAGTGCTCATGCTAACTAAAATTCACCCCTCCCCTTGTGAAATTTACACCTCCAGCTACATTCATTATCATAATTGTTACCAAATACTGTAACTCTCAAGTTTTAATTGCGATTCCATTAATTTCCACTCTGAATGATTTCCTTGCACAGACAATTTCATTTCTAAATTGACATCCCCACTCAAATAATTTCACATAAACACTCTGATAAAAAATAATAATATCTCTAGGGCCAAATATGCAAAAAGGAGGAGGAGGAGAGAAAATTATTTCAATATGGGTGAGAGCCAGGCAAATCATATCTTTTACTACTCCAAGGTTTTAAAACAAATATGCCCTTCAAATGATGCGTTATCATCCCTGCACGGCAAATAAACTGTGCTTAGCCTCGTTTCATTTCAAGATAAAAGACCAGTCGTTTGGGAATAATGGTTGGGGCCAGCAGAATGAAATAATAAACCATTCATTAAATCAAACATACAACTGGTAACTTTTCTAATAAAAGATTCTCAAAGTTGAATTAATAGTAGTCGTTAGCACTCGTTTAAAACTTATCGATTTAGACATAATATGTTAAGATAATGTATCCTGCAACAGTCATCACCCTCCCTCAGCTGGGCTCCTGCTCACACCACATTGTAATCAACAGATTGTTAGACATGCATTTTCTGGACCACTGACAAAGCCTGATCTATGGGGTCGGGAGGAGCATTCGTAATCCATCCATTGCTGCAATTTATTATCTTATTTTAATTGTATACACAAACATTGAGGTGATTTAGGTGACATGGTGGAAAGATGAAATCCGTTTATATTAAAAGGGTTGCTCACCCCTGGAGCAAAATGCCAGCAACACCTTTCAATGACTGCTTTTAACAACATGGTTATTGTTTTATTGATCAGGGTTTTATTACAGATTTGACACCCATGTTATGTGTTAATCGAACCGCATATAATTTTTTGACACATATTTTACGAGATTATGACTGCAATTAATTTAATAACTTTTTTTTTTTTTTTTTCCAGTGATTTCAAGCTTAGCGAGGTTTGTGGAAGAGTGCTCCATTCGTCTTGGCTGTGTTGTCACTCATGCACTCTCCGGCACAGTGGCGCAGTGCATGACCCCGATGGAAGCCACGGAAATGGCCAATCGAGCCGGCATCTGTACTCCCTGCTCATCGTTGAGCCACCTTCTTTTGTTCTGGGAAGCAATTTCACTATTAGGGAAGACATTCATAGACATAATTCCTCCTTTCTACACTCGAGCTTATGGGAAAATTATACAGCATGGCCTTTTCTCAAAAGTACTCTGAGGATGTATCATTTTTCATTTTACATTTAACCTGAGAGGGGGAAAAATGTCCATTTTCAACAAAGTAAAGGAGGATTAATATCTTCTCTTAAAACAAAAATTATGCAACATTGGTTTTACACACAGTAAATCAGGGAAACATGTATGGCAGCTGTTGGAGCGTAGGCAGTTAAAGCAGGAAAGAGGGACAGGGAACATATTATATCAAGTTCAGATAAAGCTCACACATCTAAAAGGGCAGACACAAAACAGGGCCCCTGTTGGTCAATAGCCTCCATCTGTGTCTCCTCTCATCTCTAAGAAGTGCACATCTGCTGAACATGGCACAATTTATCTATCAGAAGAATTATTAATTAATAGTTCATCTCATCCCGTATAATTGAGGACAGATCTAGAATGCCATTAGCTGTGATAATAAAGAAAGCGTTACCTCCCGCCCACCTGAGCACGCGGGAAAAGGTTCCTCTGCTTCGCCTCTTTGTGGCCTCGTCAGCAAATGTATTCTTTTACACTGAGCAGTAGTTAACAACTTATAGGTTTGTTAAAACCAGTTTTCATTCTTTTTAAATCTTCATAGCAATTATCTTTTTGCATAATCGCTTTCAAGACCTTGGGGGTCTACTGGGTCTTGTAACGTCTTTAAAATAATTGTTCAGATAGTAATTTGAAGTTTTGTAGAAATTGCTTAATAATCAGATCCCAAAGTCAATATTTGGCTGAAGAACTAAGCCATAGATGGAAAAGACTTAATGGCACCCTGATAGAAAAAAAGGACCAGCCTAAAATAATAAGATATCAGAGCTTGGAGCCAACCCAGCATAATGGCGTGCACACGCACATGTTCAGATGTGCCAGATGTGTGTATTTGAATGTCTGCTTCCATGCCTTTACCTGTGTTCACGTGCACACATGTTATAATGCTTCAGTGTGTAAGTGTGTGTGTGGGTGTGAGATGAAGGTTTTGCTGTGCAGGTGCTAGGCTATAGCAGATAAAGTAAACCTATTTGAACTTTTTATTAATTTTCTATTATAGCACACCATCAAAAGAAACACAAAGCCACAGTGATATCAATGGGAATACAGCTGCATTATCTGGAAATATGAACAGCTGTTGTGAACCTAACACGGTGGTTATCTGCTTTGAGCATTTGAAAGATATCTAACTTGAAGGCAGGAGGCTTAGATTTGATGTTTGTTCCAATTGCCCTTGTAATGAGAGGTATCTCAGTCTGTAGTAATGACAGTAATGAGAAAGATAAAATGAAAACGTTCTAAAACAGACCTGGCATATCAATGACTTGGAAGACAAAGTTTCCTGTTTGATGTAAGCAGTGAGAAAAGGAGGAACAATATCCATGAACAGCAACAGCAAGGACAAATAAAAGGAAGTCCAGGTCTAGCATGGTGCACCCCTTGACTCTCTAAGTACATATGAATCACTACCCTTATTATCACTCTGACGCAGCAAAGAGCTTTGCTTTATGAATGTTACTTAAGGAGCATCTCATAATGTGAACTAACTACACCCAATCATAATCTGTCTTGCCCAATAACAACAAGACAATGCTTTACAGAAAATGCCTGATGTCATATCATCATTACACTAATAGCAAGCAACCAGGCTTCTCTTAGCCACACCCAATTTGTCATTTTAAACTGCTTATTGGTGAGAAAGCGTCACTGATCAATTCCAGCATTTAGCCTGTGGAACTGGGCTTGAGTCAGTGCCAACATTGATTATCTGAGGGAGCAAATTGGCCCATTATAATAATGGGCATTTTTTCTCATGACGCCTGTGTGAACCTGCAAAGACTGTCATTTTATATAAATGTAGAGTTTTTCACAACGTCAGCACAGATGCCATATAGCACTCACTTTTCTCATTGTTTTCTATTTCTATCTATCTATATGTCTATCTATCTATATGTCTATCTATCTATCTATCTATCTACACATACATATAATATGTATATATGTATTTATATACTTTATGTGTATGAGTATGTGTATGAGTACACCACTGTGCAATATTTCTCAAATCTCACATGTTAAAAATCCTATAACCTTTTTAAAAACAACAGTAACATCTGCATTGTGTTAGAAACATAATTACAGCTGTAATCCAGACAGTTTACCATTACAGTGTTTGCATTTGTTGTCTTGAGATGTCGCAAAAAAAAGCATGATAAATATGGTCAGCCTGTTCTCTCATCAGATGAGACCAAAATAAATCTGGTTGGCCTTCTACCAATTAACAGCTGAAAAAAACACAGAAATCAACCATGCCATCAAATACTTGCTAAATCCAAATGAATGAAAAAAAAAAATCTCTGAAATTAACATTTTTCACAAAATCCTCTCATGAGGACTGTTTTGTTATTTCTATTTTCTTAAAGGGGACATAAAATGGAAAAATGTGTCTTTCTTGTCATTAAGAGCATGAAACAGAGTCTGCAGTGACTACCAAATCAAAAAGTCAGAAAAGCTTGGTGCTACTGTGGTCTGACAGGATGTCCTTTAATGAGACGTCCTCGTTTAGAGGCGACTGCAACCTTACAGACTCACATCACAGTAGTTTTGTCCAGCATCACAACAGCTTCTCCACCCAACTTCCCATCATGTTGCATTGAACGTACTGTAGCTGTTGGAAATGGAGCTGTCGTACTGTGTTTCCTTACTGTTCTGGCCTCAGACGTTTCATTAAGACGTGCAGAGGAAGGCTAAAGAGAACCCAGAGCCACCCCAGCCAGGTTCAAACCAAGGTCTCCCAATTCAGTTCACTTCAATTCATTTTTATTTATATAGTGCCATTCACAACACAAGTCGTTTCTAGGCGCTTCTCAGAAACTCAGAGCATGACCCAGAGCTGCCTTTGTCTTTCAACAGCGCTAATCACCCAGCTACCCTACGGACCAACTCTTTGGGAATAATTCCAGCTAATCTTCTATCCTGTGAATCTTTGAAATAACTAAAGTAAACTTAGTAATTGACCTAAAGTTACACCTATTTACATATGTATTTAGATCCACATTTCACAATATTATACTATTATTGTTTTAATATTATGTGCTTAATGTCTTTAATTTGCACAAACACATGCATTTGCCAGTGTTTGAATCATTGTTCATATTCAGGGTGATGAGACCTTAAGACATTAAGCTATGCAAATTAAATACAGAATATTGACTGAGTAAAATGAAATAGATTGCCTGAAACCTGTATAGAGGTCCTGAAATCAGAGCAATCCAGTCTAAATGTTAATAGAAAAAAATCTATTTAGCCTTTTAGTGGGTTGAATAACTTCAAGGCTTTTTGCAAACACCCCATGGATCATCACCAGCTCCCCCGGTGGGACTGTTGCCTTAGGAAATGTTCACTTCCTGCACTATGGAGAGAATCCCCAGTTGGTTTAAGTCATATACTGTTAGACGCCAAAGAATCCAATTTACCCCATTCCCATACTTCTTTGATTTCCTTTACTTTGTAAGGTCATTTATCTGAAATCTTAATTTGGAAACTATGATTTCTTCCCTATGTGACAAGCAGCAGGAGTGCCTCCCCCTCCAGCTCAACTGTCATGAAGGTAGGCAGGTGTCCTAAAGATGTTTAAAAAAAACTGAATAAAACAGACATGTGCAATTAGAGCAAAATGATCTTGAAAATGAATTATTGTCCTCCTAATGGGTTGAGCAGAAAACAATCCCCAGAGCACAAAAGGTGAGCTCACTTTTAAGCTGCAGCAATTAAAGTAGATGTGAACAAAACGTTCCTCTGTAGTAAACTCTTAAACTCAAAATACATTCATCCATGCTAAACTCTACATCCGAGTTCAAAATAAATCCTCAAACTTCTTATGCAGTTATTTTAATATGAGCTGATTTCAAAAAGAAAAAGCAGAAAATTCGAATGCTCTTTTTTTTTGTTATTTTTGAAGTAAAAAGGCAAACACATGCATGCAGTTGTTTGTTCTTTTTTGCAGATCTGAGTTGCATTTCTATATTAATGATTAAGCAAACACATTTTATGTATTAATTATCATGTAATAACGTTTCAAACAAAAGCACTCATTGTCTTATCCCTTAACGTCAACTCACTGCTCAAACTGTTTGCTTTTTCATCTGTCATATTCTATATTTCCATATTTTAATCTACGTGAGGACAATGGCATCTGCCTATGAGAGTAGTCCCTGGGCAACCCATTTAAAAAAAGAGAGAGAGAATGACTATGACATCAAGTGTCTTCTCCCCTTTGTGTTAGCTGGCCTCAAGGTGACATGGGAGTCTGCTCTCATCACCAGAGCCGACTGTGACACTTACTCTCTGTGGAACTCATTAAGGGGCAAAGGGGACCTCTGCACCAGCAGCATGTTCAACAAACTAATACATTTTACTAAAACCAGTTTCAGTTCCATGAAACACCTGCCTGGGCCACACACATACATTCAGTAAACGTTGAATTGTCCTTCCAAGGTGATCTGGGAAAAAGAAAGGAAAAAAAAACAACAACTTTCATTTGACGCAGATAAAAGGGGCCTAGCTGTGCAAATAACATAGATAGATAGATAGATAGATAGATAGATAGATAGATAGATAGATAGATAGATAGATAGATAGATAGATAGATAGAACTTCATTAATTCCCGAAGGGAAATTCAAATTGTCAATTGTAAAAAAAAAAAAGAAAGAAAAATTAATGAAAACAAGAGATGCCTTCATAGATGTAAATAACACGGTGTTAACCACTGCTAACATTCAGGATTATAGAACACTGGACTTTATCAGAAAACATAAAAAAACAAAAAAAAGAGAGAAAAATATGGAACATGGCTCATGTTCCAAAGCATCCCAAATCATGTGACAAACATGGCGGAGGCAGTATTATGGAATGGGCTCACTGCTGTTTATTGACCACTTGACTGTTGACAAATGTAAAATCCACTAAAATAAATGTATTATGGTGGGAAAACGACCCAAAAATGAACCATCCATTCTTCCTTTGGGCTCCTGAACAACTGACTGCACTACTTTCAGCCTCTGCGCCCAAATCGCACGAAGCAAATAGAGCGAGCAGAAAATTTCCCTACAGAAATGAACCTTGAGAAAAGAATGGCACAGCTTGAATTTGTTTTGCAGCATGCAAAATTCTGTCTCCCTTACACAAACATACACATAGATGTTTTACCTTAAAATGCAACGTATACATCAGGTATCATCTGCCTGTGACTGTAACGCTACAGGAGGACGGTCAGATAGCAGCACTTCTGCAGAGGTGGGTGTCCATTGAATGCTTTTCTTCTATTGTACTACCACTATTATATAACACATACAACAGCACTTGTTCTACAATTATTCATGTCTGACAAAGAAAAACAACTAAAAACTGTTAATTTGGAAATTATAAGAAAGAATGAGCATAGGTGTAAACAGTTATAAGGGGTTTTTGATTTCAAAGTTCAGGTTTATTTATATTTTTAATTATCTTAGTTTCTAGACGACCAAACGCAGATCAGAAAACTTCTATGAATCATTTTCTCACAACAGTATATAACAAGGCAGTTTTTTTTCCTGTACATCTGCATGCACTGACACATGCACAGAAGAATCAAATCACCAAAAATAAATGAAAGTGATATTATTTACTTTTTTAAATTTCTAGTGCCTCATTTTACATCGATTTTCTACATAACCCGTATGTGTGCCACTGGGCGTGGAAGCACCGTGGTCTGACCGCGCCGCCCCAGCCATTATGAATTAGTCACTTCAGTCTTTCAGTTGTCTGAAAGAAGTGTTGCGGTACTTTTGAGAAACGTCCAAGAAGCGATGGTCCACACTGCTCTGCCAAAGATGCACATCAATCCTGTTTTGGCATTCGGTCTCAGTTTAAGCACAACTGGGTGGGACGTCAGACAACCTGCATCTGCAGAGAGGCTTATTTCAGGAGTCAGGAAGCACAACTCATCCTTCGTATAACAACAATAGACAGGACAAGTGATGGCGAGAAATACATCTTTAATGTTGCAGATTACGGCACGGTTCTTGCGTGATCTTGAAATTTATGGGCAGCATCATTCAGTTCAATTCCATTATATTTATATAGCATTCATTTACTACCAAATGTCCCCAGGAACTTCTGAGAAACCCAGAGCATGACCCCTGAGCACATGGCAAAGCCTAATGGTGGCGAGAAAAAAAACTCCCTCTTGGGAAGAAACCTGGACCAGGACCTGGATCAGTTATGGGGGGACCCTCCTGCTGATAGCCAGATGATAGAAGGAGAAATAAGTACCAAAATACATTTGTTACAAAAATATACAACTATCTGGTTTAAAACATGTAAATATGTGGTGGTCGGAGGGTCAGACTGCAGGTCGGTTACACCAGCAGGCATCTCACAGTTGCATCCAGCCGCCAGATGATCACATTAATCAACCTAATTCATAATCACATGAATCCAAACAAAAGGGGGACCAGAGCAGTGTTCCTTGGCCCAGTGGGACCCAGGGGTGAATGTCTGTGTAGTTTCATGTTTTAAGAGTGATGTGGTACAATCACTGGCAGCACAGAAAAAGAAAGATGGCGTATCCTTCTTTGAGAAGCAATTAAATCACACATTCCTTTTTCTTTTCCAGATATGTTGGTAAACTCCTCTTCAACCTCCAGTGACTCCCTTGTTCCTCCACACCCCTCCTCAGGCAACCATTCCCTCAGTTTATACGCGTATTGCCTCATTTCCAGGCCAAGTTCCATCATCTTCATTGCAATGGACATCACCACCGCCATATCTGTCCTTCCTCTCTGCTTCTTCATCCTTTACCAAGGTTTTCAGCGACGGCGGCAAAAGCGCTCCTCCTCCTCGGCAGCATCAATGAGTCACTCTGACTGCTTCACCTACCACATGGCCATCATGGAGACACTTGGTGTCCTTGGGTACATCCTCAACTGTATAGGTATTTGCACAGACAATTTCAGTATATTATTCCCTGCAGGCTTTTTTACCTGCCTAAACTGGTATGGCCAAGTGTTCTTTCACCTCCTGACGTGTGTGGAGCGCTACCTGGCTGTGGTTCATCCCATCACCTACATGAGGATGAGGAATGACAGAGGGATCAGAATCAGGAACATCAGCATTAGCTGTTGCTGGCTGCTCAGTTCAGCGGGGATGGGCCTGATGATGATGACAAACTTCTTCTTCATCATTGATTTTTGCCTCTTGATTTTCACCTTAACAGTTATCTCCTTCTGCAGCGCGTCTGTCCTCTGTGTTCTGATTCGTCCAGGTCCAGGGGAAAAGGGCGGGGGCAGGGAGAGGCTTGGCCAATCAAAGAACAGAGCGTTCTACACCATTGTGACCATAATGGGAGTGCTGGTGGTGAGGTTTTCCTGGAATGTGGTATGGGAGGTTCTCTTCATGTCGGGAGGGAGGAGCGATTGCGTGATAATGGCGATTTGTGTCTGGTTTAATCTGCCCAGCAGCCTGGTGTTACCGCTGCTGTTCCTACACAGAGCAGGAAAATTAATGTGCTGTAAAAACACCTCTGATGAGGGCATGGGCTAGATTTACATCAGTACAAGAAGCTGAAGAAAGATGTTGCAAGATAGTAAATTTGGTTTAATATCTTTTGTAGACTATGATTGTTTTTATAGGAAATATATATTGAGAAAAGGGTTTTCTGCCGGGTTCACACTGTACGATTTTTATCATCTTATAACATTAATTTAAGTCCCATTGCACAACGAGAAATTAATAGGCAATTTAATTACAGCATGTTGAACACATGCCGAATTGTGACTAAGACAGAAATAAAGACCATTTGCCTGTTTCATTGGAAGATCTACGACCACCGTTTTTTAGCAACCATGGCTGATTTTTTTTTCCCATGATTCCTCATCTTTCATCTGAGACAGGCAAAATTGCAGTGTGAACCTGACATTTGGTTTTGCAACAAATTTTCCACAAACCATAATTACTCAGCAGCTCAAAATCAAACTCATTAAGAAGTTTACAAAAGAATCAAGTGCATGCAATTCATCATGAAACAGTTGTCATGTCAAACCAACAAACATTTGTTGGAGTCTTCGTGAGTCCAGTGCAACTTGCCTCTGGGAGCTGTCCAAGGTTGGGCCTTGGTAGTTTGGACCCCAGACTATTGCTGACTATTGAACATTATTCAAAAGGAGACTGTTGGGGTGGTTTGGATATCTGCTCAGGATAACCAGCACCTTCCAAGGGACGCGTCCTGGATTATCCCGAAAGGAAGGAGGCTCCCGAACAGACTTACCGGAGATGCTCTGGGCTGATTGGACTGCTGCTTATGAATCAGCAGACTTTTACTTAGCGTCAAAACCCCTGTTGGTGTTCCTCAATTCAAGTAACTTACTTCTGTTTTGGCATGAATGCTGCAAATAAGTCAAATGTTGATCCATGTGTTTCTGTAAACATTGAAAATAAATATGAAGCTGGTAATGAGTTTAAGTATAAAGGTTTTCTTCTCTAATGAATTAGTGTTTGAACAGGGTGTGATATATATGTCTATATCTGTATACTCATTTTGAGTAAGTAAATATGTATATTACTAAATTCTATGTTGAAATGTAATGAAATTTGAAGTTTACAACCAGCAAATGGCCCTCATTCAGTGGAATGACCCATATATGTATAGTGTTCTAAAGAAGACAACAAACTCAATGAAGAGTTACCAGGGAGTTAAAGAGCAGCTGGCTTAGCCACATGCTAACTGACAATGCAGGTAGCGCTCAACGCCTCATTTGATGCGGGAATGCCTCAGTGTCTCCCTGGTAGAAGAGAAGGATGCAAAACAGAGTTTGTCTCAATGTGACTGTGAAAATAAGGGCTTCTAGAGTATCATCACCTGTGCTATGGCTTCCTCCAGTTATTCCAGGCAAAGAAGACAAGATAACCATTTGTGTTGCCGTCAGCGATGATCTTTTCCTTGCAGTGATGACGGGAGCACAGCCTGGAATGTCCTGTGAGGTTCAACATGTTGCCGTTCTTCCCTGTTTTGTCCTTATCCTCCTGTTTAATCTGCACCCCCCGAATCAGATGATGCACTAGTTTCAGATTATCAGGTTATTCAGCAGCCAATAAACTGCTAGATATCGACTGTGTCCCGCCTCCTCTGCTGTTAATTGACGTGGCGCTGATTTGTAACTAATTTCAGAATTGCAAAGCAGAAAAAACATAAAAAGAAACAGTGCAATTGAGACAGATGGTTTTAGAACTGATAGAAAAAAAGAAAAGTGTAACTGAGCCTTTGTTGACAGATTTTGTTTCCTAGGTTACAGATTTCGGATTCTGATTTGGAGAACCAGAGTCAAGGTTTACTGGAGAGCATTTTACACCATTTTGACTATGCTGGGAGTACAAAGTTTGGTCCCATAGACACGACACATGACTGGAGGAAGTGATAATTGTGTCTTGGTTGTATCAAACACTGTTATCTTTGTTTCTGTGCAGAGAAAGAAAATGTAGTGCCTGGAAAGAACAATATTCAGAGGTGAAAATAAAAGGCTTACCATAATTTGCATAATAAAACACTTCAGGTTACATATTTACTCTCAAATAAAGAAAAAAATTAAATCATATAAAAGAGTCTAAGATTTCTTTACCAACACAAATACCTGAGAAGTAGTCTGATCAGTGAGAAAGTATTAAAGTATAAAGTTTTGTTTTCCCACTTCATCTTCTCCACTTTTGACACATTTACTTTTCTTTGCATAGAGATGGAGAGCAGGGAATGAGAACATTTGCCTGCAGAAATGAACTGTAAAAGAGAAATGACAAAACACTGATTTAATTTGCAACATGCAAAGCCCCTCCAGCCATGCCTTAAGTCGTTACACGTCCCACCAACATGCTCTGGCGCTGTAAAACGCTTTACTACCATGCAGCAGGAAGACGATCCAACACTTCTGATGAGGTGGGTTTGCTTTACGCTATTATGACATTTGTTAGTTATTTCATTTCTGGAGCAGAAAATTAAAAATCACTTTACTCGATGAATCTTATAACTATTTCCCTACCTTACACACATGACAAATTACAATAATACAAAGAATGATTTTGAAGTAAATAAAAACAAGCCATTCATGATACAGGAAGCAGTGAATCTTTGTTAATGTTAATCAAAAATGATCAATCCCTCTACAAAGCTTCTTTGAGAAAAATCACTGTTTCTAAATTATGTTCCATTGTAAAGTACCAGAAATTTGAAGTTACAATTTGTAGTTGGCATTTACATTTAATTTTATAATTTTGACAATATGAATCTAAAAATTATGGGGTTGATAGTCAATGAACTCACTTTCATTTGTTTTTTAATAGAATGAGAGTTTTTCAGGTCAAATATTGCAGGATTTCTTTTTACATTCCACAAAAATGACTTTTATATCAGGTAGCAAAGCTAAAGTCTTTTTTAGGATCTTTCATGAAGCAAAGTTGAGTTTGTCACAGTGTGGAGGATCAGAGCAGGATTGCACACGACTGTGGAGGAAATTTGACCAGAGATTCTTAAGGTCACCACATTTCAGTTTGAAAAGCTTTGAAAGCTTTTATTCTTTTTTTTTTCATTAATACTGATGCAGATTTTACTTTGGACCATTGTCCTGCTGCAGGACACAGGTTAGACTGATGTTCAGCTGTTGGACAGACGTGGTTTCTTCTAGAATACTCCAGTATCACAAAGGTGTCGTGGAAATTAAATGTTATTCGTGTGTTCATTTCTTTTCTTTCTTATTTTTTTTAAATCCTCTGTAAACCCTTGAGATAGTTGTGTGTGATAATTCCAGCAGTGACTCATCAGATAAACTGCTTTGCGTAAATATTACAGATCATTTCTTGTGCATGTTTAGGTAATTAAACATTCGCATGCTGTTAAAATCGGTGATTCTGCCAGGAAATGTATGATGTTTGAGCTGCTTTAGACCAGGAAACTATTTCATCCCAGTGCACATCATCACCATGGTAACCATTAAAAGGGTAGGTTATTCTTTACTTTCTTAACCAGCTGTTTTGTTAGATTTCTCACTAGTTCCTGGGCTCATTCTGAATCTTAAATTTCACTAAATTTGTGACTTTTCTCATAGAATTTAGGCTTTTTTTTTTAATCAAATCCAAATTCTTGCATGATTTCACACAAAAAATAAACGTTTTTTGTTATAAAAAAATGTTGTGAAAAGGCAAATTTCACAACGTTTTTAGTCATAAAAAAGTTATTTTTTTGTCATAAAATATATGTCACAACCATTGTAAGAAAAGTGAGACTTAAACCATTTCTATTGTAAAAATCACAAATGAAAAAAAAAAGTTTTCATCTGCAAAGCAAATTTTGTTGTAAAATTTCACATTTTGAAACAAGACTTTTAAAAACCAACCAACCAACCAACAGACTTATTGTCGTACAATCACAAATGTCACAAAATTGTTTTTGTAAAAATTATATAATAATAATTAAGTAAAAATATCAACCTTCTAAAACATTTTGATACAAAATTACAAATTGTAAAATTGCAAATTTGGTATAATTTTGGTGGTTTCTCCTAAAATCAGAAATAATAATCACAAACATCCAGAGTTTTCAAAGATTGGCAGCTTTTTGTCAATGATAAAATGAAGTGGTGGACGCTGTGGGTGCTGGGGGTGTGTGCGTGTCTCTACATCATCAGCACCCTGGGTGGGGTTGGCAAAAGGGCCTTTCTGTGTGGAGTTTGCATGTTCTCCCCGTGTTCCCTTGGGCAGCTGAT
>JBAMYA010000020.1:2981542-3002025 GCA_037176975.1 Arrhamphus sclerolepis
TTTTTACACTCATGCATGCTCGGAAGTCCCTTTGTGTTCATGTGTTCAAGTGTGCAACAACTATATATATATATATTTATATATATATATATATATATATAACATGAGCTTTACTTTGACAGATGTCATATGAAACGTTCTGGAGGAGTTAGCAGAGACCCTGATGTTACAACTGGATCAACTGAAAGTGGTGTGTTTAAAAGCAAAAACCCCAAGTGGAAACGTGATAACTGTGAAGAGGAGGATGTTGCAAGGCGTTATCTACATAAAATTCCTTAGAGTTTTAAGAAGTATACACTTGTTCATTCATTCACCAGTTCAATTGTTTTCAGGTCACGGGGGTTAAAACTCATCCCAGCTGTCAGGTAGGGTACACCCTGGACAAGTCCATCACAGGCTAGAATAACTAAATAAGTACACATAAAAACTAGTACATCAAGTATTTTAGTTTACAATGATTCTAAAGGTTCCCACAAAAGGTGACACGGCTCAGGATGTCAATGTGACATCTATGGTATGACACCTAATAAATCACGTCAGACTGTGATATTTTTTTTCCCCCTCACCTTTAGGGTGTCCATGGCAGATCCTGTCTTGACAGTTATCTTCTTTCCATGTGGAGACTTGTCAAAAACAGGTTGGGCAAATTCTTTCAGGTATGGCTCTAGCTCACAGGCCACTAAGCAGCCGTCCTCAGGAAGCCCCTCAGCCATGGACAGAGCTCCGTAGCCAGTGAACATCCCAATCTCTAAGACTCTCTTGGCTTGACTCATGTGGATCAACATCTTAAGCGTCTGGCCTGCGAAAACCCACCCAAAAACATATTATTGCTAATCACACAAAGTGCAACGGTAACAAGCATTATCTTCTTAAGCACCCCACCTTCAACATGTCCAGTGATGCACTCTTTGGGAAGTCGGAACATAGTCTTGCCCTCCTTGTATACTTGATCCCAGTCATGAGACATTGTTTTTCTGAATAAAAAAAGGGCATGAGAATATTAACATATGTTGCATGAAACACATTTTGGACAGTGAATAATGTGAACATTTGCATGGGAAGGAACGTTGTACTTATAAAGCTCTGCCAGTGGTTCGCTTTCCTTTGTGGTCATTTTCTCCAAGTAGTCATCTAGGCCGCTGGCGATGTCCACAGCCTTCTGAAGATGACTCTTCAGCTCCTCTGGAACAGTGCTGCATGCTGCAGCGATGTCCTTGGCTTTTGTTAATAAATCCACAATGACTTCCACTGGGGTGTCAGGGACTAGAAGTGTAACATATGCATTCCTTCACTTGCAGCCTCTGTGTGACTGATGCACGCATTGCAGTTTTGATTGTCAGAGTCAAGGACTAACCTACAAATACACATTTTGTTTCATATTCTAATTTTCTTGGAACTATAATCAACTACATTTATCAACAGTAACAAATAAGCAGAAACTACAGGATGAGCACTCTGCTGTAATTTGTACCCTCATAGCCTTTGTTAGCTTCATAACATTGAAGCTAACAAAAAAAGAAAAACACACACTTGCAAGGAACAACTTCATAAATGATCTTTATAAAGTTAAAGTTAATCTCAAACTGGAAAACTATTGATTTAGCAAAAATGAAATAACTTAAAGTATATCATAAAAACAACAGTTATGTTCACACCTTTGGTTAAATTTGAATGACACTGAAAATATAACCAACACGTGCTGGGGGTGGTTATTGCACCAGAACCAGTATCAGTACCAGTAGTAGTAGTAGTCGCTGATTCTGACTGGGGTCTTTGCTGTTTACATTTTTTGTCTGTTTTTGTTTTAATCATATATATATATATATATATATATATATATATATATATACACACACACACACATACACACACACATATCATTCATTATGATGAGTTGTATGTGATTGATTGTGTACTCTGATTGTGTCTATTTGTGGACTGGTAGGTGATTGACATACTACATATGTTTATATCTTATTATACCTGTTGAGGTACTGCAGATGAAAACTAGCTCCCTTTTTTGGCTAATTCTGCATCTTTCCCTTTCAAATAAAACAACAACAAAGATCTAGACTAATTATCGTAGAAGAGCCTGACAAGCTGTCCTCACCCAACAGAAGCAGAAGCTCAGAGAATTACTGTATTTGGCAAACTGTGTTAAGAAAATGTAATTTAGTACATTGCTTTGTAATATCAGTGTCAAGGTTCTAATTTCGTTTAAGCATTGCATTCTCTGTTTTACCAATGAAAACTCTAAAGCTGAATAATAACTTTAATGGTGTTTTTTCTGTTTATTTTGATTTCACGTTTTAAAGTTAGCCTGATGAATGCAGCACATTTTCATTTTGGTTAACTCTTACATAACTTGAAGATGAGAATGAAAGTCAAAAGACACCCCCCACCCCCCCACAACACACACACACGCACACACACACACACGCAAGAGTAACTGAACAAGTTACCTCGATTAAACTACTATCAGCGATTATTTTAGTAGGCTGTTGTTTATTTTTTCCCTGACTGATCAGCTGCAAAAATAAACAACTACTAATTCAAGTCGGGATTGTTTTTGTTTGTGAGTAAGATCTTTGACTTCAAAATAAGTGAAAGGAAGCGCATACAATTTAACTATAGCCTATATGGACATTAAATTAATATTTCAAAGAAAAGAATTAACGGAAATGATTGACTTGAGCAAGATTACACGAATTATAAAAAAAAAAAAAAAAAAAGCCCAAAACAAGAATCCTCCTTCAGAGAAATGTAGGCTACTGTGGTGTGAGTTTGAACAAATGTAATATGTTAGTGATCAAACACACGTGGAGAGAGGCTCCAAACTCTGTCTGGACGCAGACTCGTGAACGCGCGCAGGACTTCCAGTTTAGTCGGTCGGTCCTTGTGGTGGTCTTCCCTCAGACCCCGTCCTGGTACACAAATTACGCGACAATCTTACCTTTTTCTTGCAACATTTCTGTAGCTGATGGGCGTGCCGATTTCTGCAGCTGGCAACCACGGTGGGAATACGTGCCGAGATAGTAGAGGAGCTGCGGTTATATCACAAGTACGCAAACAACTGACTGAGGAGCGACTGCCGCTCCGGAGGACACGTGAACTACATTACCCAACTCCACGCGGCACGTGACGGCTTCACTCGTGTGACCGCGGAGTCACACACCTCTGAAGACTCCTTTGCTTTATCTCTGAGTTGTGTAACAACTTTTTCAGTCCTTTTTGGCCGGGGGTGACGGTGAGCGAGGTCGTTGGGGGGCTGAACTACTTTGATTGACGCCACGTTAATGAGAGCTTGACTTTTCACTCTCAGAAAGCCTAAATTTTTTATTTAAAATTTAAAATATGAAAAGCTTACATATGACTACAGTAACATTACAGCCAGATAACTGAGACATTCAGCTGCAGGTTAGTGATGTAATTTAGAATTTAACCTTCAGCCTCACACAGTTGAAATGCTATTTATTAAAATTGATAAAAAGGATAAAGATCTAACAGTAAACTCCTGAATCTATAAGGACATTGACCGGTTCTGTTTTGTTTTGTTATTTTACCTTACAACTCAAAACGTATGCATTGAGCTTTTATCCATGGCGTTCAGCCTCAGCTTAACCGGTTGGTTCACATCTTATTTCTTAGCAGTTTGACAGAAATTCATTAACTCTTATGCTGGAGGGTAACGGTGAACAGTTTTGATCTCTAACAGCCAAAAAAAAAAAAAAAAACTATGATGGCATTCAGATTTTGAAAATGTTACTTCATTTGAGCTTACTCAACTTTCTTTAAAAAAGACAATAAAAGAAAAAACAAATTTTACATTTTAATACATAACATTGAGTACAGTGATCTTTTCAGGTGTGTCGTAGCCATTCTGCATGTTGATGTGGTTTACAAAGACATAAAACGCAGCAGCCTATCTGCCTTAGGGACCCTATAAACTGTGAAATTTCTGCAGTCGTATAATATTTAAACATCTCACTCTACATTTGTATTTGCTTAATCTTGGTGTGATGTCAGGAATGGTACATGCCGACTGTACGTTGATGAGCCTTCTTGAATCATAGGATGCGAATTGTGTAACCAGTGTGACAGTGAACAAACAACAAGGGAAAATAAATCACTCTGTAGCATTAACATGTGGAAAAATGCTTTTTAAAAAGAAGCCATGAAGTAGAAGAATGTGTTACCGGTCCTGGTTGGATTGGTGCTAGGTCACAGTAAGTAAGTTGCATTTTAATTGGCCAGTATGTTGTTAGGATTTCTGACACTGTCAGAACTTTATATCAGGTAGTCTCTGGTCCCCAGTGTGACGGCCGTTGTCAAACTGCTGACGTTGTAGGACGCAAGCCAAAGACGTCCCCACAATTCTTTCATGATGTTGATCTTCCATCTGCAGCAGTCCAAAAGGTAATGCAGTGTATGTGGGCCCCAAGACAGCTGGGACAGAGTCTGGTGCCCCTGAGGCCAAGAGCTGGATTAAAAAGGTAAATAAGGAGGAGGATAATTTAAAATGACTTATTCTATAGGAATTAAAAATTAGGAAAGGATGTCAATTATGCAATTCTTTAAGAAACTAACTCTTTAAATGAATGGCCCCAATCATTCTTATATCTACATTTCCTATTTAAAAAAAAAACAACTATAAAACAATAGTGATTATTTCAACAGATGATGTTAACAGATGACTGCAATGATGCTTTGGTGCAAACATAGTGTGACGGGGTTCTTCTCGGGTAAATAAAATGATGGGAAGCCGTTTGTTGTTGGTGGTGGGTTTTTTTGTGCTCGTGCTCCCACTTTTGCTCAGCAGTGCAGTTCAGTGTACAAAAGGCAAGGAAATACTATTTACATATGTACAAAAAATGACGCTGGTCATCCAGTATCCAAAAAAAAAGACAAGATGGCTCCACTCTCAGGATAATAATCCAATAATTCATACAATCTACTACCTCCACTCTCAACTCCCACTGTCTCTTCTGGCCGCCTGTTATACATCCTAAGCCCCTCCCATTAGGAAAACATTTATCAATAATATTAGTTTCTCACCTATACAGCCAATAATACTGTTTTATAAATAATAGAAAAATTATATAATCACATGGGTCTGTATAACCACAAAATTCATACATTAAACAAAAATAAATGTTTGGCGGGAAACAACAGAGCATGTGACCATGATGTCACTTCCTCTGCCCCCATAATCAGCTGTGTCTCAACAGCTGATTTCTTGCTGCTGGGGTTGGCCAGCGGAAGAGAGAATACCCAGATGTATAGAGGTAAGCGGCATCTACCCTATAGTGCAGATAAATGTGTGCACCCGTATATCTTATCGTTTTCACCTTAAAGATTTATTTTCGTAGGGTGTAACCCGGCCCTGGGGTAACCGCGGGTGTGCGCGTGGGTGTGTGCAGTGACTGTTCGACGTGATGGCACTCCATCACACATAGGGTGAATCTTCTGAGGACCAAATTTGGCAGATCAGCAAATGTGTAAGAAAATGATAATTTAAAAGAAAAAAAACTAGTGTTTCTCACTGAAAGGGTGGAAGGGATTTGCTTATTTCTCCTGCTACAGTGAATCTGGAAGAATATCGGTGTGTAAAGGACAAGGTCGCAACGCTGAGCTGGATATCCATGATCTCCAACCCCTTAGATATCACTTATCAGTAGCTGATGAAAATGAAAAGAAGCCTGACCTTAACTTTGTCCAGAAGCAATGTTTCTGGGGTCGGAGCCATCTGGGATGGGCCATCACACAGTGAAAACGTTTATTGTAGTCAGACAAATGAGACCACAGATGAGGAGGGCCATCCACACTGCTATCAGCCAACAGTCCAAAGGCCAGGGTCTGTCATGGTATAGGGTTGTTTCAGTGTTCTTGGCAAAGGTCATCTGCACTTCTGGGGCCCTTGGTTGAGTTTGTGGTTCAGCAGGTGCCCCATAAACAGGTTACAGTCCTCATGCAGCTGACACAGGTTGGAGTCCTGGGGGCTCATTTATAAAATTGTGTGCAGAATTCCTACTAAAAGTTTGCTTGCGCCCAAAACCCAAAGTCTGCATGCGCTAAAACATATTGAGATTAATAAAATCTTGCGTGCTCATAGGTGCACGCAATGTCCCCTTTATAAATCACAGTCCTCCTGGACGTTTGCACCGGTCATCTATCCCGTCCCAGCACACCCACATTCTACCATAAACGGTCAATGCAAATCGAATGTCAATATGTTTTTCTAAATTATTGGTTAACAGTGGTAACCATGGAGATGAAGCAACCACGCCCCAAGAGCATGATGCGTAGGAGGACGAGTGCTGATGAATGCTGGAAAATCAGAGAGAAACAACAGATGAATTGAAAGAAATTAGAGCAGTACTGAGTAATTTGTGTTGGCCTTGTGTCTGATATGTCAAACCCATTTAAAAATAACTTAGAGTGAACCTTATTGCTGCCTTAAACATCGCATGGCATCCTCATGGAGCCGTGCTCCGTGGTGAAATTCCACCTGAGACCCCAGGGGTCTCATTTATAAAACATTGTAGGATCTAAGCAGATATTGCTGCAAACTGCCTTTTAATGTTGACCTGTTCTCCCAGTGAGGGAGATCTGATGCATGGACTGGTCACATTAACAACCATCCAGGTGGCAGCATTACTGCGCTTAGTGCTGGTTGTGATATCCCAGATCTATGGATGATTTCACAGAATTATGTTGCTCCTAAAAGTGGCTTCAGGCAGAGAGTTAATTAATTGTTGATCATGTTAAACACGTACCTGTCGGCTAATTCGCCACAAACCTCAGTGGTTAATTTGAACAGGGATGGTGTGGTTCTGGTGGGTCAGTCTCTCCAGTACTGGACTCAGTTCAGCACATAGATTCCAAGAATAAAGCTCTAGGGAGTCTAGATCGGCATGTTAGCCAGTAATCATCATGGAAAACTCTCTCCATCCTGATCCTGTCATTGGCACAGTCTTCAAGCAGTTTCAGCGCGTCCATTGTGAAGCATTACGCACAAGTGTCACTGCAGATGTTTATATGTACATACTGTCTGTGACTCTTCAATGAGTGCTCATGGAATGTATGGCTCCATTCAGGAACACATCTATAATATTACAGTCCTCAGTGTTTATGATTACGAGGGTCTACAAGTCTGATACGAATGGTTAAATACAGCAGATGAACGTGGCTACACTCACCATCTCACCAGCTGCGCTGCCAGTTTTCCCCGTTTCCAAAATGTCATTCTACGGTCCGGTTTGTTTATATAAATCACAACTTTTGCTAGAAAGTGGAGTGCACCATTTTCAGGTCCATTTTGTACATACACAAGGTTTATAAATGAGACCCCAGGTCTGCTGCCTCCCCCCTCTCTCTCTGCCTCCACATCCTTTCTAGCAACTTCCAATAAAGACCACTAGAGCCACAAAATCTTCCTTTGAAAAAAGAGGGGCTAATCTACATTGTGCAATAGTAGCATTAATGCAGAATAATGAAACTGAAATTTTAAGTATAACATAAGTTGGCTTCCAAGTAACATCTGTTCCAGCATTGTCCATGTATTTTTCCACAGGAACCATTATATCCTGTTCACTTTATAAAGTCATGAGTGACGAAGAAGAGGACATGGACACTGAACTGGTCTGCTTAGAGTTCTGACAGGCCCCGACATGTGTGTGAAGGACTTTGAAAGAAAAAGGGTGATAACATTATCTCTGTACTGGTGCACATCTTAAAATCTGTTTACAGAAAGGAAAGGCAAATAAAGTCATCACCAGCAGTCTCCACAGGGGACTAGAAGAGATAAAGGAGGGAGTCCATTGTGTATTATATTTATTTTAGGTTCTTTTGAATTGTTTTCAGTTTATCTGATACTCATTAAGTCGTCGCCTAGAGGCGAGTGACACATTTGAAAACTATTTGTGCAAGTTTACAGTCACATGAAAAAGAACACTGCAGTCTCTTTGAATTTGAAAAATGTGCTCATCAGGACATTTAAAAAAAACATCTGTTCCTCACAACATTCTGAAATCAGTTAAATGCATTCTCACTTAAACAAAAACATGAGATGTTACGCCATGGCATTATTTATTTAACACAAACTAAGTTAAAAAAGAAGTTTGAGGAAAACTTTCACTGTTACTACTTTCATTGATATTAAGAGGACAGATGCTGTTTATCATTTGATTCATTAATCATTAGCAAATGTGGCCACATCTAAAAGCATAAAAGGCTTTGGCAGTTTGATGCTCTGAAGCCTTAAAATGTGTTTTGTATCAATAAACCAAGAAGGAAAGACATCAGCAATGATTTTAGAGAAGCAGTTGCTGATGTCCGTCACTGGCAAGTGTTCTAAATTCTTTTACAAACAACCAGGAGTCCATCATTCAACAGTGAAAAGGATTATTCACAAGCAGAAAACCATTCAAGAAAACCAAAAATTTCCCCCTAGAGGTTGGATTTTCTTAGAAAAGCCTTTTATCTGCAAAAAATAGTGTGCAAAGTGTCCAAAACAGCTTTAAACATGCAACATATTGATTGTTGAAGTTGAATTAGTGTGTGTAACTTGCAAAAAGAAGGAAACACAAATGTAGAGAATACAATGTTTCTTTGAGCTGTGAGTTCCCTGAGAAGTGTCTCAGCTTAACTTGGAATTTGCCCTGAAGTTATTCACGTGTTTCCAGCTGATTTTAATTCCACAGCAAAGACAAGTTGCAGAAATGTTCATGCATCTGAAACATAATAATTATCATCAAAGTGTAGCAGTCCCTGGAAGACATACCTGACTTTTTTTTCAAAAGTAAATCTGTCTGCTTGACATCTCTTATTTTATGCCACAGTTTTGGGTGGTATGGCTAAATAAACCTGAAAGTGCAACAATGCAAACAGTATTGCAAAAGGTTTACCGGGTTTATTAGAAAAAAAACATGTCGTCATTACATTTATTTCAATAAAATTCTTTGATAACAATTGTCCATCCATCTATTCATTATCTCCAGCTTATCCCGTTTTGGGTCGTGGGGGCAGCAGCTTGAGCAGGGAAGCCCAGATGCCCCGATCCCCAGCCACCTCCTCCATCTCTTCTGGGTGAATACCGAGGCGTTCCCAGGTCAGCCGAGAGACATAATCTCTCCAGGGTCTCATTCTTTTGGTCACTACCCACAGTTCATGACCATAGGTGAGGGTGGGAACGAAGATCAACTAGCAAACAGAGAGTCTTGCCTTTTGGCTCAACTCCCTCTTCACCACAACGGACCAGTACAGAACCCGCATTACTGCAGATGGTGCACCGATCCGTCTGTTAATCTCCCACTCCATTCTTCCCTCACTCGTGAACAAGACTCCAACATACCTAAACTCCTCCACTTGAGGTAGAACCTCATCCCCAACCCAGAGAAAGCATTCTACCCTTTTCCAACATAGGACCATGGTTTCGGATTTGGTGGTGCTGATTCTCATCACAACTATTGTATTTAGCAAAAGGGAATCTTATGTAAAAGAATAAATAATATTTAAAAACTGACATGTTCAACAAGTGTGTACATAATTCATACTGGATAAACTAAAAGTGTATGCAATGAAACAAAGTGCGTAGCAGTGGCTCTGGTATTGGGTTTCTCACTCTCATTGTTACCTCGTAGGTTGTGAGCCCTCTGAACCCAGTCAAACCAGTTTTAAACAGTGGCTCAGAAACTTGGTCCCACCAGGGCTCTTTATCAAAACCAGGCAATCAAAAGTAAATAAAAGAAAAAAGAAAGCTTTGCAGAATGTTTTTTTATTTGTTTGTTTGATGTTTCAATGACTAATAGATAAATGTACAATCCTTGTTTTCATCATGTTTTAAAATTATGCAATTATTTACAGATCAGTAGGTGTACTTTCTCTAAATTCTAGCACAAATACCCTTTACTCCATTAAAATGCAATCCTTGAAATAATTATCAGTTTACCACTAAACTCTTTTCATCTCAGAAAGCAAGTTATTGTACAGAAAAGAAGTCACATTTTCAATAAGCAGAACAGGTGTTACCTTACAATTACACACATGTAACAGCATGTGATGGAAAATTGAAGGGAATGCTCCTCCCTTGTGTCAATGTCATCCTCTAAAAACTCTTCAATGTTCTATATATAGAGCCAGTCTAGGAAAGACTGTGATACAGCCAGAAGCTCTGCTCAAACCTGCAGCTTACAGTTGTCACCGTGAGAATGGGAAAAGTTCATCAGATTGATAGCGATGCCAAAGAAAAGAAGAGCGAGTTTAATTTAGTGCGGGTCAAAGGTACATGGAAGAGCAAACTAGGGAAAATCAATAAGGACACGGTGGACTGTGTCTCAGCTGCAAAAATGTAAGTATAATTCTTTTTTTAATTTTTGACTCAGTGATGCAAATGATTTAAACTACAGATAAAAGATATGATACAAGTCTTGTATATTGGACATACACTTCTTTTCATGGTGGGGGAAGTTGTCTTGTTTATGCAATAACTTTTTTTTTCTTTTTTTCTTGTAGTTGTCTAACTGGTCTTATGGTAGCACTGAATGCCACTGATACTTTACAAATTGTATTTACACAAATGTACCGCATTTGGAATTATTGTATTAAGTTTACATGTGTCTCATTCATTAGGTTGAATGAGAAATGAGCGCTGAAGAGCTGCCTGTGCACATCTGCTGCCTGCGCAAACTTTTACAACCGCAAAAGACATGTCAGACAGAAATGTCAAATTTGACATATGATCTATCATGGCGTCGGGTGAAAAGTAACTATGTAATTTGATGACTGATATTTTGTGATTTTGACTCTATTATGACGGCTAAAGGTAAAACAAAAGACATTCAAAAGGTGAGGCTTTTTTTTTTTAGGTCAGATGCAGCTGTGGAAAATAGCTCAAGATCTTGAGGATGGATCCTCCTGAATACATAAACCAGGATGCTGAGATCTTTTACTCAAGCTAAATGGTCTGTGGCCCTATATAAACAACTAGATTTAGTTGATTTGTGGGTATTCAAGTTTCTTATTCAAGCAAAATAAAAAGGAGAAAATTGATAAATCCAGAAGAAGTCTTATAGTAGTGGAAATTGTCCTAAATTTTAGCATAACTGAAATAACCTTTAAAGTGCTCTGTAGTGGAAAAAGACAGAAAAATGATCAGCCTCTTAAATAACACACCTGCCTTTAAAGAGAAGTTTTTGCCATTTAAAAAAACGAAAGAAAAGTCCTGACTTTGACATGAGCAGCATGTGTTTTCGAGTCACGTCTGATATAATTCCAAACAGTTCAAAAAAACATTTAAATTAAAGCTTACTTGGAAAAGATCTCAAAGATAAGTTATTCTGGTGTTGTTTGCTGTCTGACAAATTGTATAAGTGGGCGTGAAATCTTGTAAACGTGCTTCTTTGCCTTAGGTAACGTGGCAGTGTCAAACTGCATTTTTCATCTTTCAGAGAATGAAGTAGAGGAAAACTATTTAAAGCCTCAAAGGCTTCAATCAAGGCAATTAGACTTATTTTTCTTGGTTCTTGATTCTTCACACCATGAATATAGCATCATTTTGGAGATCAATATTTTATTTGTAGCTGTGTTTATGTGGTGAGAAAAGTAAAATCTTTGCAGCAGATTGAGGTTTGAAGTAAAAGAATGGGGTAGCCTACATTTAATGACTGCACAAACAATTTAAATATTTCATCTTTAACTAATGTTTGATTGTAGATAAAATGTCACGTTGCTTTGTTTTTATTTACAT
Source organism: Arrhamphus sclerolepis (assembly GCA_037176975.1). Taxonomy (NCBI): domain Eukaryota; kingdom Metazoa; phylum Chordata; class Actinopteri; order Beloniformes; family Hemiramphidae; genus Arrhamphus; species Arrhamphus sclerolepis. Next base: position 2,993,289 of record JBAMYA010000020.1, read on the forward strand.
ATCCAAAAGCCAATGTTTTGGTTTCATAAATTTAAAACTCTTGCACTTTATCTATGCACTTTATGCAAACCCATAGAGCCAGATTTATCAACATCCCAGTTTGTGTGTAGTAATTTCCACGTCAAATCCAGAATTTTGCGCGAGAGGTGGAATCATGGTTTGCGTGTCATTTACTAAGAGTGATTGCGCAAATGGCGGCAGGTTCAAACGTGTTGGTGACTCCCTATTTAAATAAGGGTTTTGTGTGTTGTTTCTGGCCTGTTCTGCAGTGCTTCACCAGTACGATCCAAACAACAGAACTTGCTCTTCAGGATTCCAATGGCGCGGTCCTCAGTATTCCTTGTTGTATCTTATTTCTCCAGCATATGTGGTTCTCATGTTTCAATTTTTCTCAAAAAACATGAATGAATATGACTCATGATCTTTTCTAATATAATAGATTATTTCACAAAGGATTTCAAATTGACCCACCTACAAGCCAGACATCTCCGATTTTACAATTTCGAAAACTGTTTTTCAGAATAAAAGAATCATGCACTGACCCGGGATATTTAGCCACAATGTTGGTAATGATGCCTTTGGCATCACAAATGGGCTACACATTCAAGCTCCACGATTGCGGAAAAAGAAAGAAAAAAAGAAAATCCTTGTTTGGTGTCATTCAACGACTGCTAAGTGCGTGGAAACCTAATCACCCTGGCCATCCGGCGCCATATGACGTTAGGGACTACGGACAGCACATCTGAAATATGGGATTGGGAGCTCCCATCTGTAACAGCTACGCTGGATGCAGATGTAAAAAATGTAAACTAGAAAGGAGTTTTGTTAGTGCAGGTTGCATGTATACAGACTGCACGTCCTTTTGAAAAGTCTTAAATTTAGATGCAGTTTCTATGAGCAAAATTGTGTTCAGATTTGATAAATCACTTTGTGGGTGCTAAACTAATATATGTACATATTCTCCTCCCAAAACACGCAGAATTGCACATAAACAGCCCAAATTGCATATTCATTGCAGTGGACGTATTAACAGGATTAGACACGCTATTTTGCATGCAAACTGTTGCCCCCACTGGTAGTAAATCAATTTGTACGATTTTGGGGGGAGGGGGGCGGGTTGTTTATTTGTTTGTTTGTTTTAAAAAAAGTAAATAAATTTGTCTTTTGTATGTGCAGTGAGTTCACACACATTTTAACATATGCAAGCTTTTGGTAAATATGCCCCATAATATCAATGGGATCATTAAAAAATATGTTTGTGTCTTTTGTGGCAGCTATGAGAGCATCACACTGAAGGGCACCTCATGGACCGTGGTCAGTCCCATCACATTTACATACAAGGTTACCGAGACTCATGGCTTGCTGGACCCAAGCAACGACACGCTTCTGCTTGGCCACATCACCGACCTGCAGCAGCTAGAGGATGTTAAAAAATCAAACAAACTAATCAGACGATTTGTGGTCATTGACCAAGAAGTCTACCAAATCTATGGTCCCAAGCTAACTCAATACTTAGAAGCTAACAATGTAGTATACAAGATTCTGGCTCTTCCAACCACTGAGGAGAACAAATCTATGGAAACAGCCCTTAAAATCCTGGATGAGGTCAACAACTTTGCCCTAGACCGCCGCACAGAGCCCATCATTGCCATTGGTGGAGGAGTGTGTTTAGATATAGTAGGCCTGGCTGCTTCACTCTACAGGAGGCGAACACCTTACATCAGGGTCCCAACCACACTGCTTTCCTACATTGATGCCAGCGTCGGTGCAAAGACCGGGGTTAACTTTGCAAATTGCAAAAATAAGTTGGGGGCCTACATTCCACCTGCTGCTGCTTTCCTTGACTTGTCATTCATACAAAGTGTTCCACGTAGACACATCTCAAACGGGCTGGCAGAGATGTTGAAGGTATGATTTAGTCTTTTTTACATCCTCATTGATAGTGTGCCAAATGCATTATTTGGCTATAACTGCACAGCAAAGGTCTGGTATTGCAGTAATTGGTGCAGCTGATAGAAGCAGTAACTAAGTCAGCTGGGTCATTTTTCAGCATGCACTAGTAAAGATTTTTGTGTTATTTGTTCATGCTTGAAAGTCCATGTCTTTTGGTCTTTTGCAGATGGCCTTGATGAAACACAAGGGCCTCTTTGAGCTTCTAGAGGAACATGGCTGTATGCTATTGGACACTAAATTCCAGGCAGACAACACCGTATACAGCTTAAACGTTCCCTCACAGGCAACCCGCATAGCAATCACAACCATGCTGGAAGAACTTGCCCCAAACCTTTGGGAGGATGACCTTAACAGACTAGTGGACTTTGGCCACCTAATAAGTCCAGCACTTGAGATGGTAAGTATTTCATCATGTCAATTTAAAAGATCATTTTTGATTTAAAGACATTTCAAAGACATCTCCTACTTGTTTGTGATTTTTCGTCTATACAGAAAGTTCTTCCATCTCTGCTGCATGGCGAGGCAGTGAATATAGATATGTCTTACATGGTTTACGTGTCACAAGAAAGCGGTCTATTGACAGAAGAAGAGAAGCAAAGAATCATCAACTGCATGGTGGGCCTGGAGCTTCCTGTTTGGCATGAAGAGTTTACAATGGAGCTGATACAGAAATCCCTGCAGGACAGGCTAAAGCATTCTGGGGGCCTGGTCAGAATGCCTTTACCTGTCGGTCTTGGTCAGGCAGGTCAGAATCAAAGCCCTAAGATTTTCTAAAAACCTTTTATGCATTACTTTAACATCATGTAACATGTTCTCCGTGCTGTCTCTTCTTTTACTGCAGACATTTTTAACAACACATCATATGACATCCTACACAGAGCTTACATCAAGTGGTGTGAAGAGCTGAGCGTCTCCTCTGACAGCAGCAACTGCGATGCTTAATTTCTGCATTTTACTTCTGCTATAGTGTAATTTTTAAATAGATGTGTTTAAATTTAGGGATCTGGATGTAGTGTTATGTAACTTGGTATTGCATGAATCACACAGATGGAGAAAACAGTATTAGTTCTTGGTTGAGTCAAGGAAACGCATCTAAAGTGTCACAGTGACGGTCAAAAGTATACACAACAGTCCATAAACAATAAATAAAGGCTTGAGCTTGTGTACATGGTTGGGTTTTTCTGATCTGTAAGCTAAGGTTCTTAAAATGTTTTGGGGTTTGTATGTTTGTTTTGTTTTGTGTTTTGTTTTTTTGGTGTCAGTGGAGATTCACATGGTACTTTTCCATTTTTTTTAATACTTCTTAAACTTGCTTGTAATTGCCAGCCAGTAATATAACAGGTATTGTGTTATATGCTTGTTGTTTATGTCATATATGATAAGTAAACCCCATTAAAGATTTTTTTGCTAATCATGAAGCATGTGTTTTCATGTTTTATGGGCTCGCTTATAAACTGCACATAGGCATTGCACAAACATATTTTCAGCATCAGCATCATAAATTCTTCCAAAATACATGAAAATGTACTCATTCATATGATTAAACATCAATGTTATTGAACAACATCATGAAGATACTATGTATGTGTCTCAAGTCAAAATATGGCAGCTATAATAATATTTTTTTGAAATGCCATCCATGTTTACCTTCCACATGATATTAATTTTGACTTTTTTTCTGCTTTGCCATTTACAAATGCTGTTTTCTTTTTTTTTTTGAATATTTTCTTTTCTTTTTCAGCTTTCAATTCAACAAAATATACATGAAAAGCACAAACATACAATTCAAAACCCCTCCCTCAACCCACCCACTGACAAACACAAAGAGAGGGAAAAAAAAGACAATAATAATAAGAGGCCAAAATAATAAAGAAAGATTAGTAATAAAAACAGTAGAGAGGCAAGGTAGACATACAGTAAGCACTAACGGCACAGGGCTTACAAATCTACAATCCGTCCATCATAGAGGCCAACAATGTATCCATAAATGCCAAATAAGGCTGCTACATTTCTGTAAAAGTACAGTACAGTCTTTCCTGAGTGTATATGTAATTTTTTCTAATGGAACACAGCTATTCATTTCTGAAACCCTTCTTCCTATAGAAAGTTGGGAGTCCAATTTCCACGTGATGGTAATGCATTTCCTGGCAACACACAAGGCCAATGAGAGAAACTTCTTTTGAGCTTTTCTTAATCGTGCATCAACATTTGTAGTATCTCCTAATAAGCAGGTTTGAGGATTTAATGGGAGATGCACTCCGAGAAGTTTCATCATGATGTCAGAAAAATCATGCCAGAATCTGTTAAGTCTTGTGCATAACCAAGTGCTGTACAGAAATAAGCCCTCCTCTATACTACATCTAAAACACAAGCTGGATATCTCAGGTTTATATTTATTTAATTTCTGTGTCGTAAGATAGGTTTGATGTAGAAAGTTATAATAGGTCAGCCTGTATCTGGAATTAATAGTGGCAGTTAGACTTTTTTGACGCAGTTCAGACCAGAGCTCTGTACCCAAGTCGGACTCCCATTTCACCCATGATTTATGTAAACCTGGTTTTGGAGCACCATCCATCAAGAGAGAATACACCTTTGAGATAATACGAGGTGTGTTACCCTCATGAAGCAGTCCTTCCAGACCATTGAGCGTGGGTAAAGTCATTTCAGATCCCAAAACAGAATTAAAAAAACGATCTTAAGTGTAAATAACAAAAAAAGTCTCTGCTGGACAGATCATGCTTCCCCTGTAGGTCCTCAAAAGGCATCAGGGATCCATTCTCATAGCAGTCCTCCAAATGATGGATCCCTTTCTGGTGCCATACTTCCAGGGTCTTATTATCCAGTGACATAGGTATGAGTTAATTCTCCTTCAATGGTGTTCTAGGTGAAAGTATATTTTTTAGGCCGATATTTTCCCGGACATCATGCCACGTTTTGATGATATGAATCAAGATAGGGTTGTCAGTTCTTCTGGAGATAGCTATAGATGTTCATTTGTAGATGAAGTTTGCCAGAATATTTTCTTTAAGAGCATACATTCCATCTGAAACCCAAGGTGTGATATTTTCCTTTTCAAGATGAAAAGAAACAAGTCGCATTTGTACAGCCCAATAATGCTTTTGAAGATTAGGTAGTCAAAGACCCCCCAGTTTATAATCCCATGTAAGTTTTTCTATTGAGACCTTCGGAGTCTTACCATTCCATATGAATTGTCTAATATGTTTATTAAGGTTTTTAAGAAAACTGGGTGGCACTGAAATCGGTAAGGACTGAAAGAGGTACTGTAGCCTTGGTAATATATTCATTTTAATGCAATTTATTCGGCCAATCAGAGTGATAGGTAGATGTATCCATTTCTGTAAATCCTCTTTTATTCGACTAACTTGTGGTTAGTAATTAAGTTTGTACAAATTTTTAAGGTTGTTATTCTCCATAATCCCAAGACCATTTAAACATGCCTCTTTGCTGATGTTTGACATCGTCAAAGTTTGAGAGCGGGAGAATTTCACTTTTGTCATAATTTACTTTATATCTAGAAACAGATCCAAATGTATGCAAAACTGTTTTTAATTTAGCAACGAAATCAAATAGATTTGTTAAGTACAAAATTATATCATCTGCCATAAGATTAATTTTATGTATCGTGTGGCCCACTTTCACACCCGTTATCTCTGAGTCTTGTCTGATTGTCTCGGCCAGAGGTTCAATGCCTATAACAAAGAGCCCGGGGCATAAGGGACACGATGGTCTACTTGATCTGCTCAGGGGGAAAGCAGTGGACATTTGTCCATTAGTAATTGTTTTGGCTTGTGGTTTCTCATAAAGTGTTCTGACCCAATTAATAAAATAAGAGCCAAATCCAAATTTAGATAGAACCTTGAATAAATAGGGCCAAGCCTATCAAAGGCCTTTTCAGAATCCAGGGTAGCAACTATACTAGGCTCAGTACTGGAAGTTTCTATATGAATAACATTAAGCAACCTACACATGTTACTGGCAGAGGATCTCTTCCGGATAAAACCAACCTGGTCTAGGTTTATCAATTTTGGTAAGAATTTACACAACCTGTTTGCTAAAGCCTTAGAGATCAGTTTATAATCCGCATTCAAGAGCGAAATTGGTCGAAAAGAGGAGCATTTTAATGGGTCTTTGTCCTTTTTATGGATCACTGTAATTATAGCCATTGAAAATGAATCAGGGAGACTTTGTGTTTCAGATGCTAGGTTAATTACATCCATAAGAAGGGGTATAGGTAAATCCTTAAACACCCATCCTCCCCTGGTGATTTATTAGATTGCAGTGTAGATGGAGCATTTTCGAGTTCTTTCGGGGTAAACGGTGAATCTAAACCTCTCCGGTCGTCCTGATTCAGTTTGGGTAGCTCAATGTTATTTAAGAATGTATCTACCGTGGACAGATCTTCTGGTGATTCTGACTTATATAAATTATTATTAAACTTTTTGAAGATTTCATTTATTTCTTTCGGATTCTGTGTAATACAGCCATGTTCATCTTCAATTTGGTTAATTGTTCTTGAACTCTCCTCTTTCTTTAGTTGCCAGGATAAGACTTTATGAGCTCTCTCCCCCAGTTCATAGTACTTTTGTCTTGTTCTCAAAATGTTTTTCTCAGCCCTTTAAGTGCATGATGTGTTATACTTGAGTTTATTATTGACCAATAAGCTGTATATTTTCTTATCCCTAGGTTGTTGAAAATCTTTTTCCAGCTCAAGAATTTCTCTCTCTAATTCTTCCATTTCTGTTATGTATGATTTCTTCAGCCCTTTTGTGTATGAGCTTATTTGTCCTCTTAAATAAGCTTTCAATGTGTCCCATAATATGAAACTATTAGGGGAAGAAGGACAGTTTCTTTCACAAAATAATTTGATTTGATCCCTAATAAATTTACAAAAGTCACTTTTTTTAAGGAGGGTCGGGTTGAAACGCCACCTGTACATGTTGGGCATTTTCTCAGGCATTTCTATAGATAGAATGATCAGAAAGTATCCTTGGCAAATAATCAGACTCTGTAACTTACGTGTGTTGACAGTAAAAAAAGATCTATCCTAGTTTGTGAATTATGACGGTTTGAATAAAAAGAATAGTCTATGGTTTGAGGATGTATTTGCCTCCAAACATCTATGAGATTAAAATCTTTCATAAGCGATAGAGTAGTTGAGGCTGACTTAGACCTTGAAGTGAAAGTTGCTGATTTGTCCAAAATTGGGTCTAAATAGAAATTAAAATCTCCCTCCACGAGAATTTGTTTGTTACCTCCTGATACTTTAAGAAAAATGTCTTGAATAAAGGAAATATTGTCATAATTAGGGGCATATAGGTTTAGAAAAGTCCATTGTTCAGAATAAATTTGACAATTTATTAAAATGTAGCGGCCTAATGGATCACTAATGGTATCCTGCACAGTAATGGGGATGTTTTTATTTATTAGCCACTCCCCTCGCCTTTGAGTTGAAAGATGAAGAGAAGACTTGGCCTATCCATCCTCTTTTTAATTTGTTGTGCTCTTGCGCGGTAAGATGAGTCTCCTGGATGAAGGCTATATCTGTTTCAATCCTCTTTGAATATGCTAGTACCCTTTTCCTTTGAATGGGCCCGTTTAAGCCATTGACATTAAAACTGACAATTTTCATCACCTTATTCATGTGAAAAATTTAAAGATATGACAGTAATCTGCCTTATAGCCTCTCAGCAATAAGCTTAAAGGAAATGCCTCTCTTTCAATGAAACCAAACAGAAAAAAACACATAAAACCAAAACCTCCCCATTCCCTTAAGCACAGGTCCCCTGAACACTCGATACCATCAAAAAACACCAGCTGGGACCCTCGATGAATGTTCCATGAAGCTATCTTACCTAACTAATGCCTTGTTGGGCCCGGAGCTCTTTTGTATATAAACTTGTAATCACTCGGTGTATAAACTACCTAAAACGTAAACATCGTAACACGATGCCAGCCAGACGTAAATGAAAGTTCAAGTGCAACCTCACAACAGTAAGATAAGGTCCGCTTTTGACCAACATGTCCAAAGATAAATTGTTAAAGTTAATTAAAATATGAAATAAAAAAGTACGGCGGGGATATCATTGCACTTATATAAAAGTCACCAAATAATTCATGGAAACGATATGCAGGACTCGTTCTCCCCTCGGGATTAAAGGAGCTGTAGCGCTGCACCTGTAGTCACCGGTGAGGAGCAGGACTAATGGCCTCCCAGGATATCTCTGAGAAAGGACGCTGCTTCTTCGGGTGATTTGAAGAACTTTTTTCTTTACAGTAGGTAGGACAACTCTCAGAATCGCTGGGTGGAGGAGGCTGAATTGGATCTTCTTTGCATGCAGCTCCTTCTTGACGTGGTTGTAGTCCTTTCTGCGCTTCAGCAGGCTTGCGCTCAAATCCGGGAAAAGCATCACTGCGTCTCCGTTGAACGTGATTGGCTCACCTTTTTCTCTGGATGTCTTGGCGGCTATTCGGAGAATTTTATCCCGGTCCTGGTACTTGAGTAGACGGATGAGAATGGGCCTGAGTTGCTTCTCTCCCAGGCCAGCGATATGTCGGGGACCGATGTGCTCTTTCAACAATCAGTGGCTCGGGAAAGTGCTGTTGTCCCAGCACCCTGGGGACTGGATCCCCAGGGTGCTGGGACACAGCACCCTGGGGATCCAGTCGGTGAAGAACCGCACCAGAGGCCTCATTTATAAAACATTGCATAGATTCCATCCTGAAAGATTTCTAGCGCCAAAAAGTTAGAATTTTCGTACGCAAA
>JBAMYA010000020.1:3019704-3034816 GCA_037176975.1 Arrhamphus sclerolepis
AAAGTGTTTGTGTGACGCAAAATGTTTTTACCAAATATAGTCCTATTCACTTCTGATGGACTAATATAATTCATATGTTTTCCAGCTGATACAGAAACAGACACAGTTAGATAACTGGGCATGTGCAAGAGAAACAGAATCACAGTCTGCACACTGTAAGCTAATGTTGTAAGGCTCTGCAGAATAAAAAAGAATTTGGTGCTATTGAAACCAGATAAATATGTCCACGCTGTATAAATATTTAGACAGTTCCACATATTTTATTCTTTAGGAACAGAACTGCAATGCTTTCAATCTAGACTCATATTATGAACACTACTGTAGTACCAAGACCAGTTGTCACTCTTGATTTTAGTTGTCCCTTTATCTCAAGTTGAGAGTTGAGAGTTACTGCCAAGGACTGGATTGAATTGTTTATAAATCGTATGTTTAAAAAGAGAAAATGCAAAACCAAGACGTGACGGAAAGTTGGTTTAGAAAATCACCAGGGTTAACTAGAAGGAAGGAAGAAAGAAAGAAAGAAAAACAACTCAACACCCTCTCCAGGATGTTTTCTCCTTGAAAATGATAAAAAGAAATAAAAAAGTAATGTTTTATCTTCAAATGACTCCTCTTTCCATCTTTTTCATGGAAAGAGGAAGTGGAATAAGAATAGAAGCGAACATAAGCCAAAGCTCTGCACCCCATCTGTCCAAATGTGATGGTGCTTCTTGGACACGTTGGCATTTATTGATGATATTTCAGCTGACTGAAGAAACAGGACAAATTCAGATGCTAACAGAATTGTTTTATGTTCTCAGATTCAGCAAATGCAAGTCTTGCCCCATATTTCATCATTCATTGTTTCCAGGGTGAAAGGAAAAGGGGGGCCTCAGCAAAACAAGTCAGTTGGTTTCTGAGTGTCACATTATGTGTCATTAAGATCCAGCTGAAGACCTAATAAATGAAAAATAATGAAGAACAATCATAAACAAAGGTTTATTGCCACCACTGCGAAAGATGAAAAACTTATGCAGACATGCTACTCTGAAGGGTTCAGTCAGTGAGTCATTGACAGCAGACAAATAACTGTAATGATTGTGAACATCAAGACTATTCAACCCTACAAACTTTCAGCACTGAAGATTGAGAGTGCCACATCTAACACAGTTCCTTACATCAAAATAAACCTAGTCCAATTAAAGCTGTGACTTTGCACAGAAGCACAGAGTCTGACGTTGAACAAATGTGTAACTGGCTAAATAGTGTGGACATGAACTGGCATTCACCCTCAGTGATCTTCTCCTGGTTCTTCTTATTAGTGCTGTAATAAGAACAGCCAGGAGGGGGTGGGGGAATGGCAATGGGTAATTACAGACTTGGAAGCTATGAACAAATTAAAAATAAATAAATAAATAAATATAATACATAATCCACATTTAGTCATAACCATTGCCATTCCTAATTAAAAGGTATTTGCATATAGTGATTTACCAGTTAATGAAAGGAATATTTTGTTTAAAAATCTTACAAGTTACAGGTTGCTTTTAAAATGATAAACACAGTGCATATATAAACAGTGAGCGCTTGAGGGGTTGTGCAGTCGAGTGTTCTGACAGGTTTCAGGTGTTGAGCCCTCTGCTGTGTACAGTACAGTATTGATTAATGCATCACACAAGGTATGGGATCTAATGTTGCATTATGTGTTAAGCAGTTATATATCATGATATCTTCATTCACATGCCTTTGGATAAATAATAAAAACAGTCTGCTGGTCAACACATTCAGAGCCAGCCTGAGGCATAAACAAACTAAGTGGCTGTTTGGGGCCATGAAGTCACAATAGCTTAAAATAACCAGCCATGTATTGATTTTTTATAGGGTTTGATAGCTCCTTCTTTCATATGTTCTCACCCCTCCAACATCAGAGATAGGGTCCTAACTCTGATGCCCCCTCCCCCAACAATAATTATAATAATAATGATAATAATGAACCTCCTGTTCCAGGAACTTACATTTATGATTGATCGGTATGCTATCACTGCTGAATTGTTGGCATATTAATAATAAATAAATAAAATAGTTGGATATGAACTTGTTTAAGGGAAGAAAGACACCCACTTATACCTGCCAATGTGCAGTCAAAATATATCTAACACACATAATCAAATTCTTGATAGGCTGGCAGACAAGGGGCATCTTCAGGTTCAGCTGACTCTGTCAAATAAACTGAAGGAGACATTTTTACTTTGTGTCTGCATGTGATGTTCATCTGTTCACAAGAACAAAGCTTGTTTAGCTCAAGCAAAAGCAGAGGTGATCTGTTTGTGGCTTAGCTAAATAAAACATTTCCAGGTTTGGTAGAACAACTCAACAAATCTGTATTATGCAACTTAACATGAGTAAAAGGCACATACATGACTGTGGGTATATGCCAGTTTCAGAAACAATGTAAGTCATTTTATTTATTTTTCTGTTTTTCCATTATTTATTTATTTATTTATTTATTTATTTATTTCTCTATTTCACTTTGTTTCAAATCAATGAAAACCAACAAAATATTTCACTCACTTCTATTATTTGATCTCAAAACAAAGAATCCATGAACCAAAAACCTTTGCAGAACAGTATGATTCATATTTTGGATATTACTGACATCAGTTCATGTTTTGCATGTTTGAGATGTAATTAAATTTACAAACACACTGCTCCTGCAAACAAACAAAAAAAACTTTCACTTTAAGATGTAAGCATCCATGATCATGGATTGCTTTAGTGATACAGTCCTTGTCCCAGACTGTCATGTTGTGCTCACACATATTGAAATACAGTTCCAGTGGCCCAAATAATGGCTTTTGGAAAGAACATGTCTCTACAGATCAATTTCTGAATCAAACAAGGAACAAAACTCGATGGTAAAAGCAATGACTGAGAGAGTCAACAATACAAAGATAAATTCGCATAATTCAAAGTGAAAATCCAAGCTCTGTGTACAGAGACAAATGAGGAGGGGAGCGACAAAAAGATAAGATGAGATTTTATTGTTATTGTATCAGAGATACAGCTAAATGTGTTTGGTAATTCCCAGACATGAGCAGCACATTATACATAAGAAATACTAGAAGAAATATTGTGAAATACTGTTCATACCTACCTTCGATATTCTCCTTTCAGGGGAAAAAAAAATAAAACGAGGGGAGGGCATTGCAGATATTAGTAGGATACAGAGCTTCAGCAGACCAAGTAGTCGCAGTGAGTGGTGAGGACTGCAGTGCTTTCAAAGAGATTCTGAGAATAAGTGTGCTGCTGATCAGTTTCAAGGTGAGCCTTTGACCAAATTACTTCATTTCATTGTGCAGTTGAAATTCTTTATTTAGCTTTTAATATTTAAAAGAGGGTTTTTTTTTAATTGTCAATTTATTTGTTTCTCTTTAGACAGAGGCACCAAGTTTAAAGGAATATATTGAAATATAACCACAAGGCAACAACAAGACAGACTTTGACGGAAATACCAAACTAAACTAAACTAAACTAAACTACTACTGCTGGTAGTGGTCCTGCAGGTCGTGTGTATGATGTGACGACTGGCTGCGCCAAAGTGGCGCTTTTACGCACGATGGAGGACCTTCTGCGCGAGCTGGACACTCTGTCTCAGAATGTTTCATGGAGCAACTCAAGTGGTGGAAACGAAAGTCGTTTTGGAAACACCACAGTGAATCCTTTAAAACGAAACGAAGAAGTGGCCAAGGTGGAGGTTACCGTTCTGGTCCTGGTGCTGGTTCTGGCTCTCATCGGAAACCTGTGCGTCTTGTGGGCTATCCACACCACCAAGCATGGCCAGTCTCGGATGTATTACTTCATGAAACACCTGAGCATCGCAGACCTTGTCGTTGCGATCTTTCAGGTTTTGCCGCAGCTCATTTGGGACATCACCTTTCGCTTCTATGGTCCCGACTTTCTGTGCAGGCTGATCAAATACCTCCAGGTCGTGGGTATGTTTGCGTCCACCTACATGCTTGTCCTGATGTCCATTGACAGATGCTTAGCAATCTGCCAACCACTTCGCTCCGTGCACAAGGGAAAAGATCGTTTCTGTGTGATCGCGTCATGGATGCTGAGTCTGGCTTTCAGCACCCCACAAGCATATATTTTCTCCCTTAGAGAGGTCGGGAATGGTGTTTATGACTGCTGGGGGGACTTCGTGCAGCCATGGGGTGCCAAAGCATACATCACATGGATGAGTCTCAGCATTTACATTCTTCCTGTGGCGATTTTAAGTATATGCTATGGCTTAATATGTTTTAAAATATGGCAGAACATCAATGTAAAAACAAAGAGCGAGAACATTTTGGCTGCCACTCCAAGGACGCTCAAAGACGCGCATCCACTCTCGCGTGTGAGCAGCGTGAGGCTCATTTCAAAAGCAAAAATCCGCACAGTTAAAATGACTTTTGTAGTGGTGCTTGCTTACATTGTGTGCTGGACTCCCTTTTTCTTCGTCCAGATGTGGTCTGCGTGGGATCCTGCTGCACCAAGAGAAGGTAAATGTACAATTTCACCATGAATGAAACACAAGACACGACTGAAACTCCCAGGCAAAGGTACCAAAAGCAATATTTTAAGTCAGGTTCTGTTCGTTAATTACATTTTTGACTTTTGATTCCTGAGGTACATAATGTCTAATAATTACTGGTAAAAATGTGTGGTTCATGAACCTTTAACGCAATTTATTTTATTAATTAATTAATTTATTTTTACGTTGTTTTTTTTTCTTCTAATATCTCAGGACAAAATGCACATCCCATATAAGGGTAATTCTTCCAAGTCGCAAAAAAATGTTGGAATGTATGAGCAATTAATCTTTTTTTTTCCTTCTTTCAGCACAACACAATGATTTTTAAATCCACACTTCCCCAAAGTGAACACAAATGAATGGGAGTGCCATTTACAGTGGTTATCAGTCCAGACAGAGTCCTCAGAGACTACAAGAATGTAGCTGGACAGGACATCAAAGTTTTGTTTTGTTTTTTTCACTTTTACCCAAGGAAGTTTAAATAACATCCATTTAACAGCTTGTTTAGATTCCCCCCCTCACATTTTGAGCCAGTTTGCTATTAAGGAGGATAAGAGAAGCATATAATGCACATGTGCTCTTCAATCTTTAAACGTGCATTGTTTTTAGAAGTTTCACAAATGTTCAATCAGAGCATTTAGGTTCACGTTCATTCTAAAAAGACTGAAGTGATCCATCCTCCTGTTTCTGCACTGCTCTAAATATGTTCGCCTGAAATGGACGAAAGGAGCACATTGTGGTAGATTGCATGCTTTAGAAAAACTGGAAAGGGGTGTGGTTTGGAGGATAGGAGTGACCAGCCAGTACAGAAAATATGGAGAAAAAAATAGAAATCCTACGTGTGCACAACTGAACACAATATAACTCATTAAGAAGTTCCTTTCACAGGTCTGCTGGAAGCGTTTGTCGGTCTTTCAGTGTTGTGTTCAAACTCATTAATTTTTTTGAAATTTTCAGGTCTTCTTTGAACAATAACAGATTTCAGCTCCCTTCAGAGATTTCATATAGAGTCAAGAAAATGACTCACTGTAGACCAATTTAAAACAATCACTCTCTTTAGGAAAAAAAATGGCTCAGTTATGTTCTTCTTTTGAAACACTGAAGCTCTTCATTTTAATCATAATCTATTTTTTCTTACCTGATCAATACATTTTACTCTAACTTAGCCAAGGTAGTTTCTGATTTCATAATTGTTTTCACTCATTCAGTGCCTCTTGTACCAGAGGCAGCAGATCTCCCAGTGTGGTAGAACTTCCACCATGTGTTTCTTTCAGCAAGGTGTCCTCTTCCTGACAGGATTTATTTGGTTTTCCATGAAGAAATTCATGCACCACATTCCATAAGAGCTAATCCACAACTTCAGGTTTTAGTGGTCCATTGCTTTAGTTTAAGCATGAGCTCTTTATTTGTCTTACATGGTGTTTTTGCACAGTCCACTTTAATCATCAAGCACTTCACATGTTTATGAAGTCCTCATCACAGTTTTATGACTGTTAATAATGCTTTCAAAGGTATTCATAATCACGTTTATGGAAGAATAAAACTTCTGCTGCTCTCCAACAGCTCTTTTCATCATGGTTAGAAACAAACTGGAAACATTTAGCTCAGTTTTCCTATTGCTGTAAAATCAATCAATTATTGGATAATTCAGGTCATGTGAAAACGAAAAATCAATTATATTTTAAATTAGTTTTTTGTTTTCTTTTCAGGAACTAGTTTAGATTCAAATTAAATAAAAAAAAATTGGCAAAAATTATTGTGTCTTGGCTATATTTTGAGTATAACTTTTCTGGATTTGAGTTTTTTTTTTTTTTTTTTAAAGTAAATTCACCTAAGTTCAACATAAACAAACTATTATTGAAAATTAAATGAGGTTTCTCCAGATCACTGTTTTTGCAGTCCAGGTCCTTGGGGCCCAGCGGGCCCCTGCTTGTTTTAGATGGCTTGTTTATCCTGCTCCATCTCACTTGGCTCAAATGAATAGGTCACTGACAGACAGGCTGGTGGTTCTCCATTCATTTGAAACAGGAGCTCTGGAGCAAAGAAACATAAATAGGGCAGTGGATCCTGAGGACCTGGAAGAGAAAAATACTGCACTCGATGTGAAATATGTCTTTTAAAATGATATGCTACCAAAGTAAGGATACCTCAGATTTAACTGTCATTTTTTTTTCTGCAATTTCTTGAAGAAATGTTACCCACGCTGCAACTCTATGTAGGTTAGAATTCACCTGCTTCAGGCGTTCAATCAAAGTGTGAAAATCAAAAACTCTCTTGCAAGGTCTGAACTTTATCTTACCCTCACCCTGCAAAACCTGCTGTGGATTCACTCAGAGGGAAGAGAGTCCAACTTTGTGCTCTCATGCAATGTTTGATTAATTTTTATCTTATCCTTAATAAAACAAGAAAAAGAAAAGAAACGTGCTCACTCTTCATAAGTGATAGTACGACAGCTGTTGCTCTCTAACATCAAAAAAACCTTTTTTTGTTTTATTTTCTCAACTCAAAAAAAACTTTATATTACAAGAAATAACAAGAATGATGCTTTTGTTTGTTTGTTTGTTTTTTTTTGTTTTTTTTTAATAATTTCTGTCATTGCTATAATCACAGTTAAAAAGAAAATTTGAGGTATTTAAGATAAGATCAAAATAGGCATGACTGCACCCCACCCCCACCCTACCCCCAACACACACACACACACACACACACACACACAAACTTTAGTGATTTAATTCTTAGTAGATGCTACACAAAAGTACTAGTAGAAAAGGAGAAGCCCAAAACTTTGGAAGATAAGGGGACGGCGTTCATTAAATCTCCCTCAGCCTATAAGGATTTGAGAAAAAACCTGGAAGTCGTCCACTTTCCACTGCTCTAACTACTTACTGCCTCAATGCTCTCTGGAGGTATAACTATTGGAAATGTAATCAGTTGAGTGGATGAGGGGAAAAAGGTTTGTTTTTTCTACCCACAACTGGCTCTTTTAAAAAGCCATTTGTCATCTCTGTGTCAGTTTGAAGTTGTTTCTGTTCAGTATTCATTAACCTTTCATGTTTTTGATTTTTATTTTTTTTTAATAAACTTAAATGATTTTGGTTTCAGACATCTGAAATGTGTTCGCATGTCAGCACATAATTCAAAACCATGTCTAACTTAATTACTGATCAGGGAGTTATAAAGGGAGAGCTCAAGGCAAGGCACGTTTATTTGTATAGCACATTTCATACACAAGGGCAAGTCAAAGTGTTTTACAAAGACATTAAAAATTAAATTACGAAAACAACAATAAAAATGCACATTCATTTTTTTTTTTTTTTAAACTGATTTGGACAGAAGAAAATGATAAATAGAGCTTAGAACAAATAGTAAAAACAGCTGACTTTAAGAGGGATGAGAAAACTTTGAAAGTGTCTTGAAAGAGTTGTGGCATATTTAATATCAACAGGAAATGTATTTTATCCACATATGCAGCATAACTAAATGCATTTTCACCCTTATTGCCAAAAATGAAAATCCCATTAAACTCATTAGCCTTAATTATGTGTTAACTTTAGCTTTTAAATTCTGGCTTTCATCAAATAATCAAAGTTATTCAATTTTCAAAATGCCATGCAGCCTAAATGTATTGATAGGATCATGGAAACAAAAATAAATTAATACAATATTGCAAATATCTTTGATCTTACAGCCTTTGAGCATTATAACATTGTGAATATTTTCAAGGAAGGTCTATGTTGGCTGCATGTAATCCTTGAGCCCTCAGGCAGACCCATAAACTCAACACAGTCCACTGCAGGTCTCAGAATTGTAACCTGAGACTGTATTATGCACGAAGGAAGCTCTGCAGACTGACTTGACATGACTAGAAAACGCATGAAGGTACCATTGATGCACTGCAACTTATTTCTAAGAAAGTAAAAAAGAAGCCTTGTTTCAAGAAATATTGTCTTATTTTAAAACCTATATCTTATTTTAAGAATTCTAGCCAAACATTTTTTTCTTACCCCTTTGTGAGATATTTGTATTTGTTGTTATTGCTTCATATAAGACAATTTGACTAGATTTAGGAATAATTTTTCCCTAATATTCCTAAATCTAATCATATTATTTTAAGTCATTTTTTTTCTTTTTTTCTTTTATTTTTTTTTTATCTTCTAGGCTCTCTCACTTGTGGGGTGGGTTCTCCGTGTTTTGGAATTACTGCCCACAAATGCCATCAGATCTTTTATTTTGGTATTTTGGGAATTTGGAGACCAAACGAACACTTTGTTATGTTCTTAAGTCGTTCCTAAAAAGAGAGAGAGAGAGAGAGAGAGAGAGAGAGAGAGAGAGAGAGAGAGAGAGAGAGAGAGAGAATCAGCTCCTGCAGGGGAATGTTGTTGCCATGTTGGGGTGTGTGTGGGTGTTTGTAGCCTAAAAAAAATAAAAAATAAAAATAACACTATAGGTAGGTGGCAATTGTCAAAATAACAAGCATGTAAATATCGGGGAGCATTTTATTCCCCAGCAGAATGAGCAGTGTTTGCCCATCATTAGCTGTCAGTGGTAGTGTTTTGGGTGACTGGCGAAATTAGAATTCAGGTGAAACGTAAACTACCATCAAGAAAACATCTTTTCCGTGAAGATCCGTTGTTATTTCATTTAACAACGCCAGACCTCTTTGTACACATGTCACAACAGTGTTGCTTCGATAAAATGGCTTCGTGTTTGACTTAACTGCCTGCAGTCCAGATTTGTCCTCCTGCTGGAAAATATGGCTCAACATGAAAAAGAAAATCACTGCTGAGCAGCTGAAATGTGGATTCAATATGAATAGATGCAAATTTTTCTTGTGAAAATGTGACATTTAGTATTCTCTGTTTCCAGAGTGTATTAGAAAGAAAGGATGATGTAATAATTAGCATGTCCCTCTGCCAACTTTTCTGAGTGTGAAATTTACCTTCATTTACCTACATTTAATGGAGTCATTCAGTAAAGATAATGGAAATAAACCCTTTACACTTTTGCCTCCTAAAAAACTTTTGATAATTTAGCAAACTACCATTATTTTATTTGATTAAGTGATTGATTGTCATTTCAATATTTCTCAGCCATAGATAACTGCAACTAGGTGTTTAGTGAAAATTTACAATTTAGACAGATTAAAATACTGTCAGACATGGACTTTTTTTCTAAACCTCATGTAAACTTTTGATTGCAGCTCTATAATCTCATTGTTTCCCACCAAACAATCCACTGATGCCACAGAATTTTCCACATCAACATGCAAACAAGAAGGCATTTGATGGTAGTTCAGTTTTGTGTCCTTTTGTTCTACTCCTGGTTTTAATCAGATATTTGCTCGACACACAGTCTGATTGGTTATTACTCATCCTGTATATAGTTTCAATTGTTGTCTGCTGTCTTTGGATTCTTCCACCTGTAACCTGTAACCCCCACCCCCACCCCACAAGCTTTCCTTGTCATCATATGCACCCTGGTACCCCTTAAGGATAGGAAAAGATTTTCATTTGGCATTCAATATTGCATTTCAAATCTAAGCACATTCTGAATTATTTGCTAAAAATACATTTTTGTTCTTGATTGTGGGAAAATGTGTCAGCAAGTGTAAGGCTGATAACTTATGTTGGTTTTGGACAGCAAACATGGTGCCAAAGCCACAAAACAAATTGTCCCATGTAGACACAGATTATGTTTATTAGTAGGACTTTTTCCATTGTTGGTTGTGGTTTTTAATGAGATTTCTCTTCAGTAAGTGAAAAAAAGGTTTTATTTATGTATGCTTTTAAAGCAATCTCTTTTCTGCTTTTCTCTGCTTATCCCTCCAGACATGGCCTTCATCATCGCCATGTTGCTGGCCAGTCTCAACAGCTGCTGTAACCCCTGGATCTACATGTTCTTTGCTGGTCACTTGTTCCAAGACTTGATGCAGTGCTTCTTCTGCTGCTGTAGACAGTACCTGACAGACTCTTCCTGCAACTGTGATCAACAGTACAGACACAAGAACAGCTCCTCCACATATGTCATCAGGAACGCCGGCAGCCAGAGGAGCCTGACGCACACATCCAGCACAGTGGGGCCGGCGCAAGGACAAGCCAGATGAGAGCCATCCAAGCTTCCTGTTGTAGAGTTTTCCATCAATTGCTCAAGATCAGATATCAGGCATTTAAACATTCATAGCAGAAATTTGTGTTTGAGTCCAAAATGTTAGCAAATTAAAGTGTGAAGTGTATTTGAACAATAATTAAAGCTCATACTTAATGAATGTAATGTTTTTAATTGCTACTGTCTGATCCAATAAGACTTTAGAGGGAGCAATATCATGTTTTCTCCACTAAATTTGGCCCTCTGCAGAATTTAAACCACCTCACCAGCGCTCATGATTTAGGTGGATAGAGATGGAGGAAACAATGTTGCATGTTCACGCTGTTTCCAAATTATACATACTTTTTTTTTTTGTAAATAAAGTTCTTAAATCTGACAAAAAAGGTTATCTATTCTGAAGGATTTAAAGATGTATTTAATGTCTTTATATGAAAAGAAGTATAAATATCTTCAACTGGTTGTGCTCTTCTCTCCTTGAGTCTTGTATACTCAAGTAAAATCCCAACTTTTTCTTTTGTTTGTTTGTTTTTTTTTTTTATTCTACTGATATCAGTCATCAGGTTCCTTCCACTGGTCCTGCATGATCTGTAGGACTGCATTTTACCAAATTAAGACTTTAGACTGTCTCTTGTGTAAGAGATAAAATATTGCTTTGTTTTTTGTTGTTGTTTTTTTTTTTTTGTTGTTGTTTTTTTCTGCCATGAAGGAACATCAAATTCAGTAAGTACTTTCTGCTGTTCTGCATGTGTCCCTAAACATGATTACTTTTTTATTAGCTGTATTCCTTCTTTCCTTGGATGCTGATTTTCAATTTCACTGTGCAAAGCTTATCAGTTAAATGGGAACAGACCTAATGCAACTGATTATTTACACATTGCATTTATGTCAGTTCATGTGGTGGGTCAAACCACACTAAAAGCAATCGCAAACATACTTTTGTGAATCAAAGATCTGTATTTAATATTGTGTCATTTTTCCTCATAAATAATATGAATAAACAACATTTTGTCTCAGATGCTGATTTGGGTTCTTTTAATCTACTTGCAGTACCCGTGTGAGGTTCAAGGTAATGAAAAATACTTTATTTATCCCAGAAGGGAAATTCAGTAAGATCTATGCAGAAACGCAGCAAATTCATAACAATTCACAAACCTTTGATACATAACTGTATCGTAAACATTGACCACATGCCACTGGGAAGAAAAAAAAAACTAAAATATTCTTAAGTTATTTAACATGAGATATTATATCTCATATTCTGATGTCTATATTGTCTCACTTTCTGCATTATGCAACAATAAATTTCTTTTTCACTCTGGGTTCCTTTGCACACCCACTGTTAAAAATGTATCCACGTATCCATCCTTTCATCAAATTACTCCCATCTATCTGCCTTCAAGTTGCAGGTGCAGCACCGTACACAGAGAGGTCCGGACCTCCCTCCACCCTGCCATGTCCCCAAGCTCTTCCAGGAGGATATTGAGAGAATTTCCCAGGTCGGCTGAGAGATTTAATCTCTTCAACATGTCCTGGGTCTGCCTCAGGGCCTCGTCTCGACTGGACATGCCTAAGACATCTCCTCAGGAAGGTGTCAAGGAGGCATTCTATCTAAATCATCTCAGCTGGATGGATGGATGGATGGATGGATGATAAAAGAACAAGGAGAAAAAATATCAATATGTAATGGTCAGAAGATAACAAAAGAAGACATTTACAGGTGGCTGAAAATGTAACATCATTAGTAAAGAACAGAATATAAGGAAAACTGCACAAGATGACAATAAATTTTATTGACATATTGAATCTGTTGATAAACAGATACAACTCACTAGTTGTGTCCAGGCTGCCCTCCTGCTGCTGATGGTTCAGTGGGTAGCAGCATAAGCACAGAGGGCCACACCTACCTCTCCCCAGCCACCTTCAGCTCCTCCATGATGATATTGCAGCATTTCCTGGGTCTGCCTGGTTCAGCTGCCTGGTTCAGCATGCCTAAAACACTTCTCCAGGACGGCATTGTTGGCGTGAAGGAGCAGCAGCTCTACTCTAAGTGTCTCTCTGATGACTCTGCTTTGGAATCTGCAATGATCTACCTGTAAATCTCCCACTGCATTCTTCCCCCGCAAAAAATCTCTGCAAAATCCACCTGTTTTAGATTGAGAATAAATGGCCTTAGATTTGGAAACAGGATCCTGAGGCCACTGATCCAAACCTGTTTCCTCTCAAGGCTATGCTGAGAAATTCTCCCCATGAAAGTTAACTGATGACAAGGTGCAGAGACCAACTCCCACCTGCAACTAATCTGACATACTGCTAGGAAATGCACACGAAGGATGGAAATGTTCATAGCAATGGTCCATGAACTCTTCTGTTCTGGTACAAAAATATACCTTGTATAAGAGACAAAATATGTACACTTAACCAGAATTATTTAAAAAACTAAGACTAAAACTAACAGTGAAAACAATTAATTGAAATAAAATTAAACTGATTTTGTTTTTTCATAAAATGAAAACTAAATAAAAACTATAATTAACAATGCAACACTAACTGAAACAATAGAGCTACTGGTAAAATTAATTTAGTTTTCGTTTTGGATCAGGCCATCATGTCATGATATCTCCTTCAAGAGAAATAAAAAAATGCATAGATGAGGTTCAGCAAGAAATCATCTCTGACACAGTGGATTTCTTGAAATAAGGGAGGATATTTATCCCAAACGTGCACTGTAGTAGCATTATATATTTCATTAGGGCTAGTGCCTCCGAGAGTTTTTTTGAGCACATTTTCTCCATGTGTCCTGCTGTCATCTGGTCTGAGAAATCAACTCTCTGTTAAGAAATGCTAGCTAGTCGGTCGGGTCTGACAAAATATCAGTTTTGCACTGTTGCATCAATGATTTCTGTGACATGCAGTTTCATGGATCAGCTGGATTTGCTGGGAACTGACTTCTTCTAACTTTGCTACTACTCTGGTGCAGACTGCCAGAACACTGTGTCTTATCCTAACATTTATACCACAACATAACACCAAGGCATAATGCACAAATGCAATGTTTAAATTTTGACGAACTTCCTTTTTCATGAAAACAAAGTTAAATGAAGTCCAAGACTAAAGAAAGTTCCAACAAAAAAATGCTTTCAAGCACTGAATAGCGGCACAAATACATTTAAAGGCAACGCAATACAAAATGGCAAAAGCAATGCTTTAATGATCTGTGTAAAAATATCCTCACACAAGAATGGAGTGGGTCCCTAAAATCTAAACAGCTGTTTAAGAATATAAGAACATATAAAACTCAAACAAAATAATTTGATAGGTTAAACAAAATTGATTCGGCAAAACCAGTCCTGATGAAATGACTGGAAAATAATCCCATTCTGATATGAGTGAGGACAAAACAAAACACTACATGCTTGAAATAAACAATAATTCATGTGATTTCAATGTGGTATTAAGAATTGCATCACTTTGTAAACAATGTAATATTCAAGGGGACTAGAAGATGCTGTTGCACGGTGGTCAGAGCTGTTTCAACAGTGAAAAATGTGTTGTTGTTTTTAACTGAATATTAAAAAATCCAAAAATCGCCACCCACGTGGGCTGAGCCCACTTGAACAGAAGTTCATTTAACCACATCATAGCAAATCCAGTCTGGGTGGGATTCATTTGAGCAAGAGTCATTCTTTGGCCAGGTGAATGCTGAAGCCTCCACAACATTTCCCAGCACTTTGAAGAAAAGGGCCCACAATGATGCCCAGTACAATATTCCAAAGGCTTTGTAGCCAGCGAACGCCGATAAGGATGCACTGGATACAGGGGCTGACAAACCTGCCACAGAAAGAGACACAGAATTTAGAAATGCATACAAGATGTTAATAAATTACAAAAAAAACCCCTGAAAATTAGGTTTTATTGGATATTTTGGTAATGATTTTGCATTTGATATCTGTGATTCAGTCCTACCAGCCGCTTTGTTCAGCGTTGCCGACAGTAGCTCTGAATCATTGAACTTTACAAATCTTATGACTCACTTGTTCATTAATTATTCATTCACGGCAATCCATTAAACCAAGTAGTACCAACTGAGTAGTCCCTCATTACCTTCGCCATTACTTGCAACTTGTCTGATTCTAAATTGAAGTGGCTTATATAGAAAAAGTTTCATTTTTAACTTTAAACTTTTTTTAATCATGGGTCATAAAAAAAAACATCCTATTAATTATGAAATCCATTGATATTTGATAGCTTATCCTTTCAGACATGTAGCACTCTATCTTTACAACATGATGAAATCAACCTGATAGTAACGCTTTTTTTGTTTTTTGTTTTTTTTTGTTTTTTTTTTTTTTTTTGGGGGGGGGGGGGGGGGGGTGGCCTACCCCCTTTTTCCCCAGTAGTTGTTTTTTTTTTCTTTGTTTTCTCCTTTCCCCTCCAAAACCCCTCCCAGTTTTCTTT
>JBAMYA010000020.1:3050005-3066344 GCA_037176975.1 Arrhamphus sclerolepis
CTTGATATTTCAAAATATTTTAGAAATTAAGAGGCTGAATAATTGAATCTGCTTGTTACAGTTACTGGTACCTGGACTACTTTCTGAAAGACAGCAACCTGGCTGACTCAAATTCTTAACAAAATCAGAGCTAACATTTTTGCACTTCTTTTTATAAAATCAGTAAGTGGCCTTTTTGTTGTTGTTATGTGTGTCTCATTATACCTTGTCTAGTGTCATGTTCTCGTATTATCTATTGTCAACCGGACCTTTTTTCAAAAATAATTTGAAGTATATTATGTGATTACTTTTAGCTAAGTAACTAGAACTATTTTACTCAAGTATTTTTTCATACTTTAATGTCATCCACTGGGATCTTTCAAAGCGATGCTTTCAAACTGACACTTGTTCAGTTTCCATGCTCTGGTTGTCTAGGTAACCCTCTTTATTTCCCTCTGCATGATTTGGTTTCATTTCAACATTTCCATTAGTTTAAGCTGGCATGTGTGTCCATATTTCTGCATTTCATTGTTACAAGTCTTTGAATTTTGTTGAAATGTTGTTTAATTGGTCTCTAATTGCTATATTGCTGCCTGTCTTTTTTTTGTGTGTGGAAGCCACTTTTGAGAAACAGATCATCTAATGGCCTGTTTCAGAGGGTGGATGAACAGATGAACTGTGTTTTTCTACCCAGGTGCTCGGGACCCACAGCCCTGCATGTTTTAGGTGTTTCCGGGGAATCAAGTTTATGGGAGAAAGGAATCATATAAAAAATGCTGGGTACTGGTAGAGAGAAGCATGTGTATTGGATGGCTAGAAAAGACTATTTCAAGAGCAGAAATTCCTCTATATCAAAGCTTCATCTATTATTTCCCACCAGCAAAACAATACTCACCACAAGAGGAACCTTCCAAGCAGCTTTCAGCTTCAGGAAACATAAAATTTATAGCTTCAGATATCATTCTGACCTGTAAAATCTAGTGAATTGTATCAGTATATTGTGAATGAAACATAAATACAATATTCACTTTCAAGTTGTTAAATACAGCTACAGACTTGCAGTAAAGACTAACTGCAATACTTGTGAGAAAACATCTCCAGACAGATATGAGGTGCAGTCAGAAACAGAAAAGCCAGCAAGTACCATTAATTGTGTAATTTCAAACAAACTTACAGTCATTACAACTTTTTTTTTTGCTGATGCTGAGTGACATCCTTATGCGCTAATTAGAGGTTGGAGATGTGTACTCCAAATGTGCTACATAACAGTTTCGAGGAGAGTGTCACATGATAAACAAAACCTTTTTGAAGTTAACACCAAAGCTTTTTCTCCATCTGATTAACTGTGCAAAGACAGCAACACAATAGAAAAAGAGCCCTCTCCTCCCCCTCTGCACTACACATCAACAGAGCTAATACCCTGCTGCAAACCAAAATTATTAAACATTAAAAATATATGGCAGGACAGATGTTGTAACCTCCAGTCACTTAGACTCTTCAGGAGCTTCAGCAGTGATCAGCTACTCTTTCTAATGCTGTTTTCAGTTGTATAGTTAGTCTTTTTTTTGGTATCCACTTAGGACATCCAATTTTAAGGATAAAACAACAATGAAGAACGAAATGTGCAATGAAGTGGCACTATGATGGCATATTTTAGTATTAGGATTCAAGGATTTAAAGTTTTTCAAGAAAACGTCACCTTGACAATGCTTGAATTTTCTTTTTGCGATATAAATGCAGTAACCTTTTCCAAGAACTAGGGTCTTTTTTGGAGGATCCTTTTATAAACACTTTCATTTCCACAGCAGGAACCAGGCCTTTCCCCCAAATAAAGCTGTGATAGGCTCCAGCTTATCCCCGTGCCCCTATACAGGAATAAGCGGGTATAGATGATGGATGGATAGATAGATGGATGCAGGAACCAGATACTAGCCAGCAGCTGGATAGTACCAGGATGAGGCTTGCTGTGCTAAACATCTTCAATTGGTCAAGTATTCCCAGTGTTTTAGTCCTGTTTTTCTGTCTCAGTCACAAATGCACCATGAGCTGCGGTGGTGGAGAGAGCTCCAGAGTGAATGAGAAAAGATATACTTGATTGTGACATAAAGCAGTACATTTGAGGAATAATACTTGAATCTCTGTTTTATTTTGTTTTGGTTTTTTTTTACAGATTTTACACTATAAGGCACAAATAAAAACATGCTTAACCAGTATTTGCAATTAGCATCAATAGATTTTAGGTTAGTAAGATGTCCTGTTTTGAAGGCTCCTTCCCAACACTGCAGTGAGGAAAGACAGGAAGGAACCTGCTAATATACAATCTGAATACATCCAAAATATTGAAAAAGACAGCTCAGGAAACAGGAGCCCTCTTAGCTTGAAACACATCATAATCCTGTATAGTAGCTATGTTGAGCCTGAAACAAATCTTGTGACCAGATGTGATGATGATGGTTACGTTAATTAAATAAATAATGACCCAGTCGAAGCACTGCCAAGGAAGACGTTTCTCAGCAGATTAGTGCCACTGTACAAGATGCAGTCATCTACTGCTGTTTGTGTTATGTTTAGATGTTGCCTCGTAAATTATATGTGCCATGTCCAGTCTTTCACATTTTACAAGTCAACAAGTGTTGATTCATGCTCTGAAGTATGCCGTTTAGTACACATGAATGGTGACCAGTGTTACTTTTAATATTGTTTAAAGGTCTGTTTGAATGGTCACATTTTCTCTTAGTTTTAAACTGACAAATAAACAGGTTATGTGTTTGAAAGCAATATAATTTACAGTTCCCAGGTCTCTGTTCTGGGTACAAATGGTCCCATTCTACAATCTACTTGAGTCCAGCCTGAAAATTGTTCTTAGTCTAACCATAGTTTTGAACGGGTAGCGTGTCAGGGCTTTGTGTGTTGATTTGTACTTCTAATACAAATAATACACACAGCAAGACAGTGAATGGCCTTACTGCAAACAAAGACACACTTCAGATGGATACCACACAGGTGGGGAAACTAAGTGTCACCTCTTTATCTGTCCTCTGTCACATCGAGGCAGGTGGAACCAAAAATAATCAACTAGCATAAAAGTAATTGTAACCTAAACATTTTTAAGCTGTATTCACAAGCAGTTATACAAAAAAAATATCCCTGATAATAAAATAATATTATGGACTAAATTAAATATTAAACAACTAAGTAATACTTCACCACTTAATTGCACAATGAGTCAATATGCTTGAATATAACTTCAGCATAAAACCTATCATTTACAAAATATAAACATATAGTAAACTTAAAGGTGACATTTTACAATAACTAATAATGTAGACATGGCCTATATCTACTGATGGTAGATAGTAGTAGATAACAGTGGATGGATACCTTAAATCCCAAAGCCTGCGCACACATAAGTGCATCTAAGCTCACCAGAGTTCAGTGAACAGTATGAATGGTTGTCAAAATTTATATGATATAAATATAATAAAAGGACCAGTGACTTGTGTAGTTCTATACAGAAAGGAAAAAATCAAGTTAGTAGTGGAAACAGGTTTCTCACATTTCCAAACATGATACCCTAACATAATGATACAGTAGCTGGAGAGGTAACATAATGTAGGGACAGATACAAAAATTAAAGTGCAACACTTTTCCATATCACATTTCGTAGGCAGGAAAAAAAACATTCAGCCTTCACTGCTCCTATTAAAAAAATGAAAAAATAAAATCCCTTTATCCAGTACCTTAGACCTGAGTGGAAATGGAAAAGACTTAATATTTAAGCTTCTAGTAAAAATCTACCCTCTTTAAGTTGTGAGTGATGTTAGTCAAAATGAGTCTTATGATTCTGATATAATCCAATCTTTTTATTGTGCGACTTCTGTGGCAGATGCCTTGTGGATGTGAAGTTGAGATGAAAAGCTCATCCTTATGTTATCTGTCCTTGAAATATGTGGGAAGAGTTCAGAATTATTTCTTTGTGATTTTTCTCATTATTTCGCTGTCATGCCAGGTTAAGCTCATGACCATAAAATGTGTAGGCTGCTAAACCTGAGTCATCATGCATGGTTGGTTATAAAACTACAGCATCCCAGATGGCGATAAAAGTTTTTAAGTACTTAAATAGAAGACATTACAAGTACCACACAACAAACCAGGGTGACTAAGGCATATTAAACCTTCGAAAACATTGTTGGGCTAATTATGAAGGAATTCTTTGTGTCTGATGAGAAACTGGCTCATCTCCCGCCATCTTTGCCACATCTTTGGCCTTGTCACAAGCAGCCTCAGCCTGCCCTCCACATGCAGGTGGACACATACATGCCAGCCAATGGAGATGCACCCCACAGATGGGAAAACCAGCTCTTCCAGGGCGATCCCTGGCACTCGTCCTCCTCACTTTTATAATGTCCTTCATCTCCACAAAGTGCTTCTGTGGGATAAATGGGTACTATGTAAACCAGTGACCTCTCTCCAAAAGAAAGGAAGAAAGAAAGAAAATCTCACCATAGGCTTCAAGCTACTCCCACAGTTCAGTTCATTTTCTTGCCCAGGAAGTGACAGCACTAACAATAAGACTCTTGAGCTAAGTGACTGAAGAGGTATGTATTCAGAAGAACAAAAACACACACAAAACCACTTTTCCAAGTCTTTGTGACTCTGTAGTGGATGAAGACTCATTCAAACACACATACACACAAAAAGAAAAAAGAAAATGCTGGGGGGGCTGTTTTTTTTTGTTTATTGTCAAAACAACATTGCGTGGGGAAGATCTCTGGGATTCCCTTCTTTCTGAGAAACCCAGTGTGTAATAATGAAGGATTTAAATTACCATATACTATGGTGGTGGACATTCTAACCATTCTGTCAGACTCTCAAGTCAGATTTTACATGCTGCAGTAGAGCATTCACCTCTGCAGCCTCATGCAAGGACTTCTCCAAGAACAAATTGCATTCTGGCTGCAGGACTCAATTTATTCAAGAATCCATGTCTTTCTTATTCCTTGCTCTGTGGATATAAGTGAAAAAATAAATTAACTACACGTCCATTCGTCATAGCGGAGAGCAAAGTAACATGAGCCAGTTCTTATATTAGATTATCTTAATGGAAAGTGAAGAATAATTTCTCAAATGTCATAGTTTTTTGTTTTGTTTTGTTTGGTTTTGTTTTCTAACACCCCATGTTGTTTTTCTACAGAAATTAAATCAGGTTAAATGTTATTGTCTTTCAGCATAAAACGAACATAACAACGCAGTAAACTATGTCCCTGCGTAACAATGATTTTAAATAACACAAAAACAAATACGGTTTGATGTAATTGTGACCTTGTTTTAATGGCATCAATTGTGACCAATTGTTGTTTCACTCAATCCTGGTTATGTGGCAATTGTTTACCTGCATGTTATCAAGATTATAAAAATAAAAAACTAAACAAAACAAACGTGAAATTATAATTTTTGCCAAGATCTGGTTTTGTATACTTTTGCTTTTGAGCAAATGTATACATTGTTTGGGTGTAGCATATACATGTAATATTGAGTATGTTATTTACAACCGACTGCGACACTTCAAACGCTAACCCAACAATAACTTTATTATTATCATATCATTGTGGTATGACTTGCTCTGGAATTTTTGCCTTTTCCACGAACTGAAACCGAAGAGATCATCCCTCAGACACTTGGATGGTCCTCCTCTTAAGATCATTTGAGGAAGCTTTTAGTATAATGACTCAGCATATTTTTATGTGAAGAATATTGAAACAGTAACACTTAAGAACATGTTACTCTGTAAATATACAGTTATGTGAAAAATAAAGTGTGCCTTCTTTTAATTGGAAGATCATATGAATATGGACCACCTCAAAATTAAGTAATACGCCTCAGGTGAACAAAAAGTACACAACATATTACACCGTGCCATTATTTATTTAATAGAGACAAAACATAGAAGCAGTGAGTAGAAACTAAGCAAACTAAGCTTGTATAAGTACATTTAGTAGCCCTGACATGAAAACATTGTTTTCTGTATGACATTTTCAGTGTCATTTTAGCTTTTTAAAGGGACACTGTGTAAAAATTTCTCTCATCTAGCGGTGAGGTCGTAAACTGCAACCATTCTTTATCCTGTTCCTCTTCCCAAGACTCATTTCCATCTACGGTTTCTGAGAAATGTCATTGATCCGGGTATTAGAGAAGTCGTCGACCAACACAACTTCTAGTAGTATTCTCTCAGTTGATGAGGTTAGTTTTGTGAAATAGTTGTTGTTTTCAAATAGTAAATTGGATCAAAGAATACCATATATGTTCATTACAAGACAACTTATAATGTTGTCTTTTTTTTTTTTAAGATCTATTACTTCAATGCTAACATCAGCCAGCAACAACTGAAAATGAAGACAAGCTAACCTAGCGATATAGCTACTGATCTACATAGCAG
Source organism: Arrhamphus sclerolepis (assembly GCA_037176975.1). NCBI lineage: Eukaryota > Metazoa > Chordata > Actinopteri > Beloniformes > Hemiramphidae > Arrhamphus > Arrhamphus sclerolepis. The sequence continues at coordinate 3,056,421 of JBAMYA010000020.1, forward strand.
CTATATTATGTTTATAGGGCGGGTAGAGGCTCACAGAGCTTGGGGTGGTGGGTTCCCTGAGGTTGGGCGGCTAGAGACGAGCATGGGTACCAGGCAAGAACCCCCCACAGACCCACATCGCAACCCCGCTGGGGGCCGCCCACCACCACCACAGACCACCAGCCAGAGCGCACGTGTAATGTGGTCAGCATGGAGATGTTCACTGGCAGTTCACCGAAGTGGGCCCAAGCGCCACAACTGGGCATCCCAACCCATGTTTTGTTTTGATAATTATCAAAATGTTTTGTTTTGATAATTATCACAACAAAACAGCAAGCTCTTCCTCTAATAACTTGTAGTTTTGATTGGGAAATGTTCTTTCTAGAGTGTGACATCCATTGTAGAAGAATCCCAAGACAGGGAGAGACCCCAAGGTAGGGGCAGTAGATCGGACGGAGCTAGGTGAGAGTTTGTAACCAACTACGCCAACTACTAGCGCTAGAGCAAATGCAAAACGCGAAGCTGTATTTTTCTGGATGTTCCCTGCCGTGGACCATAACTTCAAGATGGCAGCACAACACGGCGATCACCATTGAATATGCCAACATGATGTATGTATAAATGGCAAATTCAAGACCTACCAGAACACTGTGATTTGTTGATGGAAGTAATTACTAATTAATAAGGACATACTTTTGAATGAAACAGTCCATTTTTGTTAATAGACAACCTGTAACATTACACAGTGTCCCTTTAAGGTTTCACAATCAATTGTAAGCACTTTTTTTCCAGGTTGCACCTAAGAAGGACTGAGGTTGCAACACTGACTGTCTTCTCTCTCAGAGGATTTCATGAATGACCAAAAGGAACTGACCTTTTTATTTTTTTTTGTATCTTCAGAACTGAGTACAAAATGGCATGTAATTTCTGAAATATGATATATTAATAAAGATTCATATAACAACTAAGACTGTGTTATTTAAAAAGAGCAATACTGTATATGAAACTGTTGATTAATATAAAAGTGACTGATTAGGTCCATTGTCAATTATTATTGTTAGTATCATTTCAAGGATGTTCATTTGTTTTCAAAGCATTGAGTAAAATATATTCAAGCCACATAATTGTTAAGCTATTGGTTTAGGTAAATAAAGTCATATAGGTTAGGAATCAGTGGTTGCAGAAAATAAAGAGTGTTTTATTGCAGATCAGTGACAAATGTAGACACCTCTTCCATCACAAACCCTGTGTCCTGAAGTTTCCATGCGTTGCATACTAATATTTACCATAACAATAAATATCAGCCACTGTAAGTTTTTTTTTCAGATTTTAATATTATATACTCTTAATATATACTTATTATATACTAAACACATGTCAATGTGCACACAAAAAATTGGGTTAAATCTTTATCTGTCTACTTACCTGAATTGAGACATCACTGTAGGATCCTCCGATAACCCCAGAAATGGCGAGTGGAACCTCCTTTTGGATGGGTCTGGAGCCATCTGGGCAGATGAAACCTGGATCTTGCACCTTAGTGAGGGAGGCCCTGACAAAATCTAGGGACTGCTCCAGAGCGTAGGTGTCCTTGGAGCAGGTGTCCAGGATGTGGGCGCCAAGCTGGAGCCCAGGAAGGATGCGATCGCTGGAGTTAATCTCATCAAGTGCCAGCAGCATGGCCTCCAGTCTCTGGATTCCTCTCTCCTCATTGATCTTCCCACAGTCCTCCATCCCATCACCTTTTTCATGCACTGGGAACAGGCCTCCAATCACCAAGTCCCCATCAAGGATGATCTCGCGTTTAGCTGCGGGGGGTAATCTGGAAATACTTGGCAGAACTCCTGCTATCAGCAGGTCCAACAGGAACATGTGAAGGGGCCAGTAATGGGATGAGTTGGCCCGCCACTTGGGGCACAGCACAACATGCAGCATGGTAAAATCAGGTAGCAGGATTTAACTGGTTGAAGTGGAGACAGATAGGGGTTCACAGAGTCTGGATGCTATTCACTTCCAAGTCTTCCCTCAGCAAGTACAGCATGTCTGATATTTCCTTAAAAAAATTAAAGGGAAAAAAAATCATGAAAGAGACATAAAAGTGCATCAGTTACATTTCCCTATAGTTTGCCAAGAGGTATGTTCAGTTTTATCTAAATAAATAACAAAAAAAAACCAAACATATTAAGACATAAAGGATAATATTTTATTTATACAGGTTTTCTTTTAGCACATTTTCATCAATTCTTACCTGAACCAATCAGCTCTTCTGTTTATTCAGGAAACAATGATTTACTTGGAAAGTCTAATCCCAAGACTCTTTAGAGACAGGGATTAAATGAACTATGAATCTTACAAGTTTGCCTTCTGAAATTAAACTGAGGTAGATTTTTTTTTAATTATTATTATTACGTTTTGAAAATACAATCACTGCAGAATTATCAGCTCAGTTTTACCATGTCAGAGTGACCACATACACACTTATAGATATTTGAGGTACCCCCTCGAGTGAAGCATAATTTCCAAGCTTACAACGCAGATGTAGATGGTGGATCTCCTCAATGGCCAGGGTTGCCATGGAAACATGATGGGTAAAAAATAAGGGTGGAACTGCAGGGGATATGGGCAGTGAGACGTGTATGCTAATATTGCTTCCCATCATTTTGAGGTTACAGGTTTGGATCTCGCCAGGACTTGTCATGACGTCTGGCTTAAGGAGTTGGTCAGGTTCAGTCGCAGTGCTTTGCCACTTTCTTGAAAGCATACAAGTTCAGCACTGATGCAGTGATTTAAGTAGATTTAGAGAGAAGATGTATTTTAAATGGGCCCTGCTATACAGCCTTTCCAGCATTATTATCGGCACATTCACACAGCATATATCAGCAGTAGTAGTGACATGATTTTAAAAGGCAGGGTGCAACACCAGAATATGCCAGTGACAAATATTTTGGACCCATTTGGAGGCATCATGCAGGTAAACTCAACAGAGATTGGTGATCTTTTCCCTCTCAGCAGCAGGAAGCTTGTTAGTGGTTTTCCCCTCCATATGTTACGCAGTTGTTTTTATACAATAATAAATGAAATGTATCTACTATACCAAACTGGTCTTAAATTCTGCTTTCCTCTCTTAACAGTATTTTTATTTAATCTGACTGTGTCCTGATTCCTGTGGTCACATAGCAGAAGGCTGTAACGGGGGGAATCCAGAGACCGGTTACAAAAATATTGACTTCTGCAGCATGCACTAAGATAAGGCCAAGATAAAGCCAAGTTGTAGATGTGTGTAATTGTGTTTTTGCCGGGACATGAGAGATTATCCAGTGACAATCTTAGAGCAGTACAAGTGGAGAAGAACAGAGAAATTGAGGAAGGAGAAGGAGTACTGAATTTTGGATAAATATTACATCAGGTTGTGGGTGGAGACCTTACTGTGCATTGATAACTCCACTACACTCTGCCCATCAAAGAGGATTACATCAGATAATGTATGAGGTTGTGATGAGGAATCTGTCTCAGCTCTGCTTTTGTGTCCTGAACAATAAGTGTGGGTGTTTGATATTGCCACCCCACATTGTCCTATTATTAGAATCAAGGTGAGAAAGCAACTTGAAGAGCTCAACATTAGGAGTATTTGCTCTTCTATGCTGTCTGCTGGAGCAGATGGTTTCAAAGACTAGGTCACAGTATGAATTAATAGTGCAATAACAAGCAGCCAATTAGGCTGACCTATGCAAACTAGGCCAAAGTTGGAGGTTCAGAAGAACCTCTTAAACCTCTAAGAACTGCAAATACACACTGGAGCAGCCATCTCAATTTAAAGCTTTCAAAACATATTTCCCTGTAATTATTTGAAACACTTATTAAATGGGAGCAGCATTATGGGCTTACATGAGCATTAAATCTCAGCCTTTGCTTAGTACTCGAGTGGCTTTTATCAGCCCTCGATAGCATCATTAAAACTATCTTGAAACGGCTGTTACACTCGCACCCAGCAGCCAATAAAGTCACTCACTCTCCAGTGGTCGGCCCTCAATATTCCCTCTGAAAGCCAAGTTCAAAAGGAAAGGCAGCGTTTCTTTTCTCAGCTTTGAAACATCAGCTAATGCACTACAGCAGGAACACTAAGGTTTTCTTAACAATGCTGTGAGAAACCCATTCCTTATTATATATAGTCCTCACCCAGATATACAGTTGCTGATACGATGATATGAGAGGAAAAAAGAGCATAAATTATAGCATGTAAATGAAAAGATAGGTCATGTTTGTTATTCATGACATGTTCCACTATAAATGGGAATTATGCAAAATTAAACACAGTACCTGTCCTGTGAAAAATAAAAATAAAATAAAATAAATTGTTTAATATTCACTTGAAAAAAAAGTGAAGAATTTCTTTGTGACAACATCTGTGAATTCATTGAGTTCTATATAGTGCGTATGTTTTTTGAATGTGAAAAACAAGTGCATTAACACAATTTTTCAGTGTTAATGCATAACATTATGCTGGAAAAAACAACATCCTTTCACTTAGACTATACTTCACAATAGCAGATCTTTATCTAAGAGTGATGAAAGTTTTTTTTTAAGATAGAGAAAAGAAAAAATGCTGCCTCTATAACTCATCAAATGATTTCCATCATTGTTGATCTCAGCAGGGACTCAGTTTATCCCTCCACCTGCACTTGTCAGCTGAAGGAATTAGGATGCCCCTGTAGTAACCAACAGCCAGCTGACTGCATTTGAGTATGCATTAAATGCGTAATTTGATCTTAATATCACAGGGAAATCTGGCCGTCAGCCCATTTAAATGTCAAAAATTACATTTCATTGTGCTAGTATCCCACTGGAATATTTATGCATGAAAATTAGATTGCATGGGACTACTGAAATTGGGAGACAAAATATGAATATACGAATGAGGTCTTTGTTCGTTGCCTGTTGGTAGCAGCTTCTATAAATATCAGCTCATTCATTAAAACTGGGTGCTGGTATCAGCTGTGATTTATAGTTTTCTTACATTTCAAAGACATCCTGCTGCTACATCACACTTTGTCTGACTCACAGACACCAGCATGCGATCGTTTTGGTCCATCCCAAAGCCAAATCAGTTTTTTCGCATCTTTTCCATTTTCCATTCTTTCCACTCTTATGTATGTATATGTGTACATATACATATATATATATATATATATATATATATAGTTATGTATTAAAAAGCTGCTCTTCAGAACAGGATCCTGCCATATTGTCTGTCGATAGAGTCTTAGGGGAAAAAAAACTGGAAAGAGCCTGGTGGATTTTAATTACGTTAATTTCCCGTGACTATTGTACTTTCACGGGTCAGACAGGACACAACCTCACGTGTTCATTCCTCAATAAATGCCAGCAGTCACAGTAATGTGTGATGGGTAGCCTGTTCCACCTGCTGTTCAAGTTTGAGGAATATATTTCGTTGCGTGTGATATAATTCATGCGAGATTTAAGTGGCGTGAAAATAAATGATGTGAACAGTTGGTTCTCTAAAAAGTGGTTGTAATAATTGATCAAGTGGCACTGCTCAAGATCGGAGAACTACCTGGATGTTAAATCTTTTCTCTTTTTTGTACTAATAATAATAATAAATGAAATAACGCACAGACGAGCAACTTCCGAGTTAAAAACGCGCTGCGGGTTAAATTCAAATTCATGAAAAAGCAGTTTCTTACCTTTTACCTCCTGGATGTCTTTGCGCGTCCACTTTACATGAGCCGTGTGTCAGCAGACCAAATAGAAACCTTAAAAGCTTCAGGAGACCAGCAGAGTCCAGATGTTGCTGACTTTGGGCATGTTTGCCAGGTAGCTGTTTGGATCTGTCCTTGGTTCTGAAGTCTTGTTCTCCTTGACCAGCCTTCCAAACTCCTCTCTGTGCGCTCCAGTGTGTGCCTCCCAGCCAATCCTACGCGCCACACACCAGTCACGATATGTCCACAAGCGCAGAGGGATCGAGGGATTCTACCTGCCACTGGAACAATCTGAACTGAACAGGCTCACGCACTGGGTGCTTTCATATGAAGGATACACCAGTGACGCGTTGGAAAGTTAATTAAACCGACTTCAAAACAAAAGGAGAGGCTGAGAAACGCTGCCATGGCAGGATCAAAAACATATAATCGCTCTCTGCTCCTCCACAACATTAATGAGCGCTCCCTCTCACAAACCTGACAGCTTTGTTTGCAAAACAAGCGAAAAAGGAAAGAGTAATGACATCTAATGCACAAAAAACCCTGGTGCTGTTTTGTGGCCCACGCATGACTAGATAGATTTAAAAAATAAATAAATAAATAAACGACATAAGACACATTGATCAACACCCTCGGATCCTGCATCCAACTTCTCACGGCAGAGCATTGTTCTCCCCGCTGAGCTGTGCATATATTGTACTTTTGATGATGAACCAAAAGGGAAAAAAGGTGAAAAGAATATCTCCAAATAGATTATACAAGATGCTGCTTCTCCGCAGCTAAATTTAGAATGGTGAGAGAGGGAAATCAACTTTTTTCTGAAGACTGGCCAGCTCTTCATTCGCCTCCATCTCATTAAAACCGAATCACACTTCAACTGAGTGGCGCAGCACTTCTCAAACATAAGAGGCACGGTGCACTTGGCTTTTTACAGGGGGGGAAAGTGCCGAAAGTAGGCTATTTACCATTGTCTTTATATACAATATGTAAAGCTGTTCTTGACAGTTTTTACTTATTCAGGCTAATTACTTTAAGTCTGCTCAACCAGCTGCTGTAATAAGTTTCTCACTGGGAGTAAGGGCCAACTACACACACAGATCTGAGGCAAAGCATTCTTCAGGCACAGTCTCATATAGGAAGTGAACACTTTCCACTCATTTAAAACAATATAACACCAGTAACATTCCCCCTGGATCATTAGAGCAGAGTTGGGGGAAAAAAGAGCTGCAGCACCATTTTGTGACCACTTTTATCAGGTTGCACCCAGTTACAGATAAATCTGGAAACACTCTGAAGGCAAAGTAAAGTTAACACTGTATGACTTCACCTTCTTTGCAATTTCATCCTACCCTCGCACCCACACATACAAAACACATCCCACCATTTTCAAATGCTTCATTGGAAACGGAAGAATCTTTTCCTGAGCACAGTGGCAATTAAAATGTGCAGGGTGCTGCATGATGCACAATTTTGTAAGGCAACACAAAAGGGGCAATTTTCTCCTGAAACAGGATTCTAGTTTACATTGTAACAGCCCGCATGTGGGTGGCATGCAGAGCTTAGATAGGAACATGCCAATTAATGTCGAGCAAAATTATAGAGAACAGGAGCAAAGAGTTCTAAGCAAGTGGTCAGTGCTCATCAGTGTCACGGCTGCTGTCCTTTAACACTGGTGACTTAACAATTAGCCCAAAATTACTTTTCTCTGTGATGTTTCTTTTCTGGTATTCTAATTGTTTCATTTATTTATCTTTTTTTTTTAGACCTAAAGAAAATAAATAAACAAGCACCTTGGTTGTGAATGGTTGTCAACTTCCATTCTGTATTAACAATACACTGTGCTTATTTATACTGTTTGTTTTGTTTTTTCTCCACACCTAAAAAGAATATGTGCTTTCATTATAAAATGCATCCAATCATTCTCAGAAAGTCATGCTGGGCAAAAATAGATGGTTTCTTTCAATAATAAGGTTTTACATATGAAGTTTTGCTGTTAGATTTTGTTTGTACCTTATATTGCAGGTTGTATGCTGGCTCTAGTTTTTTGAGCAGCAAGTGCACAACTTCTTTTTTAAAAATCTCTGTTTTTGTTTTTTTTTTATGTTTTTTAAGTGAATGTACTTTTTTCCTTTAAAAAAAAGGGAGAAAATTGAATTTTTGTTTTGTTTTGTTTTTGCCAAGATGTCACCTCTCTCCTGAATCTCACCAATTATACTTCATGTACACACAAGTATAATACTCTCAGTCTTGAGAGGTTTTCTGTTTATGTAGAAAGAAGGTATCTCAGCACTTACCCTTAAAGCTCATCCATCTCATTTAAATTGATCCTGTGGGACTGTAACTCCATCGTAAAGCAATCAGCATTTCGATTAAAAGTGTAAACACACCTTATAGATCATAATGTTTGTGGATCATTTGTCGGGTTAAGCTCAGCATTTTGCCAATTAAGCATCTGAAGCCACGATACATTAAAGTTAGATTCATGAATGTCCAATGCTGTATAATTTGGGTTGTTTAACATAGTTTTCTTCAGGGATTTCAAACCATTACAGACTGTCTCAATGAAAGAGTGTGGTACAAAGAAGGTTTGATAAATCCAGGTTATGTGGCTTTTGAGCTTAACTACATTGATAGGAAGTAGGCATGCGACTAATTGTCATCTCAATAAAGCAGGATTCACAGGTACATCTGTCAGGCTTGCATTCTCAAATTAAAATCTTTATCTGTTGTTTTGCTTTTCTACTATAGCCTGCAATGAAAAGTTGAGCATTTTCAAGCACCTGCTCAGGTTAATTCTGACGAGTACCTGGTCTAGCTACTCAGACAGCGGGGCTGTAGGGAGATGAATTTCAATCATCTAAACGAATCAAACCTCAGAAATTTCCTTGTGATTTCAGAGAATGAAGTACTGTTTCACCTTTGCTTCAGAGAGTTCCACAGACTAGCTCATGTAGCACAGTCCATAATGCTGTATTGTTGCAAAACAGCATGTCACAAAACAGATGTGTTCAGTGTAACTGTTGGATGCAAAAGTGCTGCATCTACTTCCCCCATCCTATATGAATAACAGTTACAAGAGCTCCAAAAATGTTGTTTTTCTTACTTCCAGGAGGCAGGGATACACTAAAGCATTCCTAGCCCCCCCAAAAAAACAAGAGCAGAAACTCTTCTTATATGTTGGACGAGGGCTGTAGCATTCTGTCTCCACTCCTATTTGAAGGCTGCTTGCCAGGGCTCACAGGACACTGGTTGGATCGCTTCAAGATCATTGGATTCTACGTCGTGCAGCTGCTGGGTCCTCTGGTCGAGCAGGTTTCACCTTGGATTAGCATCAGCAAGGCGACTAACCAGAACTCTAACTAATGAGATCTGCAGCAATGCTGCCAGAGCTGAAACAACAACTAGTAGAGATCTACTGGGATCTGCACTCACTGGGCCAGCAACCAGCAGGTGTAAGCTGGTAGGATGGTGACTATGGGATATGTGGTAAGAGTTGATCAGAATGAATATAACTGAATACTTATTAGCATATGATAAATCAGCCGAGGTAAAATACCAGACTCACAATAAGGAAACTAAGGTGGACATGATCTAGTCAGATTCTCGGACAGCTTGGTTTTCCCATTTGCAACATTGCATCTTCAAACATGCAAAGTCCTCCTTGATTCTTCAAACTAAGACTGCTGTCTACTACAGATAAGATACTAAACTCTCATGAGTACTTCACACAACCCCACTTCAAAAATAAATTCAACAAAATCTCACATCACATCATTGTGAATTCTGCATCAGTCAACTCAGGTTCTGTGGCTCTGGATATGTCTAAATTGATGTAAAAAAAAAAAAAAAAAAAAAAGAGTGACGCTGGCATCAGTTGAATAGTCATAGATGTTGAGCAGCATATTTCAAACAAAAGCAAACAAACTAATGAAACAGTTTTACGATTTACATACAGTAAATAGTAGAGCAGCTTGGGGTGAAAGCTACTCGGCAGATACATGCAAGAAAAGAATGCTGATGATGTGAATGTGCAGGTCGATAAACTGATCAATATCACTGCCCCAACATTAAAGCACAAGTAGACTTTGAAAATTTACAGTTGTGTATTTTATTAAATTAGCATATTGCAGGAGTATCCTTGAGCCATGTATGCAAGTTCTAATACTTTGTCAGATGCAACACTGACTGTTGAAAATGTTCTTCTATTTAAATAATGGAAAAAAATAAA
>JBAMYA010000020.1:3066444-3078124 GCA_037176975.1 Arrhamphus sclerolepis
CAGCTTGTCTTGAAAGTCTGCACAAATCTGTCAATGACCCACTGATTACAGCCAGCTGTGTTTGAGCAGGGAAACATTGAAAACATGCAGGACAGTGGGCCCTGAGGACCAGGGTTGAAGACCACCGCTGTAGGTGGTTAACTGCTGTTGTGTTTTCGAGGACTAACCTGTCATTAACCTTTCACTGCTGATTACACACTTACAGCACTGTGCTGTTTAGACCTACTGAAGGACACATGAACCACGAGAGATCAAGGGTGTCGTAACTTCATTTCTATATGGCACTGGCATCGTCCCTCTGGAAGAAACAATGAGTCCTCTAGTTTCCTCTTTAGCCTTGGGCCATGGCAGACAAAAACGGCCACAGTATAAGTTATCAGTAGAAATAGACTAAATCATCCGTAATATCAGTCGCATTTTTACATGGCAACGTCCGCAGAGACGTGTAGGTTGAGTTCTTTCACTCATTGAGAGACGAGTGAAAAACCTGTAAGGTAATACCAAGGGGGGAAAAAAACCCTCCAAATATTTACCCATAGCTCACCGCGTTTTGCTCTAGTGCATCTTGGGATAAAGAAGGGGTTAGCATTGTAGTTTTGTAGTTTTGGTCAGTCCTTGACGTGATATGAATTTTTTGCTCGTAATTTTTCAGACATTTCCACAAAAAAGTAATAGTGGGTTCTAACGGTATCCCTAAAGCTACACTGGTGAGTTGTTGAAAATTCACACCTGAAGCTTAAAGCTTCTCGTTTCTGTCAGTTATTTAATTGTTAGTTGCGTTGTCTTTTGCTACGGTCAGGGTCCATGTTGGGTTTTGCAATTTTTTTTGTTGCGTTCACAGGCGCATTGGATTCTTGTAGATTTCCTCTCCTTTTAAACAAATATCTTCTATTTATTAGCAGACTGTTGAAGTAATTTGGCTGTTTTCCTCCTCCAGTTGTTGTCTGAGTGCAGAATCCGTTGCGACAATGGGAGCTGATAAAAGGTGAGTAGTAATGGAGAGCGCGATCATCATTCGCCATTGTTGCATTTTGATACAGTGTCATGTGTAGTGTTTTTGAGATGCCAAATGTTACACCTGTTTTATTTAAGTAATATTTAATCAAGGCGTGTGGATAGCAAGCTCTGTTTTACAAGACTGCGCTGATGATATAAGAAATACACATTAAAATCATGCGGAAGTTACCATATACTTATATGAATAGATATCAAAATGGCCAGAGAAAACAATATAAAGGCAGTTTTAGTTTATTCAGCAAGACACAAAATAATTGCCATTTTAGAGCTAATATATTGTCATTATTAAAAACATCTAAATCCATATGTTACTGCTTGAAACATAATATTAAATTTAAAACATTTAAATCCAAGAAGGAAAATTATTAGTTGCGTGAACTGTCATTATGTACGTTTTTTTTTAAATAAATTTTATACAGGGTTATCGTTTTCACCGTCAAGTAGACCTATGTTTTATAAATTGAAAATTATATCCTAACCATCAGCATTGAACGTCTACATGCACAGCCAGGATGTTGACTTAGTAGTCCATCAGTTTGGATGGAGACATGCACCATCACTGTTTTTGTTTTTTTGACAGACCAGTTGGTGCATCCCTTAATGATTATGAATAAAGTAGTAGTGATGGAAGGCAAATTTTCATCAATTTAAAAATCATAAGGTTAAGAATGTCCTGATTGGTTAGAATGAAACCCACTTGCGTCAGCCACACACTGTGAACATACAAGGATGTCCGCACAAAAACATTTGCACCACAACAATTATCTGCACTCTCTAAAATGCTCCCAAATATATTTTGATGTGCCACGGATCAAATTTGGGTCACACATGCAACCAAAACAGTTGGAATTTCAAGCCCTGCCATAGATTTTCTTATGTTTGGAGTGCAGAATTTTCAAGCGTATAACATTGCTCAACCAAGACCTGGCTAACTGAAGCAATCACAGATCAAAACTTTCATGGTAGGCACCGTACTTCAGGTGCATCACTTCGTCTGCTACTCTTCTTTCCATGATGCACTCATTTCTTGGAAGAGGTTACATTTGTACTCATTAAGTCATGTGACCAATTTCCTTGTCTGCATAGTTTATCATTTCTACATTGATATTCATCATCAGAATACAGTTCACTCGGGCTAAGCAACTGATCTGTCCCAGTACCCTGAGATTCCTTGGCATTTTGTGTCAGTTCTGTCTTACTTCAACTACATGAGTTCTATTTTTATTTTCCTTTTTTTTTTCTTCTAGATTTCTCAGCCCAGTTTTTGAGCTTTCATCAATTAGCTTTTTTATTTTTGCTGAATCAGATCAGTAATATGACCTTTCTGAAGCACAGTAATGTCTTTTCCATGATTACAGGATGCTTGTTCTTGCATTGTTCAAAGAATGAGAAGCTTCATGTTGCATCTGTTAGGGTTAAATTACTAAAACGTTAATTACCACAGTCCTTTTCCTATGTGTTTGTTTAGTTGAATCCAGGTGATGACTTTTTTTTTTTTTTAACCAGGTCATGTATCTTCATTGGATGTAGTGGTCAGCCAATTATTGAAGAGTGTAGTGCAGTGTAATGTTTGCATAGCATGTTACTGGTACATTTCTGATTTGGTAAAGATCTGATTAGAAGATGCACATTCATTATTACAAATCATGCTACCAGGCTTTCATGTAAATGCAGAAGCTCTCTGAAACAGCACACATGTGGACCAGCTACCATTTGGCATGTGTCAGTTATGTCAACTACAACAGGAAACAGATTTGTGAGAACATATTGAAGCAGTCACTTTATTTTAGTTAGTGTAGTAGTGATCAAAGCTATAATCTATGAAATCTTACTTAAATATCATCAGTTTTCACCTTGTTACTGATTTTATTCTTGCTCAAAACTGTTAAATCAGGTGGAATAATTGGTCTACTGAGGTAGGAGCCAATTAAAATAATGACCCCATAAATCCAATGTTGAAAATACAATCATGCAGTTCATGCTGTGCAGGCATAAAGAAGGGAATTCCTCTTCTGGCTATAAGAATTATGAAAAGGCTCCTTTGGTTTTTAAACCTGTTGTTGAAAAGATGGCGACCACTCACTAGATATGGCTTTTTCTCTGTAGTGTGCCAAAAAGTGTCAAATGTGAACAGATGAGAAGGTTTAAAATGCCTTTTTTTTTTATTTATTTTTTATTGTAAATCAATGATCCACTACATTTTGAACATGAAATGTATCGGGCTGAATTGTTTCACATTAAAGTTAAACATTAACTCTATAAAAAAAAAATAAAATAAAAAAAAGTAAAATAATATCTCGTTAAAGTTTGATTTTGTTTACCTTCTTGAACAGGATAAGTCGAACAGAACGTAGCGGAAGATATGGTTCTGATCAGTCCCGTGATGAATCAGAGTGGCGTGACAGAAGAGAGAGAGATCAGGAGCGTGATCATAATATGCGTCGCTGGGGGGATGACAGACGCAGTGATCGTTATGAAGGAGATCGTCGAGGATCAAGAGACAGTCCTGAGGTATTGAGTCTAACATACACTTTTAAATGTATTCCCATGTTTTGGCAGAAATGTTTTATGATATACATGCTCAATATCTACTTCTGAAGCAAAGGGAGAGGAAACGGCGTAACAGTGATAGATCAGAGGATGGGTATCACTCGGATGGTGACTACGCAGAGCAAGATTACAGAAGGGAACCAGGGGAGGAGAAGAAGAGCAAGACCATCATGCTAGGGGGTCTGGCTCCACATGTTACTGAGGATGATGTAAGTGTTTAAATGTCTTTTTCAGATCTGGAACGTCTTTGAACTTTTTTTTTTTTTTTTTTAAATAGTTCTCTTTGATGAAATATCTTTTTAAAAAGTAGCGAAATGTGAGTCATAATTTTTAAGCGCTTTGTATATTGTTTTAGATTCGTTTTGCCATTGACCAACTGGAAGGACCCCAGCCGGTGGATGTCAGACTCATGAAAAAGAGAACAGGTGAGAAACGGCTGTATTTTGGACCCTGACCTCCCCTAGTCTTTGACCATAGGACCAATCTGCTTCCATTCAAATCCATTGTCCCATAGAGGCTAGGTGAAAAGTTGCGTCAAATTTGTTAATATGAAAATATTTGTGCAATACTTGCGTTTCAGTACATTGTGGATATCTTTAAGGTAAGTAAGAGCAGCAATAATAGTTATGACAAAGCCAATTGACTGACGCTCTTTGTTCTTGAGTGCGGTTCAAACTATGGTATTCAGAAGGATTTCTTGCTTTGGTAAATCTTTTAAGGAGTGGCCTATTGTGTACCAATATGGACCTGGATTTTGAAGACGTTTGTGGAAGAGTTTGAATAATATGCCCTTGGTCTCTTAACTAACACACCTCCCGTCTATATTTGAATGCTGTCTCTAGGTATAAGCCGTGGTTTCGCCTTCGTGGACTTTTATCACTTGCAAGATGCTACCAGATGGATGGAGACCAATCAGGTTGCTTCACAATCGCCAAGTCTAGTTTTAATCTTGGGGATCTAGAGAAATAATCCTAAAGGCAACCAGAATGTATTGAATATGTAGTGTGGAGACTGTGTACAGAAAACAACTTAAGAATTGAATACCACACAGTAAAAATATTTGAATTGTATACAGATAAAGGTGCCTAGCCTACATTTTGAAACTAAAGCTTTCTTGTTTTAACATTTTTATTGATACTAAATCTGCAGATTTGACTCATTTTGCACAGTCTGCATGTAAGATAAGGAACCCATTCTTATTTTTTTTTTCCAACACCTTTATGATAAAGGCATCAACAATGATATCTTTTGAGAATTCAGTGCAAGCTCTCAGTTGTTTGGTTTTCTTTTATCAGCTATCACTTCAATATGGAGAATTTAAAAAAAGACAAAATCGTATGTTACTTCTATATTTCATTTATTTTACTTTATTTTTCTCCCCCCCGAAAGCCCATGCGTGTTTTTCTTTTGTTTTTTTTGTTTTTAAGCAGATAAAGATATCTGTCAGGCTCACATTATACACTCTGCTCCAGCTTAGCCTGGGCATGCGGGTCCCAAACACCAAAAGAAATCTTTTTACATCGTGCTCACTTATACATCATGTGCCTGTCTTTAACTCAAAGGCTGTCTGTTGGGGGTCCCTCTCCCCAATCTCTCCCTTCCAACACTGCTTGCTCCAATTGATTAGATCATTGCTCACCATGAACTCTTGAGTGATTTTGTTTTCCTCTTTCAGAAACGTCTGATCATCCAAGGAAAAGTAGTGGACATGCACTACAGTCACCCTAGAAACAAGTATGAAGACTGGCTTTGCAACACTGTAAGTTAATGTCTCCTTCATTCATGATCACATTATAAAAACGATGCTTATCCAGAACACTACAGACAAGTGCACACACGTATTAATACACACATAAAAAAAATGTTATAGGGCTGTTGGTTTTAATTATTATGGTTGTTTCTTTTCTGAGACGGCAGTGATGAGGCTTTGAGTAGGTATGTGATAAAAATGATTTGAACGGTTACTTTCAGTGTGGCCTGTACAATTTCCGGAGGCGACTGAAGTGCTTCAGATGTGGAGCAGCCAAAGCTGGTAAGTAGTTTTATCAACAAGAGGCCCAGTGAAGACATCCTGAGACAACAGTGCTGGCCAATATAATACTTTTTTTTTTTTTTTTTCATGGCTGTGGAGGGAAATGACTTGCTGCTTGTTGTTAGTCTGAGACTGAAATGCCACAAATAGTCTCTTTACTTGTTTTGCACACTTAAATAGTTTAAATCTGGTACACAACACAGTACATTTGTTAAAAATGATTGAAGTTCAAAATCCTTATAGCTTCAAGTGCCAAAAAAAGAAAAGGGTCCAGGTCTTGTTAAAACACCCATTTCACAGGCATTTCCTCATCATCAGTTTTCTTCCCGTATTTTGATGTATTCAAAGTGTTCCATGCATTTCAGTGTCCTGTGGTTTGAATTCAGTGTTTGGGAGTCATTTGACAAACTGGCCCCTAGATTAAAAATAACACTCTACCAAATGTTGCACCATTTCTTTAAAGACCAGTCAAAGCATTCATTGGCTGATTTGGGTATTCTTCCATCCGTTCAAATAGTAGTTTTCTGTTCTCTTCCGCATCTTACTGGTTTTATTTGCCATTTTAAAGCATTTGAGAATGTTTTAGCTGAGCACTCTCATTTTCTGCCCAACTCATTTTACCAGATTTTCAGAGAGAAGTGCAGTGTATAAGGGTTACCTGTTCGACAGAATTAATGAACTCACTAACTGAACTCCACACAGCAGGTTGTACAGTGTTTCTAATGCATTTGTAAATAAAAGCTGTTCTAAGGATTTTGAGCTTTACTCACACTTCTATAAACACAGTGCCATTATTTCAAACACAGCTGCATATGATACAAACTATTTGATATTCTATAATTAAAAAAAGGTTTTTGGTATTTGCCCATTATACCTCGTTTCTAGATCTTTCATTACACATTTCTGAAAATTGTGTTGATCCCTTTCTTTCATTTTCTTTCACCCAACAGAAATTGAAGCAGGCAACAACGCTACAGTCTCTGAAACTCAACCCAGTGGAGATTTTTATGGCGACAGTGAGAACTTTATAACTTTTCAGAGCAAATGTCTTATTTAGTTGGAACAAAAATATATCTGCCCATGGTTTGTTTTTTCTCAAATGGATCTTTTTGTTCCATACAGCAATCATCCTGAGAAATATTGCTCCTCTGACTACTGTTGAAGCCATCTTGACGGCCCTGGCACCATATGCTAATCTTTCATCCAATAACATTCGCCTCATTAAGGACAAGCAAACAGGCCAGAACAGAGGGTTTGCCTTTGTGCAGTTGTCTTCTCCTCTGGTAAAGCATCATTAAACACATTCCTAAAAACTGCGTTTCCCAAAGAACGAATCAGAGTCATGTTGTGACATTAAATTTGATATCACACCTTTTCGCAGGAGGCCTCTCAGCTACTAACCATCTTACAAGGACTGCAGCCCCCCCTAAAACTGGATGGCAAAACAATTGGAGTGGATTTTGCCAAAAGTGCTAGAAAGTAAGTTTCTTTTTGGTTTTATTCTTTAATGTGTTAAAATATTTACATCTGTATAGATGAACTTTTCTGTTTCATCAGCTAATGTACATTTTTCATATATGTATTTTCATTCACAATGAAAAAAAGATTCAGGAATTTTGAAGTTGGAGGAATTGCTTCTTTTTTCAAAAATAATTGTTTTATTCTCTGCCTGGATTAGGGACCTTTTACTGCCCGATGGGAATCGTGTCAGTGCCTTTTCTGTGGCCAGCACAGCCATTGCTGCAGCCCAGTGGTCATCAACTCAGGTAAGTTCTTGTTTTTCAACATCCTGTGGTTTAGTTTCCCAGAGCCAATGTCACTTACTCATCATCCACCTTTATGCTTACAGCCACAGCAGAGCTCAGATGGAATGTCAGAATATGCCTATCTGCAAGAAGGGTACACGCCACTGTCACAGGTTTGTTTACAAAAAAAAAGTAAATAAAGTTGAAGGTTTTAACATTTAGCTTGGATTTGATTAGTCGTCCTCTACTGCGCTTGCTTAGTAACCTCTGTAGTAGCTGGATGTACTAACAGCTTACTGACCACTTTATAACACACGTTAATATTGTAACATTACACATTTAACAGTTACAATAACTGGTTTACAGGACTACCAGACGTACTACCAGCAAGGAGCAGGAGCTAGCACCTCTCAGGGAAATGGGATCCTTGGAGGTATGATGCATTCACACACATTGTATATTTTGGAGGAATATTCCATCATTCGTTAAGCAGTTATAGTATGGGAATGTTTTCAAAATGGTTATGTTTTAAAATGAATACTCTGGAAAAATGGCAACAAAAAATGTATCTTCTCGGATTAATAATTAATTGAATGTTTTGTATCATATAGTTACGTATCCATGTAGATGCTCTTGTTAAAGGCAATATATTATTAGCCTTTACCATAACATCATAATGATTCAGTGTCTTGTTCAATGGCTGTGTTGGTTTTCCATTTCATGTAGATATCTTTTTATTAAATTATTGATGCTGTCAGCTCAATAATATTTAACTTGTGGGAATTATTTTAGGAATATTTGAAGGCACCAAATTGAAGTTTGTTATGTTGTTAGTGCTCTTTAAATTTTGATGGCTGCTCCTAAGTGTATGCTGGAGCTCCTACTTCATAGCAGGAGAGATGAGATGAGACCTGAGAAACAAATTGGCACAATGGCAGGGAAATGTGCTTTTAATAATCTGTTGCTTCACTTGGAATAAATATTAGGTCTGACTCGAAAGTTAAGGAATCAGAACGGATGGTTGTAATCTCATTAGTATTTTACTGGTTTACGTTTATTTTGTTTCAAAGAAGTAAATCTTGACATGGAAATCTGGTCTTAAATTTGGTGTACTGCAAAATTTCTGGACTATGTGGTCATGGGAAATTACAAAAACATTATGGAAAAATTAGGTAAAAATATGTACGAACATGTGAACCCCTTTAAACTGAATGTCTTTCTGACTGTATCAGTTTTCTTACCAGCAATTAATTGCTCAGCTGGTGACCAGGAACAGAAAACAACAAATTTTCAGTTTCTGGAACTGAGGACTCTGATGCACAGAAGCAAAGACACCACCTAGATTTTCATGATGATGTGACTTTGACTTTGCAGTGTGATGGAAGGTTATTGAAAACCTATTTTCTTTTTTAAATTTTAGCTGCCCCAGGTGTAAAGATTGTTCCAGCTGCAGTTGGAGTTGTGATATCCCAGACTGCTCAAGTCTACCAACCACATATAATTTCTCAGCCTGCTGTGCAGGTAATGTACAGTCTTGTTAATTCTGTAACTGCAGCATGGTAAATGAACATAACAATCTCTAAATATGTCAATATTTGTAGGCATTGCCTCTGGCCCAACAACTGGAGGCAAAACCCCAGCCAGGACATCTTTCAGCCATTGAAGCTGCATCTGTGCCAGCTGTTGCTGTAGCTGCTGCATCTATTAATGCTGCTGGTACACAACCAGCCTCTGGACAGCCTGTGGACACCAACAGTGGTATAAAAAAAAATAAGATGCATTTAAACCTGCAGATATTTCTTACTGTTCAACTTAATTTCCTGAGATTTATCCATGGTTTAATTGGCTTATGTTTTTTCTTTTTAATAATTGACAGGTGTTCCTGACACTTCCACTTATCAGTTTGATGAGTCCTCTGGTTACTATTATGACCCTCAAACAGGTCTCTACTATGACCCCAATTCACAGGTGGCTTACAAATTCTGTTTCTCACTCTGTCCTCTTTCATGATGATGACAGGTTACATGGTTTTGATTGTGTATTTCTCTTTCTCATTGTAGTATTACTACAATGTTCAGACACAACAATATCTTTACTGGGACAGTGAAAAGCAGACATATGTACCTGCCTCTACCAACACGAACAATGAACAAAATGATAAAACGGCTAATAACGGCAAGGAACCTAAAGAAGGCAAAGAGAAAAAGGAGAAGCCCAAAAGCAAGACTGCACAGCAGGTGCCATTAGAAATCATTAAACATTTATTGTCTCAAATGGATGTAGCCAAATATTCAGATTCTGTTTAACCTTCTCTCAACATTATTCATATATTAATAAATCTGTTTAAATCTCCCAGATTGCTAAAGACATGGAACGATGGGCCAAAAGTCTCAACAAACAGAAAGAGAACTTCAAGAGTAGCTTTCAACCTATTAGTCAGGAAGAGAGGAAAGAAGCAGCAGCTGCCGATGCGGGGTACACACTGTTTGAAAAGAAGGTATCTCAAAGCTTCAGTGTGTTTAAAGTTGGTATAACCACGTGTTAAAGACCTCATGTTCATAATGGATTTACTTTCTTCCTCTCCCACTCCACAGCAGTCAGGGCTAGACAGACTCATGCAAGAGGTGTCAAGGGCCTCTGAAGAAGAGGTGACATTAAGCTCAGTCACTACATCCAAGGTAAGCTTTTGTTCTTTTTTTTTTTTTTTTTCCTATTTAAGGTATAAGCTTTCTTTGCAGGATGAACACAATTACTGTTGCATGTAAATCTGAATGCAATCATTGCTTTATTGCTTTGTCATACTCTAAATGTGGCATGTTTAGTGCGGCCTGGTGGCAGCCTACAGTGGAGACAGTGACCCTGAGGAAGGAGGAGCAGAACCTGATGGTGGTGATGGAGTCCAGGACAAGCTGACAGACTGGAAAAAGTTGGCTTGCCTGCTCTGCAGGAGACAGTTTCCCAATAAAGAGAGTTTAATTCGACATCAGCAGCTCTCCGACCTTCACAAGGTATCAGCCCGCTATTGTCTTTTGAGTCTAGATAAATAAAAGTAAATAAAGCAAATTCATTTTGAGAAGACTGAAATATCACAAGTTGTGATAATATTGTGGCTTATCTTTTCTAGAAAAACTTGGAAGTTCTCCGCAGATCTAAAATGACTGAGGCAGAATTGGAGGAGTTGGAGAGGAAAGAGACTGAGGTTCAACTAAACAAATTTTCTGCTAAACTGTTTTTTTCTCCTCTTCATATGACTGCTTTTAACATTTAAAATGTTGTTGTTGTTGTTGTTGGAATAGCTCAAATATAGAGACAGAGCAGCAGAAAGAAGAGAAAAGTATGGTATCCCAGAACCTCCAGCACCTAAAAAGAAGAAATTCAGCCAGCCAACACCAGCTGTGTAAGCAGATTTTGTTGTTTTTTGTTTGTTTTTTTGTGTAAAATACAGTGGCTCAAGTTTTTTTCATTAATCATTTAACATTGCTTTAACATGTACAGGAACTATGAACAGCCCACTAAAGATGGTCTCCAGAGTGATAATATTGGGAACAAAATGCTGCAGGCCATGGGCTGGAAGGAGGGAAAAGGTCTTGGCCGTAACCAGCAGGGCATCACTGCTCCAATTGAGGTATTTATGACAATTATTGTGTGATGTCAGGATGTATCCAGTACATCTGCACCAATAACTAAATTTCTAGAGTGCTAACATTACTCGGTTTTCTCCACAGGCTCAGTTAAGAACAAAGGGAGCTGGACTTGGCACGAAAGGAACCAACTACACCCTCTCACCTTCAGACACTTACAAGGATGCAGTCCGAAAAGCCATGTTTGCCCGCTTCACGGAATTGGAATGAGTCAGCAGATCGTTTCATTTGATAGTCAGTGATCTGCATCTTTTTGAGGTGGAGCTCCACGTCTACCTCACAGGACCCAACAGACTCACCCTAACTTATTTTGCTCCATGTCTGATCAGTGATTATACCTCCTGCCACAAACCAGACAACAAACACCTGTTCAGTTGGAATACTGAGATAGTTGATATAATTTATAGATTGTATATATGCACAGTGGGTTGTCATTCCCTGGATTACATAGTCATTTTTATATTTGATTTGTTTTTTCTTTTGTTTTTTTTTCCTCCTTTTTGTCTCAGCAACTTAAGAATGTACAGTTTGTACAAAATCTTGTGTAATTGTAAAGAAAATAAATGTTGAGACATGATTTATTATGGCGTCCTTTATGTTTGATTTCAGTTTTATTTTTTTGGGGGGGGGGGGGGGGGGGGGGGGGGGGGGGGGAGGGGGGGGGGGGGGGGGGGGGGGGGGGGGGGGGGGGGGGG
>JBAMYA010000020.1:3085930-3098010 GCA_037176975.1 Arrhamphus sclerolepis
CATTCACAAATGCATGTTTGCTGTATATCGTGGACACATTGGTAAAACTAGTTATAAAAATGATCCATCATCATCATTATCATCATCATCATCATCACCTTTATTTATAAAGCAGTATAAAACAACCACAGCTGCCACAAAGTGCTGTACATTGGAACTAAATAGTAAAATTACATAGGATGTAAATAAAAATATATTCTATATATTACATATTCTTCTTATTCTTTACTTTATGTTGTCAGATTTCCTGCTGAACTCAGTTGTTAAAAAAAAAAAAAAATGCATTTTTGTCGTAAAATCTCAGATTTCACAAAATGTTTGTTTTTGTACTAAAATAACAATTTTTCCTCATATATCTCAAAAAGTAAAAATAAAAACAAAATTTCTTGTAAAATAGTTAATTTCACAAAATCGCTTTTTTCATCTAAAACAATAATTGCTATAAAATCTCAGTTTTCACAAAAAACAACTTTCATCATAGTTAAGACATTAGTACGAAAATCAATTTATGTTCTTGTGAATCACTTTTTTTTTTTTT
The DNA here is from genome assembly GCA_037176975.1 of Arrhamphus sclerolepis. NCBI lineage: Eukaryota > Metazoa > Chordata > Actinopteri > Beloniformes > Hemiramphidae > Arrhamphus > Arrhamphus sclerolepis. Next base: position 3,086,469 of record JBAMYA010000020.1, read on the forward strand.
TCAAAATTGTAAAAATGTAAATTTTGCAAAATCAAGACTTTTTTTTTTCCAACAACCACAATCACAATTGTCACAAAATTGTGACTATTAATGTTGGAAAATATCAACTTTATGCAACATTTAAAATTAAACCCTTGAAAAATTGCAAATTCTGTATAATTTCAGTATAATTTTAATTGTCCTAAAATTATTTAATTTAAAAAAGTGTGTCACCACTAGATGGCACTACGTCATACAAATGCTCGGGTATTGAGTAGAAATGTGAACAAAGAAAAAAACGAACAACTTTTGACGTCTTGATTGTGAATATTTTTTGTTTTTCTTATTCAACTCAATTCAAAAATTTAAATGCTTCAGTCTATTTTTCTTTTGTGGAAAAGACTGACTTACTGACCTGAATTCTGGAAAATTCAGAAGGGACATTTGTATCTTTTGTGACTTTTTAAAGACACAGTGAGATAATTGGACATTTTAACTGATGATTTAGATAATTATTTTTTGATGTCATAAGAAGACATTTCTAGTGTCCTAAAAGTGAGGAAAACTGAAGGCTTTGGCAATTAACTTAATTTTTGAGCATTTGGTATATTGTAATTAAGGTGCATTATGTTTAATGGATGAACTAATACACTACATTTGATCAAATAATCTTTTTTTTTTTATAACATTGCTCACAAAACAAACTTTAACCAGGTTTCACATTTTCAGCAGTTGCAGGAGCTTCTCTTGTATGCTTGGAAAGGGAGGAGAAGGATGAGGGGTATTTAGTTTACTTCATTTATTGGTTCTTTCATTCCCTGTATTGGTGGGTTTGGTCTGTAGCTCAAAACCAGACTTCTCACGTTAAACTATACTAAAGATATGCTCTGTTCTTTCTCTCTCTCTCTCTCACTTCTGCAGAAAAATACCAAACTCAAAGATACATCATAACTGACTGGAATGGACATGTGCCGATACTGCTTTTCGTAATAAAACCTTGATTCCTGGAGGTGTGGAACCGACCGGAATTTCTACAATCACAGATTTACAAGAATCACCTTCTCTGTTTCATCTGTTCCTGACATTTTTATACATTTTTTCCTACTGGTCCTTGCAGGTGTTCTTATTTGATTGAAAATCAGCACGAGCACAAATGGCCCTCTGATTCTATAACTTCTTTAATTAGATCTGCAACATACATGTAGCTTTGTTGGAAAACAGCTGTAGGAATATCAAAGCACTTCATTATAAGAACCAATGATCTCAACACGACACACGCAAAATGGAAATACAGCTAATTTAAATCACTGTATGTTTCATTCTTTGTAGATTCTTGTGGACCAGTCTAAGCAGCGTCCTGTAATTGTGATTTTTAGGTTTTTGATTCACTTAGTCATTTGCTTTGGAAGTTTAAGACATAACTGACAGAAAATGAACAGTTTTTATAGAACTCTCACAAACCTATGTTAACTTGCATTTTACAGATCTTTTGACTGCACAGAGCTTATTTTTTAGAAGAAAACTAACAAGCACGGAGAATGAAATTGGATGAAGGGAAAACGTTTTGTATGATGTTTACACAGAATCAATATTCACACTTGTATGATAGTGCATTGTCTTGCATGACTGTTCTTAGATAGGCCTGTATCCCCAGGAAACAGAAAAATATTACTTAAGTAACTTCTTTAAAGAAACAAGACACATGGGTAGAAGTCACTTGTAAGGTATCTGCAAGATTTTGAAGTGGTTATATCCTCTAAAATGGATTGTTCTGTCCTGTATTCTCATTCCATGTATTTTAACATATGTTTGTGCCTTGATATTTGTTTACACTTGTTCTTTAGAGACATGCTATCTTCAGTGTGAATTAGGGCTATTTCTACTCCACCTAATGTCACATTATCCATGATTTAAAATTCACCACAACACCAAGACAAAATGATGATAATTGTTCATTATAAGGAAGAAAAGTCATTCACTTGTTAAATGTAAATAAAAGTATGGCCACATCATATTTTACTCTTACAAAGTGATGCATAAACATAAAGTGTACAATTGTTGTTGTTTTTGTTTGTTTTTTTCTTTTTCCTTTCCATCATGTCTGGACCAGGGCTTTAATAACGGGAAACAATGGGTTTTAAAGAGAATATAGAAGAGGACACCTGATCAAGTTGAGGCATATGAACTGTCAGAGATGGTCTAGAATCCATCGACGTGTATAAACTGTCAATCACAGTCAGTGAGCATTATTTAAAAGAAAAGGACTGGAAATTTGTTAAGTTGCCCAAACCTCACACAGGAAAAGAAAAAAGTATTTTGCCTGTACATCAAATGGGTCTTGGGACTCACACCAAAACATCTGCATTAAACTCTCAACAACAACTAAGTTTCTAGCGGAAATGACTTGATGTGGTGGAAAACACAATTCAGGCACAAGAGTCAAAGTATAAGCCAATACAGTGCAGTCAAGGTTACAGGCATTTTGTACAGTATTCAAAATTCATTTTACAGGAGATCAACTTTAACAGTTCAAACTTACCTGTTTTGCTTGTTTTATTAATTCTTATACACTTTCAAGTTTCAGCAAGACATTTTATTACGTTGAGAACTTTCTGCACTTTAAAATAATCATATCTTTCAGCTTTTGTTTCTGACATCAGAAGATCTTACGCCTCTTAGATCGTTTATCGGTGATGTTCTGTTAGCATCCAAAGAGGTGCCAAAATGTTTTGCTCTTTTGAAGAATTTTCTTTGAAAACCTATCTTGAGCCTCTTGGTATTTGCATTTCAAAGGATCCATTAGGAAAAGAATTGACAATGAATCATTTGCATTTATCCCTAATAAAGGCTTTGAGACAGTATGTGTGGAGAGAGACAACATCCTCAAGGGGGCGGTATGTAGACGTAAGTCCATGAGTTCATAAAGGCATTTTACATCCTTAACAGATCAAGAGTTAAACTAAAGTGCTGTGTAAAAGTCCCGGGCACTTGTAAATTTGTCAGTTTTTTGACACTTTTTTAGTTTCTTTTTTTAAGATATAAACAGAAAATACAGCCATACTTTTCAATCAGTTGTTCATGGGCTGATTATTGACCTTTCTTTAACAGGCATTGCCCATAGAAAAAAAAAATCCATAATGTTAAAACAACATATAGCTATGTTCACACCAAAACGACTCAACGAGCAAATACAATTTAGTGGCCTCCCTCAACTAGATTTAACACTTTTTAAAGAGACTGTCCCTTAAGTCTCTGTACATCACTACACCGATGAGGACTGCTTTAAACAAATATGAAACGATTCATCTATTCCTATATGTCTCAATCAGCTCTGCCCAGTAGAAAACTGGGAATAAGACCATTACAGAATAGTTCAAATTAGACTATCCTGTAAAAATCTTATCACTGGGATCCAGATGTAGACTCTCAGCAGCAACATTGTGATGCAATTTTCACACAGTAAAAGCCGCTGAAACTCCTGGGGGATCTTGTTTCAGGCGTCCTCCTATTGGCTGCTTTCTCTTTTTTCTTTTTTGCTGCGCTCTTCCTATTTGCTGCAGTAGAAGCTCAGCATCGTCAAAGTCCGCTGACAGACCTTCATAAGGTTCAGGAGGAGCGTGGACGCAGAGACCCATCACCTCCGATCAGCTGGCGTCTGTGGAGCTGTTGACTGAGCTTGAACCACTAAACAACTGCGTGCGAAGGTGAGTTTTATTACTTTTAAACTGCATGGAAATAGCCCAGCATCCATCACGCACTAAACTAAATGACCCTCTTGTTGTCTGAAAAAAGGAGCTTTGGAACGTCACTGGAAATACTTTCTTACACGAAATGGTAAGTTGTTTCTTTTTTCCCCTTCACTTAAAAAAAAAAAAAAGAAAGAATTTTCATTCTTTGATGGCTGAAGGTGGTGGGTCTTTTTTTTTTTGTTAATGCGTTGCAGTGTTTTGGTTGTCAATTTAAATTTCCCCTTCCTTTGGCAAAAAAGCAGTGTCCTTTGCAAAATTCACGAAAAAAATTCACTCAAAGGGACCATGTTTTTGTTTTAATTATTTTTGCAACAGTAGAGCTTGTTAACCCCCCCCCCCTCCAAAAAAAAAAAAAAAAGTCACTGTTTATTCGAACCAAATGGGCCCTGTTACATCCATATAGCTGTGTGAATCACCTCTCCCCATTGTGTGAAAGCAGCCAAGAAGAACAGCGCATTTTTAAAAGTGGCAGACTGACCACAGAGTCTCCCTGTGGGTGTCTCTCTGTCAGATAAGTCTGTCCCAGGGACCAAATGGTTCAGCACCCACAGCTGTGATAACATCATGGCACTGTGGTATCCTTACAACTCCAAGCCAAACACTGGCAGCACAGAGGGGCTCAAGGAACTACAGTGTGTACAAATTTGCAAAAGAAACTGTGACTGCAAAAACACAGGACTATTAACTTAACATTTCTGCTACTTTCTGAAACAGGAAAGCAATGTTTTATTTTTCTTAATTCATTTCAAGATCATGGTGAGATAGTAATGAGTGCAAGATCTGTGTTTAATTCCAAAACCTAGCTGTCATTTCCTGCTTTATAATACACAGTCAACATCCTGTGGGCCAGAGAAGTCCAGAGAGGATATGTGAGCCTGCGCTCCACTCTTGATTCAGCTCCACTTTGTTCAAACTTCCCCTCTAACTTTAGCAGCCAGAGAGCTTTTTTTTTTCTGGTTTAAAAGGTGCATCCTGTGCTCTGAATTCTGAGGGTTTCATTTTTCTGGGATCACGCTGCATGGGATGGTCTCCATAAAGCTGCTCGGAGGTTTGTTAGGAATTCTTATATGGCCACAGAACTGACTGATCTTGACTGGTAAAAATCTCATTGGCTCAGTTTTGGAAATTACACATGGAGCTGCTCCAGCTTCAGCTAGACAAGCCAGAGCACGAAAGGATACTTTGGGGAGGGAACTTAACATCTGAGCAGTGTTCTGCAATACATTTGGGTAGACTTTTTAAAAAATTTTGATGGATGTTATTAAAGTTACTCTATTTTTCTCATCCTACAGTTGTGTTTAGGAGATTCTACTGATTGCCTCCGGGAACATGTGCAGTCCATGATGAGGTCTTTGCAGGACTTGAAAGAGATAAACAGGCCAAGGCCACTGAGTGAACCATGTGTCCGGTCATTTGCCATCACAAGGCTCTGCAAACAGCGGGCACAGCAGGAGCGACTCACCCGTCTCCGCGTCTCTGATGCCAGCGAGGCCAGCACATATGACTCTGCTTGTTGTCTGGCCAGCCCCCTTGAAGAAGAGCAAGAGCAGCAGGAGCACGAGCGGCTGGCACAAGGCTCCCCCAGCAGTGAGAAGAGCATGGACTTTGACTCAGGCTACTCTGAGGCTTCCTGGCAGGATGAAGGTGTGGTTTTGAGAAGGACCAGAAATGTGCGAGTCTCCTCTTCTGCTTGTGTCCGCACAAACAGAGGACCCTCCGGTCGCATAAGACCCAAATCCACCTCTGACGCTTGCCTGGAGCGCTGGACTTGTTTTGAAGCCAGTGATGCTGACGACTGGACAACATCGCTGCTGAGCCGCAGCAGGAACAGACAGCCCCTGGTTCTTGGGGACAACAGTTTTGCTGATCTAATAAAGAATTGGATGGACCTACCAGACTGCCCTGAGCCCACAGAACTTAAACCCAGTGCAGGCCGGCGGCTTGCAAAAGACATTTTTGGTAACATGCGCCGGAGGCTGGCAGGGATGTCTAAAGGTGTGGAGCACAGGCCGAGACCTACAGACTCCAAAAGGTTCAGCAGGGCTGCAGAAGCTCCCCAACGCATGTCCTGTCCTGTGGGACTAGAGGCTCACAAGCCTTTCTTTCACCAGTCTCACACAGGACTGCATCAGGTGGACAACGACTTCCACCAGTTCACTGCTCTGATGAAGACAGGCAGTCGGCAGCCCATCATATGCAATGATATCATTGGATACATCTGAGTGTGACGGCACCTGCACACTCATTCTTTGACACAAATCTCGATAAGTCTATTTTATTGTAAATGTTGATGGTTTTGGTATAATTCTTTTTGTATTGTATTTATGTAAAAATTAAAATGAAACTGTTATAGCAGTATGATATCGCATCAAATGTTTTTAACATTTTTTCAAGAAACCTCAATTCTGGAGGTTCTAAAAATATACTGACCAGTGAGGATGATAGATTTTTAAAAAAATCGGTTACGCACAAAAGTTTTGTGAATTATGTGAAAGGCAAACATCCTTCCCTAGTTATAATTAGTTGGTTGGGTGCAGTGCGGTTATCTCAGTCACGTGTGCACTGCAGCTAAACTAAGGGAACTATCTCAGAGATAGTTAGGGAACTGACATTTTATTAGTGAAGTGCACAGATATAAATTGTTCCTCAAATATGCATTTATTGCATTATTGTTGAAACACAGTTTAATTGCATCCTCATATGTTTGGTACATCTGTAAACAGCTTCGGTAATAATCACAGAGATATTTCAAGTGGCTTAATTCAAAGGACACCTCATACATGCAAGTCACTTGTGGACATGTCAAGGCCTGCTTGCTACTTGCCACCTGCCCCCTAAACTGTGTTAAAACTGAATGTGCCGAGCAACACAACCTACATCCCCGGAAAGCATCTTCACAATCTCATATAGCATAATTCTTCAAAGAAAAAAAGAGAAAAAAGAAAAAGCATCTTACATGTAAAAACATCAAGTAAATTGAAGTTTACCATGATTTCTCTTTGGTCACATAGTAAAATGACAAAGACAATAAAGCACATGTGCTGAATTACAGACAAACCTTTGAATATTTTGTAATGTTTTTAAGACAAAGCTTCAGAACAAGATCACAGATCAAAGCGTAATTGAACAATAAAACTCACAGGAACAGATATCTTGAAATACATTTCAGATTTTGCAAACAAGCCTTTATTATTTATTAAATGGAATAATTTCCATGGTCCTCCTGAAGCACTTCCATGTGGAGCATTTTCAAAATCAGCATCGACCGCATCACAGGATCACGTACCGGATGACTGGGACCGTCTCACAGTCCTCATCTTCATCAAAAGAAGGAACCAAGTCCAGCATCTTCTTATGAGGAGGGATGTCGGACTTTGTTACCATCTTCACAACGTCTGAAACACTGCAAAAAATAGATGCACAAGTTAATTTTTTTCTCCCACATGGTAGTCAAACAAATATTTATTGCTTCTTACAAGGGAACAATAACTCCTCCTTTAGCTGTGCTCTTGTGTGTGTTTTGTAGGATTGCATCTTACAAACAGGAAGACAGATTTTTCAAACAAAGAAAATACATAGAATAAGATAGACGTTCCCCTATACTGATTATCTTTTTTTTTTGTCTAGTTAGCTTTTAATGTTGGTGTTATTCTTTGACTGCCAGTGGATCAACACAGGAAGCCCAGGGCAGGGCAACAGCACAGGAAGGGATTGCTGGACTGGACATTTGTCATGAAGGGCCTGATGTCCACACAGTCAGCACGCTGCGTCTCTCTCCGCTGTAGTTTAATCAAATCACATCATCAGTTCCCCCGTGAGCTGAGCAAAAAGTACTTCAAGTCTCTGCCAGCATCTAGATATGAGCCAAAACACTGTTATGGCATTTAAAGTTACTAAGCTTTTATTTATTTCTATATACCCTGTCCTCAGGGTATGACAACATACCACAGAGTCTGTATTCAGTTATTAACTGACAATCAGATTTAAATGTCAAAAACCCCAAGGCTTATCAAACGTGTGCAGAACTGAACAGCCCTGAATGGTGTGGCTTCCAAAAGTTCACTCTTATTTAACTTTTTTAAACACTTGTCTTCTGCAAACAAAAGGAAGCCTGATGGGGCATCTCAATCATCTGTGTTTGCAGATGCATGTGTGTGTGTGTCAACAGGCTCTCTCCTCGTAAGCTCAGAGGAAACACCTCATCCTGCCATTTGTCTCTAAACAAACAAAGGAGCCTTGCTTTTTGTGACTGGTTATGTGTGCAGGACTGCATGTGCATCTTTTTAACTGGACTTACCTCTTCTTCAGCCTGTCTTTGTGTCCACTGTATAAGATGCAAGATCCATAGAACAGAGCGCATACGTTTAAGCCATAGATTTCCTGCACAAAAATTAATTATTCAGTTAAATTAAATGCATCCGACAAAGATATTTTTACGTATATGACACTCTATAGAGCTGAAGGTTACCCCTCTGGCTTCAAAAACAGCAAAAAAAAGAAGAAAACCCAGCATTTTGAGTGGTTAACAAGACCAGAAAAGCACAATGTAAATAATCAATTTACCATTTTTGCTTATATTAATAGTGTCAAGATGTTTATTAAATCAAACAAAATCACATTAGAGAGAAGCAGTCATAGTTGACAAGTAGCTTGTTAATTTTAGTAATCGCAGAAACAACTGCTCTTTCAGACAATCTTAAATTTTTCATCTAAAACCAGTCTTCACCATCCTTACAATCCTGCACGCAACAAGTAGTTTTGATCACTTTGCTTCGGAAGAGTCCGAAAGAAGTGAAACATAAATGTAACAATGTCAACCATTTAAAACAATGGGCATTGTTGCATTGTATGCACTGGAGAAAGGTGAGCAGGTTTAGGGAAAAAAAGATAAACCCAAAAAACAACAAAAAAAACAAGTCTACTCAGTAGCGCAGGGTGTCAGAAAAGGGTGTGTTTCTTTGCTGTACCTTAATATACTGGATCAGATCTTCCAAGGTCATTTCCTGCTGATTGCTGCGTCTGCCCTCAACAAGGAAGTCATCCCACAAGGTGTATTTCTTTCCTGCGACCTGTTGATAGACACGTTACATAGTTACATTTCACATACAAACACACACAGACAAAGTTGACAGACGAAGTACTGCTTGATGCGAGGGACGTGTTGAAAATGTCTGAGCCCATTACAAACAGCTCTGGAGCACTGAAGTCGGAGAGAGCGCATTTTTCACTGCAGTTATAAACCAGCTGAGAACAATCAGCAGAGCCGAACAAGCTACAACGAGGTCAAGAAGGTGCTTCCTCGACTGTGACGGAGCGACTGCTGCTCTTCCTTGACCACCTCAGACTGCTCAAAAGTGTAACATTATGTGTCACTAAAGACTTGTACAGCCGTATAATGTAGCGTGACTGGGAAAGATCAGTCAGGGCAGGATATAGTAGTTTGTTTTGTGCACAATGCAAAACAGTTCAGAAGAAAAACAAAAAAAACAAAAAACAGCTACACTTTCTAGTATCCAGAAATGTTGCATGCCTGTTTCCTGTTAAAATCCAACATGCCTGTTTGTATTTTGTAACATAATTAATTATGCTTGCTCAAAACTGTCAAATTACAAGACTACCGAAGCTCCAAATATATTAAACGCTAAAATCCTCCTTTGCAAATTGCTACATGTACTGCAATATATTTTACGTTGCGTAAAACTGTCACAAAAGAGATTTTACACAAATATAACATGTTTTATAAATTGTATAGCCTAAACTCAGTAGTCTGCAATGCTATGAAATGAGACTACTGACTAATTGCAGCAATTAACTGGTTAAGAAGATGCTTATATTATTGCACATTGAAGAATTTCTGGTGCATTAAACAGACATTTGATATTCATGGTACATCTGGCAACACTGTTGACTTTCATTGAGTCAAGCTGCAATCTCAGAAAAGGAATCATGTCAAGTTAGCAGCTGAAATGAATTTGATACATTTTGACCAAAAAAATGTGATGAGTCTCCGGAGTCGAGCTCTAAAATCACGGTCAGTCAATGATGGGATTTTTTTCTTTTTCAAACTTTTGTAACTACTGTCTCCATCCCACATCACGCTCCATCATCAGCTTAAAGTCCTGGGATCATACCTCTCATGTCTCATGAGATCAGATTTTATCACGCATGACCCAACAGTTACTCAGCATCCATAAGTCACCATTCCTATAGGATAAACCTTTAACCTCCAAACAAAGACACAATACTAACCCAGACACCCAGACAGATTAATGTAACCCCTGCACATATAAACACCACGTGTTTACCCAAAACATAATTATCCACACGAGTAACATTAAAAAAGAAAGAAAAAAACAACTCAACCTGACTGAAAAGGGTCAGGATTCCTCACATGCAGAAAATAAGTCAAAATATGTCGCTGGTCAGACGACCCTGCAAAGACACAGGCACTTTCTGGCAAGAGAAGTTGTGAATACCAAAACCCAGGCTGAACCTGGGTCCAATTATCTCTGCTCCAGCAGCCAAGGGGAACTTTTCGACCAGCCCTCACAACTCCCACCACTTATGGGACTTGAGGTTATGGAGACACACTTGAGACATACTTCTCCTAAAGTTTATACGAGTGTTTACGCATTCAGTTCCAGTTTTCAGACAAAGCACATTTTGTTTGCCAGATGCACATTGTAACACTGGCCTTTTAGCATTTTGTCAAATTGTATGCAGAGCTTGAAAAGAGCCTAAAATGATTCATATGCAGAACAGAAACAGACTTTTAAATGCACATATGGTACAAAAGAGAATTCTTTTACATGCCCTTGCAAGTGCAACACCATTGTTGTACAGCAAAATGGACTGCATTCTTTAGTGGCCCCAAGCCCAAAACCTTCATGAGTACTTTTGTGTGTAGATGCTGATTTGGCACAAAGCAAAGCAGGCGTGCAGGCTATTTTTACACCCTCTCCTCCCTTCCTCTTGCCTCCATCACCCAGTTTTGGCAGAAGCAAATCAGCCGACATATCAGTCCTTAAAAACAGTGATGTAAACTAGTCACAGTATGGACGCAGAGAAAGAAAAAAAGTCAGCAAGAATGCTGGAACCAAACTGGCTGCTGGAAACAATTACAACTGGTCTCCCACAAGCACGACGGGAACCTTTTTTTTTTTTTTTTTTTTTTTTAAATGAAACTACCACAATAAAATCAAAGATGTCCCATCTGAACAGTCTCTGGGGACAGATAAGAAATGTTTAACAGAAAGTTATTTTTCACTTCAGGCTAAAATGAACATAATCACCAAAACAAAAGAAAAAAAAAGACAAAAATGTTTATGCAGCAAATAACATACAAGTAGTCTTTATTAGTCAGCTTTTGTTCTTTAATATAATTAATAAAAAAGAAAGAAAGACTTGCACTGAAGGTGGATACTACAGTCATAAAAACATTCAATCAAAAGCTAATGTTATATTATGGATGATACAGTTGTCTTAAGGTTATAGATTAGTATTCGAGTCTGAGAAGTCACCTTTTACATCAAGAACAATGCAAACCAGCAAATACCTACCAAGTGCTGGTTGGTGGTTGTTTGCAGATTTCTGCTCTGCCATTCTGTTTTTGTTTTTTTTTATTGGTACCCTAAGGGTAAATTGATCATAAATGGGTATTCAGTGTGACTGACAAACAACAAAAGAGGAGTATGTGACTAAGCCACACAGTTCTACGGCCCTATAACACTCTGCAGCTATACTGTCTTTAAACGTACGTAATTCAGAATAGTCGTGATTGTGGCTGGTTGAGTTTGGACATCAGAAGATGTGGA
>JBAMYA010000020.1:3108734-3138119 GCA_037176975.1 Arrhamphus sclerolepis
TTAATGTTAAGTAAATATCACATTAAACTACAGCATAACGTTGATATTCCGGACCCTTGCTTTAAGAAATTTACGCTAACTGGACCTCTTTGAATTTTAATTGAATACCCATGCACTAGATTAAACAACTAACAAAAAAAAAGGTTTTGACAAAAAACTAACAAATATAACTCAAGAAAAATAAAAACCATCAATAATGATTAAAATGACCTCCTGTAAGATGACTGAGAGTTCAGTTCAAGTAAAGATTAGTGGGCTCCAGATCCAGTGATCACATGTGTGGTCCATTACTGGCAAGCATAGCTGAAAAGAAGGAGCAACACACCACCAGTAGTGGACGCCACTGCAAACCCAGCCAGCAGCCAGACAACAGATGCCTGACAAGGCACAGCTTCTCAATGAAGAGCAGAGTCAAACCATGCAGAGCTAAGCTGCTGCAGAGCCCAGCAAAGATGTGATCATATGACCCAGGATGATGCACAGCAGGTTAGAGCTGCATGAAGCAGCCTTAGCAGGATGAATGAAGTAAAACCACTTGAGTAGACAAGGCCAGGCAAAGCAGAAAACTGTTCTGGCACTTAACTTATTCTGGAAAATAATCCACGAAACATTCAGCCAGGTGTCCAAGACCAGACATAGTCCTCCAGAATGAAAGGAGGGGTGCCCAGGGTCTCCTGCCCTCACACAGCAGCAAATATCCCACACAGCAAGCAATCGCATCAACGACAGTGCTACCAGTCTGTTAAAGCGTTAATTCAGCCAAGAAGTTACCTCAGTACTGGGATGAACCAAACAAACATTTACTGCCACATGCCTACCTGCACACAGACAAGGGAGACAACCACAGCCTGGAAGTGGTGGGCCTAATTAAGCCAACTGGTCAGGCACCTGCAGCCCACCAGACTCTCCTGAAATCCATTGCAGTAGCTTAGCCTGCCACTACATTCTTCCATCTGTCTTGGATTTTGCATTCTCCTACCAAAATCCCTTAAAAGTACCAGCTGGCCCTTCCCCAATGGTTCAGTTTGGACATGTCGGTCATGGTTTTGTTTCTGGTGCTGGGCAGCGACCTTCTGTCTGTCTCTTAAATGTCAGTTGCAACTGAGTCTGATGTTCCTGCACCCAGTCATCAACTGTCCTCCCAACAGGATCCTGAACTCTTCCCAGCAGAAAATCAACTGGGAGCCTGGCCTCTCGCCCCAAACATCAAAAAGAAGGGAGATTCACCAATTGATCAGTGGGGGGTGCTGTTGTATGCATACAGCACCTGCGGTAAACAGGAGTGCTAGTCATGCTTTCGAGATGATGGTAGGTACGCAGCAGGTCGTGGAGAGTGCGATTAAACCTATGGAGTTAGAACAGTCTCAACAGACACAAATGCACGGTAAGATTCGCAAATGTGCAAGATGATTCGCAAATGCACGGGACAAGATTCACACATGTATTTCTGATGCACACACAAAATAATTTGATTTACAAACTGCTTATGGTCTGTGGACTCCGCTGCATCTGTGAGTGAATTTTGAGACTCCTCTGCCGTGCCTCCAAAAGATGCAGATGCCCCATAAAGCTATGGGCTGGAGGCCCTGAGTCCTTTGTTACCTGACACCGTTCACAGGTCTGACACCAACGTGCCACATCAGCAGACATTCCCGGCCAGTATCAACACTGTCTAAGCAGTTCCAAAGTGCGACCTACTCCCTGATGACCCTGCTTTTGATGAAGCTTAGTGAGGACTTCATCCTTTAGGGTATCTGGCAGCCAGACGACAGACGCCTGACAAGGTACAGCTTCTCACTGAAGAGCAGAGTCGAACCAGAATGCAGGGGTTGCCTGAGCTGAGATAGGCTCCAGCCGATCCCTGTTACCCTGCACAGGAATGGGTATACATAATGGATGGGTGGATGGATTTATGTATATATGCATGTATGTATGGATATATGTATGTATGTATGGATGGATGGATGGATGGATGGATTGATGGATTGACACACTAGCAAAGGGAGCAACCAAGAATGAAGAGGTTTGGTTGAATACCCTACTCAGTCTTACAGAAATTAAGGTATTAATCAAAAGTAATGTATATAAAATATGGCAAGCTGACTGGTATAAGGAGAAGAAAGGCGCACATTTACATTTACTAAAAGAAATATCAAGTAGCAAATGCACCAAACAGAGGTATGATTCACACGCAAGACGATAGACCACACTGGGTTAAATAGTGGTTTAAAAGTCATTCATAAACAACACACTACTACACTAATTCTCTGGAGTTAGAGAAGATCATGTCCTTTTAAAATGCATAATTACTTAAGGCAAATAGAAAGGGTTAAGAGAGCAGTGAATGTAGCCAAAAAGGCCTTTTCTTTAGAAACTCTACTAGGTGAGGCTAGATCACGGAACATTACCAGTGCAGTTGTAAAATCAAAGAAACTAGCTAACCGGATTTAGTTGTTTAATTTCCTTCTTCTTTTTTTTCTTTCATTTTGATTTTTTGAGTAATATCCGCATGATTGCACCCTAGTCCCCGTAGACGGCGGTAATACAAATTGTTTGTAAGCTGCGATAAGAAAAGAAAAGAAAAAGAAAACAGAAGATTAAGAAGAAGCGAACAGTAGAGGGCAGTAGAACAGCAGTGTGCTGTCAAATACAGAGGAGAAGAGGAAGAAGAAAGGAACACTCGTCGCCTCTCTGCAGTAGCAGAAGAAGAAAAGCGTAGATCTCCATTTTTCAGCAGCTCTTCGTACAGCGATGAAAAATATCTGAAATCCCAAATAAACATTGAACTAAAAGACCAACGTAGGTGAGTGTGAAAGAAAGAAAATGCATATGTAATACTAGACAAATTTAAAACCACTGAGACATCCCGAGCCTTTCTAAACTAATAGAAGGGGAATGTCTTTTTAGTTTTGTCAAGTTGTGATAGCTCTGGAAGCGTCATCTGGTCACTCGTTTCTTGGTTTGAGCTAAAGGTAAAAATGTTTTTTTTTGTTTTTTCCACGATTAAATCGAGCCAACGTTGTCATTGTAATTCAGTAGTTTCTCTGACTTCTTGGACGGTACAGTCATCCGAGACAACTGCGATATTAGGTTTTGTTGTGTCGTAGTCTGAAAAGGCCTAGTGGTGGCTGCTATTAGCGGGCCACCCTTCTGTCTGCCTCCATTTGCAATCACACCACTTAGTGTCTGTCCAGCATTCAGCAGCCCTGCTTTAGAAATCATCACATTATTATCAAAACTTACACGTTTGATATGCATAAATTATCAACTGGCCACGTACTTAAGGATCACAGTAGAGAATTCTTATTTTCCTTGGTAAGATTGTCCATTTAAAAAAACAAATAAATGTTGGATTGTTGATGCACCTATCATTGCTTAGTTCATCTGCCTCATACAATAATGCAAACTTTTTTTTCTTTCTTCTTTTTCTTCTGTCGTTTCATAGCACACCTGCTAACATGTGGGATGGACCTCGGGGAGGACCACCCTTTCGGTAAGTAAATATGAGTTTAAAGCAAATTTTTAGTTTAAATTTTGGAAGAAAATTTGTTTTCCATTGCAAGCTGCGGTGCTGGGGTTGTAATCCAAAATAAGAAAGGAAATCCTGTAACTGTACGCCAAAATATTAGATATTCTTTTTAAAAAAAAAAGAAGTAATTCCTAAATTTTCAGATGATATTTGTCTAATTTATAGTGTGGGATGAAGTTAACCATGAAAATTCAAAGTGTGTGCGCCTAACATCACAATATACTTGCACTTAAAGTGTTTTCCATTGCAAGCTGACCTGGTTCACAGGTAAACTCAGGTAGCTCAGGCTGGAGAAATAGACAGCATTCAGGGGTGGGGACAGAGACAGCTACAAGGAGGCAAAATACAGGTTTAGGAGGGAGGTGAGACATGCTAAATTATTGTATACTGAGAGACTCCAGCAGCAGTTTTCTAACAATGACTCTGCCTCTGTGTGGAGGGGGCTGATACATACTCCACGAGAACCAAAAAAATTGTTTTTGTTCTTGCAGTCCTATTTTGGGTGCTCTTGCAGCTTGTTCTCAACACATCATCTGGGCAGAACCTTTTTCTCATGCTTGTCGAACAAATGCAGAATGATTAGTCAGGAATGTGGAGTGGGTGTGGCTAATGTGGAAGTGTGGTCAGTATTGATGATTTTCATGGCAAATCTGGCGAGTTTCCAAATCCTCTTGGGGACTTTTTTTTTTTTTTTGTCAAAAGTGACTAGCAACAGATTTTGCAACCTTTTTGTGTTGTTATTGATGACTTTAACGTGAAAGCAGGTAGTGAGCCCTGTCCCATACTGAAGCCCTCCCAGGCGGTCAATCTCCCAGCAGCCTCCCCTGGAACGCTGCACCACACCTCGTCCAGACTGAAAATGGACTCCCCCACTTTCTGGGCACCACCATCACCCAGGACCTCAAGCAGGAGCCGACCAGCTCCCTCATCAAAAAGGCCCAGCAGAGGATTTTCTTCGTGCAGCAGCTGAGGAAACTCAAGATGCCGACTAAGATGATGACGCAGTTCTACATAGCCAACATCCTCACTTCTTCCATCACCGTGGGGTATGCTGGGGCCACCAGCAGGGACATACATAGATTGCAACTCATTGTGTGCACTGCTGAGAAGGTGATTGGCTGCAACCTCCCCTGTCTACAGGACCTGTACATCTCAAGGACTTTAGGACGTGCAGGTCAGATCGCGAATGACCTTTCTCACCCTGGACAGTCAATCTCTCACCTCCGGCGGGAGGCTACGGTCCATCTGGACAAGAACCTCCCACCACAAGAACAGCTTCTTCCCCTGAGCCATCAGACTCATAAACATCAGCTGAATCACAGATTTAGACTCAGCACAGACTCCTTGTATATCTGCTATTTGCGCAGTTATGTTCTTGCACATTGTACATTTGGAAATATAATTCTAGCGTTCCTTATCTCTTATTTTGATTCTGCATGCTTTTAATCATTTCTGTTTTATTATTACTTCCATTAACCTGTGTTGTTTGCACCACTACAACAGAACAAATTCCAATCTGTGAGCATCCTCACAGAAATGGCAGTAAAGCAATTCTTATTCTGACTTGTAAGACCTTATTTACATTATTCAGGTCATTAGCCAAATTGGTATTAGATGTTTTATTTGCCAGTCATATACACACAGTTTGAGGTTAGTTTAGACCACAGTCTGTATTAAAGAACCTTATTTAAATCTTCTATTTTGTAGACTCTTTTATCTTTGTATTTTGTAAGTTAAGTATGCCACATCTTGCAAAATACTAAAACAGGATGGTTTTCATTGAATATAATATGAAATTAATACCACTCCTGTTGTCATCGTTGGTTGTCTCCATTTCAAAGAAAGCAGTAGCGTAATATATTAAAATGTATTGATGTATCTTTCAGTGGTGACCACCGTGGAGAGATGTTTGGGTGGAGAGATCGTCCAATGCCAGATCATCGAGGTAGAGATGGGATGAACGTGGGTCCCATGGGTCATATGGGACCAAGACCTCTTGATATGCCACATATGGACATGAGAAGAATGGATGGGCCACCCATGAGGGGACGCGATCTAGATCCACAGGGTATGCGCAGAAGAGAGCCGAACAGAGATTTCTTCAGACCAGGAGAGGAGCCGGACTTTAACCTTAGGAGGCGCTATGAAGCTTCTATTAGAGACGACGTGATGAATTCCCCTGGTTTCCCGGGGCCAGGCAGGAATTCAGGGGATAATGGAGGCAGGGCCATGCTTCCACGGGAACCAAACAGATTTACAGACATGAGAGAAAGAGAGTCATTTCCTTGTGACATGCAAAGGTTCAATAATCCAAATGTTGACGGGAGAAGAGGGTTTATGGGTGATCGAATGGAGAGAAATGATGGATTTAGGGATGTGTATGACAGGCCACCACTGGGTTTTGGTGATGCTGATTGCTATAATATGGACTTACATCCACGTGAAAGGAGAATGATGGACAGTGACCGAAGAGGAGGGCCACCTTTCAATCCAAGAGGTCAGTTTGATTCAGATATGGATTTCAGAAATCGACCTGGACCCTCTGACTTCAGAGGTAGAGATAGATCTCCTTTAAGATTTGGAAAAGGTGATGTCCCTCCTGGCGACAGGGTACGATCAGACATGCCTTCAGATGTCGTTGATCCTCAGAGGTCAGAGTTTATGGGTTCAGAAGACACCAGGAAAAGAGAGTATCCAGATTCAAGCGGTAGTCCACTTATGGATTATCGGAGTGGTGAGGAAATGACTCTTGCAGAAGAATGGAAGAACCGTCAAAAGGACAAGAATCCTTTGTTGGGTAAAGGTATGGAAGGCATTCCCAAACCCAGCTTCCCTGTAGGTTTTGGCAGAGATGTGAAGATTAGGGAGTCACCGCCGTTTCCAGAGAGGGATAGAGCATCTTTTGGATTTCCAGGGAAAGATGTTAGCTTTCCCCGTGGTGGTGACCACTTTCCTGCCACAGATATGCCACCAGTAAGCAGCAAGGGCCCACAAGACCTTTTACCCCCTGAAATAAGCCCCCAAACTGGCCATCTGGATAGAGAAAATAAGCATTGGCACGGAGAAAGGGACTCAAAGTATACTCAGAAAAAAGAAAACCGTGATGAAAGGCCCCCTTACCATCAGGAGAGGAATCAGCCCTCACGTGAAATTCAGGAGTCAAATGACTGTTTGAAAAGGATGAAGGATCAGCCACACGATCAAGGACCTTCCCTGGATAAGCTTGGGGAGGAACAGGATTTCCAAAGTAGCGGTGCAGTACAGGCAAAAGACCAGGACTACAGAGACATAGATTACAGAACAGGGTCTGGAAGGGTGTTTGAATATAATCATGAAGAACTTCAAACACCAGAGAAACTCCTTGAAGATACTCAACCAATTACACCGTCAAAATTTACTGATTCTGGTTCCCAGGTATGTGCTGTTTTTAACACATGTAGCTTATGTCTTGAGATTACTTTTAGATTTTTCTTTTTTGTTCTGACCATTCATAACCATTTATTTTTTATTTTTTTATTTATTTATTTATTTATTTTTTAAAGGATCAAGATTACAGGAATGCATCAGTGACGGACAAGGTTTCGAATATTGTATCCATAACTGGTATTCCAAAGACTGCCACAATGGATCAGGTATTCAAACAGAAAATCAGCTTTGTTTTCATAATCATATTTGATTATTGTTGAACTTTTAAGTTTGCATAAATAGCCATGGCACCGCTAACTCAGATTGATGTTGTCTTGTGCAGATTCTTGGTGCCTTTGCAGTTCGTGATGGTGTGCCAATTCAGGGGATGAAAATTAAGAGTATTGTGCCAGGTGAGAATTAAGATCCTTTGTGGGTTTCTTTGGGGCAGTCCATCGCTAACATGTCCCTCGACATTTCGCTTTAATGACATTCGAGCCTCTGCCTTTTTAATACCTTTTATACTCATGGTTGCCTTTGTTGCTGGTTGACTCTGTGAACTCGCTCAGTGGACAAGACGGGGGTGGGGGTTTATGCTCTGCAATCCTTTGTCTTGTCTGAGGATGCAGCGTTTTTGGGTTCAGCTATTAGAGGATTCAATATTGGCAGCTTTTGAAGTGTGATATTCAGTCTTGGTCATAGATCTGTGACAAGTGACTTGTTGAATTTATTCCTTGTGGGCATTTTCTTTTTTTTTCTTTTTTTTAACAATAAGTACACTGATTGAAAAACAGAAGTTGGAAATCCTTAGTCCTGAAATGGACATGTTGATAGCCCTTGTTCATCCTGTTGATCTAAACATTTGCTATAAGGGCAAAGTGTTTCCCAGTGGATTGCTGTACAAACGGTGCCTGCATGACGCCAAGCCGTTTTGTGAAGATTATATGAGGAAGTGTTTCTTCTCATGAATGTATAAAAAGAGCATTAGAGCCACATTATTTTTTTTTATTTTTGTTTTATAAAGTTTGATATAATCATGAATTATTTATGGTGTACGCCACACAAATGTTCACTGCAAATGGTTTTCGATGTTTGTTTTGTAAGGCTTGGCTTCATCAAAGCTGTTCATGGCAAATCTAAAACACTGTCAGTCACCAACATACTTTCTAGGGTAAAAAAAAAAAAAAAAAGAATCAGACAATTGTTTTCCTGAAAAGGTATGTGTTTGAGTTAAAGTGTGAAAATTCACTCGCACTGATCTCGATGTACTCACAAATGCTTTCTTTTTATTTGTTTATTTCTTTTTTTCAGTTAATGTTTCACTGGGTGACTGTCATTACTGGCATTGACTAACAAAAACCCATCTGTATTTCAAATGCTGTCCCCAGGTTACAGCTACGATATGGCCTATGTGGAGTTTTTAAACCTCGAGGATGCAGTCCACTTCATGGAGTCCAACAAGGTGGCCCATCCTCGTCACTCTACGAAGGCCGTCTCTCCCATCAGGATTACGAGGGGTTGAGAGGGCATTCAGTAGCTGGGGGAAGGGAGAATACTTGGGAAGGGGTTGCTATGGTTATCTTGGTTAAAAAGATGAATTAATCAGTTATTGACAGCTTGCCTTAATCTTAAAAATGATGTCCGCAAAGCCATGCTAGCACTACAGGTTCCTGTTTTAGCACGACAACCATGAGATTTAGAAAACCCAACCATTTGAAACTGTTTGGAAAAAGATGGGCAACAAGACGTTATGACCCCTAATTTTTAAGATTTCACTTGCAAATCACCTGACTGGAATGGATTCCACCAGACGATTTATGTCTGGAGTCCCTTGTGGATTTTCTGAAAGTTAAGCGTTATTTTATATTGAATGTAGAATAAGAAGAGGAGGAAGTTTTTATTTGCATTTTTGTTGGAGTCTAGTTTTATAGCAAAATGGACGGGAAATCCTCTTGCAACACTGGCTTTTTTTTTTTTTTTCCTTTATTTTATAAAGATTTCTAATTTCAACGAAGGAAGTGCGTCTTCGAACACTTCACACACCAACATAAACAATCTAGAAGTAGTGTTTTGGTTTTTGTTGGAAAGCCACAGGTTTGTTTTAGTACACCAACAGTAAGGCACATTTATTTTCAGTGGTTAAGTGATCTCTCACCCCCTCCCCATTTTTTCTTTCTGTATTTTAACAAGCGTTAAAGAATTCTTTAAAAATGTTATGTTTGGCATATTTGCATATGAAAATTAGCTTTGAAAAGGTGTTTTTAAAAATGCATTTATTTATTTTAGTTGTCAGTGTTGCTGTTAGGACATGTAAATTTTTGTAATGGTATTCAAAGGATTGAGCTACCCCACAATAATTTTCTCAACATTGTGCATCAGCCTTGCAGTCATGGTTTTGGCCACTAGCACGTTTGCTTTGTCGCTGGTTTTTACAACTTTGATGCAGACTGAAAGGTCTCAGCATTTAGATGCATTTCCATTTGCAAAGTCTAAACTATTTCAAGATTCACTGGTTTAAGTTGTCTGATTTGGGCTGTTCATTTAACTTTCATTCCAGAGTAGATATAAAGTTGATGATTTTGGTTCTTAATCAAATGTCTTAACAGCTCCTGGGTGGATTATTTTTCTTTGTAATTTCGCACAGTTGCCTTTGGTTCTCAGGAGATGAACTCTGGTTGACAGATGTGATGCAGATGATGTTCACTTTTATGAACTCTGGTCTTCTAACTTTCCATCTACCACCATCAAAATGTCAATTCGTTCAGTTGTTCGGCTTTTGGATTTCTTGATGGTGAGCTTAGCAGCTCCACAAAGCTTTCAGTGTTGCTGCTGACTTTTCATCTTCACATCTTCTAGATTCTACAGTCTTCCTTCTGTGGTGAAATTATTTTGCCAGTTCATCCTCAGTCATCTGTGATTATGCCAAGAGTTCCCCACCTCTCTGCTCCATGTTCTTGAATTCATCAGTGGGCATTTTGATTTCATCCTCTTTTGGTTTTTCTTGAGCAGCTTGTGAGTGGAATTCCCACACGTCACATTTCTGAATACAGTCTTCAGCAACAGAACCAGGATTGTTGAGCTCCGGTTGTGTCTCGCAACCATTTGTAGATGGAGTCATCTCGATCATTACCTAAAATGTGCAGCGTCAACAATTAATTGTGCTCTATTTGATCATCCTTGCTTCTTTTTCATGTACTTTGTATGTCCTGTAGTTTATCTTGTAATAGAAAAAATAGATGCTGATGAAGTTAGTTGTGAGGAAGATGGCACTAGTTTTGGAGCTTTTTTTTCTTTTTGATTAGTGTTTGTTTTGTTTTTTTTGTTTTTGTTTTTTTTACCAAGATGGCAGATTGTGTGCATTTGATATTAATAATTTTCATCTTGTGCGATAGAGATACTGTGGAATTCTCTAGCATGGATTTAAATCTTAACCATTTCTGAACAATATGAAATTCATCCTGTGCATATGCGGTCTAGTGACACAACCAGGGTATTGAGGAAGGTAGTGTTTGGCTTCTACTTGTGACTTGGCGATACTGTGATTCTTATTTGGGACTTAGATGGTTTGTTTTTTTTTTTTTTTGAAACCCGAGTGTTCCAAATACCAGAATTAGATTAATGGAGCTTATCAGTTGATGGCCAACATAAATAAATAATTAAAAAAGAAACAAAAAAAACGGTAATCATCCACAAGTATTGGCATAAACTCCTTAGGTCTAGCTTTTCAGTTCAGGATTTCCTATGTGTGAAAGTGAACTGCTCGACTTTTGTTTTTGGTTTGATGCAAAGCAGTGTGCGTGACACTTTTGGCTCTAGAAAACTGGTGGGTATTTTTCATTCTTGTCCGTCATGGCTCGGTCCAAATGATTATTTGATCGACTGATACAGTAGTTGGCAGGTCAACAATGAAAATAATCCCAAGTGGCATCCCGAAATTGTGCCTCTCCTGAAACTGTCCTTCTGTGGGGGAGGGGGGGCAGAATGGCCAGTGTGTGGCAAGACCAATGGACCTGGACTTTGCACACCACCATAAGTGTTGAGCCATTTTTATCCTCGACATTAAGAGAGGATAGAGCTAAACCTGCCATAGTGCATGTTTGGTGTCATTGGCATTATTTTAACCAGGTCTCTAATGTTGTATAATTCTAATTGGTGTTTTCTGTTCTTCTTTCAGGGATCCCTAAAGGTTGGTACTAGAACGGCATCCATGAAGTACATCCAGCCAGATGAGTGTGAAAGAGGTGTTCATGTGAGTTTGAATATGGATATTTTTATCTTAATAATTATAACAGGGAAACAAATGGTGCGTGTCCATTAATGAGGTCCTGCCAGACCAGAACCTCTAACGGGGCCGACTCCCACCTCAGCCCACTCAACTGCCGTGTCTCCACTACGGTTACGGGGCCATTTGCATGTAACCTACCATTCTAAACCACATGGTGGCGGTAGTGCAGCGCTTTCATTCTTTGTCAGCCACCCAAAAAAAAAGATGATGTTGGCAAAACCAAGGAAAGAAAAGCAGAAGAAGAAGCTGGGCAAAACTCCAGCATTTCTGTTTGCTGTTTATATGATGTACAATGGTGGCGCTGAATTATAAAAGATAACTTGTAGGTAAAGCGGACATTAGGCGGCACGCTGCCGTCATCTCCTACCCTCAGCGTACTCCATCAGAGTCAGCACCGCTCCCCATCTAGGTAGGTTTCTCTTGTCCGCTCGGAGCACCTATTCTACCACAGGAACGTTTTTTTCACCCCGCGAAAGTTCCTGAAAGACTTTGCAGGGCTGTTTCTGGTAATGGAGACACAAAACAACTTGAGGACCCCCCCCTGCTAGTGGAAACGCACCCCTTAGAATGATGTCATCAAAGTTACATCTGTTCTGATATAGTAAGACTTGCAAAAGGCACAGGCATAACGCATGACAAAGGGGCCGTTCTTTCAAAAAATTTAATATGAATCGTCTGCATATCAAGGGAAAGCAGAAAAAAAAGTGTTGGTTTGTAATTACAGTTTGTCTACATTATATTTTCTTTACATTTTTATTTTTAATCAGGAATCAGATCACAAAGTATCTCAACCCCAGGAGCTCCAGTTGCCCAGATCCGACAAACCTTTAGATGAGTTTAAAACAAACTCAAATGGGTCCATCCCAAAAGGTCCTATAGAGCAACCGTCGCACGTCCAGTGGGAGCGTAGTTCTGACCTGACTCCAGAGGCTTGGCAGCAGCAGGTGGACCAGCAGCTCCTACAGCAGGAAACAGACCAACAGGCAGAATCTTGGGGCAACCACAACCCTCCTCATCAAGGCTCACACCAATCAAACTCTGTATTCAAAGACAGCAAAAGTATGTTGACTTGAGTTCCTTATTCTTCACATCTTGAAGCAAAAAAAAAGCCACTAATCTACGCTTGCTTTTTTTTTTTTTTTAAATCTTTTTTTTTTTTTTTTCATGTCGCTTTACAGCCATGATTATAAAGAATGTAAAACCCACCACCACAGTAGAGACTATCCTCAAAGCTTTGGATCCTTTTGCATATTTGGATGAAAGAAATGTTCGTCTAGTGAAGGGAAAGCCACCAGGAACAAAGTGCTTCTGTTTTGTTGATATGGACTCCCATGAGGTACATTCAGATATCAATGAAACCATTTGATAAATTTGTATATACCTTGAGTTCATTATTACCTGCTTTGTAAAGCATCCTGCATAAAGCATTGCGTCTTCTTTTATAGCAAGTGACACGTCTGGTTGAGCTCCTTACTAAACCCAGACCCCTATATATCGATGGAATTAGAGTTTATGCTGAAGTTGCAAAACCCTTGAAGAACCAGAAGTAAGTACCGTTTTAAAACGTATGTTATAATCAATGAGAAATTGAATGTTATTCATTTTTGGGGGTTGTGGGGGTGTATTTCAGTTTCAGAAGAGGTTTTGATAAACCAAACACTTCTATTCTCGGGCATCCACCTGAGCCCGGCATGATGATGGTAGGTTGTCTTTGTTTGCGGCACTTTTCAAAATGGTAGAGGAAAAGGTAATAGTCAGTTATCATAGATTAGCTTTTTTTTTTGTGTGTGTGTGTTTCAGCATCAACCATACCCACAACCTCCACAGTACTTGCAACCTTTGCAGCCTCCTGCTGTTGCCACTCCTGCACTGGAAGGTGACTTCTTCCTCTAAAACATGTTTTATTTTGTGTTTTGTTTTTTTCTTTACCCAATTCACTGTTCTTTGTTGCAAAACTTCAACATCAACCCATCTAAATAGTTGCTTCATTTGTTTGCTTGTCATTAGGAAACTTGATGACAGGCTCCACTGACCCTGCTCTGTTTTCTAACCCCAACATAAGCCAGGTAGGTGCATACCCAAAAAAGCATAGATGTAAATATACGTATGGTATGTCAAATCCTAATGCTCACTTGACTTGATGCTGTTTAGGAAATTGGCTACGTTGAAACTCCCCCCTCAGCTCCGTTGTACCAGACTGGTGGGCCTCACGTGCCCACAGACCCAGCGGGGATAACCCCCACCACCACTGATGTATCACAAACCTATATTTATGGTAAGACGCACCTCAAGTTTGACCATAACTAGGAGATTTTTTTATTTATATTTCCAGTTGATTTCTTCATTAAATACATTTGTCATTAACCCCCCCCCCCCAGGCTCTGAGACTCCTGACGTGTCCAACTACTTGTACGATTCAACATCAGGCTTTTACTACGATCCAGAGACCACATTGTACTACGATCCAAACTCAAGGGTAAGAATCCAATATAACAGTGATCCAAAAAGCTGTTCCCACAGATGCATTTATTAGTCATTGGTATTCGCCATAAAAATGTGTAGAATCAATTAGAAAAGATTTTCTATTTGTGCAGCCACGCACCTGCATTGTGACTTTCTCCCATTGTGGCGTACAAGTACTTTCCCCCTCAGTCTTCTCATGCAGTGCAGTGTAGCCGTGAGGTCGATTGCTGTTTATCATTTGTAAATTAATCTGTAAACTATTCTCTTTGCATTACTTGTAAAAAGAGCATGTGACACACTTCCAATATTATATATGTATTACAAGTTTGTTTTTTTTTCCCGCCCAATATTATTCTCTTGTATGATAAATGCGTCATTATATACAAAATAAAATGACTCCAAGCTATTTTTCACGTGTTCATTTTAGTCTCTGCTAAATCAATCTGAAGGTTTTTTTTTAAAAAATAATTTATTTTAAAAGAAGTTCTTAGTTGCAAATGACTTTTTTCCCCTTCTCCATTTTTAAACCGACTATCAAGAATATGGCTGTTTAATTTTTTTTTCTTTTAGATGCAAAATAAGTGTGTAAAAGTGCAATTTTAAGTCTGGTTAAATGTGGTATTAACATGGGACACCTACATTTATAAAAAAAAAACAAAAAAAAAAACAAGGCGGATGGCGAAAAGACTTCTGCACTAAATGCAGTTTTGTGCCTCGGCTTCTAAGTCCTCCAAGAAACCTGTTTCTACTTGCTCCTTTACCCACCGGGTGTATTTTTGTAATTGAGACATCCTTCAAAATATTTTTGCTGAGATTTGTTTTTTGGACACAGGGAGGAAGCCGGAGGAGACAGGCAAGCATATGAGGTTGACAAATGAGAATGGCCCTTTGCACTCGGTTCTTATTTCCCCCTGTTGTGTTTGTGTGTTTGAAGCCTCTGGTTGAGTAAAATGTGGACTGAAAAAATACAAATTTTCAGTCCACATTTTACTTTTTACTAGCTACCCTGCTGTATTTCTTCCATTAATGAGCTGTGAATGATTGCTTTTTGTTTTCAGTAACTCATCTTTTTAACATTTTTTTTTTCTGTATAGTATTTCTACAATGCCCAAACCCAGGAGTACTTGTACTGGGATGCTGCATCAAAGACCTACATCCCAGTTCCAGGAGGGTACTCTGCAGATAACCAAACTGTGACAATGACTGCAGAAGACCAGGCCATTCTTTCCAACCCAGCAGCAGATGCTCCTCTAGAGATGAAGAAACCATCGGTGCCGTCGGAGGGTTCGGTTCCAGTCTCAGCTGCCAGCAACACTACTGACGCTGTCCCAGCGTCTGCAGAGTCCACTGACAAAAAGGAAGATGACGACACTGGTAAAAAGGAGAAGGACAAAGACGAAAAGCCGAGAAGCCTTGCTGCTGTGAAGGTTGTATTTATCAAAGTATATGACTGTGCAGAAAATCTGTAATTCCTGCACGTATTGGTCAAATAACTAACTTGTTCCCTTTGTAGATTATGAAAGATATGGAGCGCTGGGCGAAAATCCAGAATCGTCAGAAGGAAAGTGTGCGTTCTCCATCTCCGGTCCTGAAAACTGGATTTGAAGATGATAAGAAGCCGTCCAAGTCAGCTGATGCTGCTTTTGCTATATTTGAAAGAAAGGTTAGATACTCTCCTTTAAGATGATACCATTATTAATTAGGTTAATACATTAGAGTAACTTTTTTTTTTTTTTTTGAATCTATTTCTTTTTTATGTTGTAGATCTCTGGTGGGGATGATCTTTTTAAGAAGCCTCTTGCTCCTCCCAAGAAGGAAGAAAAGTCAAAGGTAAGTTTTTTTTGTTTGTTTGTTTTTTCTTTAATTTTAATGCAGGCAATTCTTTTTGACCCTGCGAACATATTCTAGTGGTACTAAGTGGACAGATCTGCATGCTATATTTGTTGGTATGGTCTCATTTTAACATTTACTTTGTTTCTCAGCGTCCAATGGGCTCCTTGGGTCTACTGGCATCAGACTACGGAGCTGGAAGCGATGAAGAAGTGGAAGAAGATAAGGAAGATGCAGCTAAAAGCAGTCAAGCTATTCAGAGCAGTCAGTCAGAGGAAAAGGATGACAAACTTACAGACTGGAAGAAGATGGCCTGCTTGCTGTGCAGGAGACAGTTCCCCAACAAGGATGCACTGATCCGCCACCAGCAGCTTTCTGACCTACATAAAGTACGACATTGTGACCTGTAAATGAAGAATAGTTAACAATTACCTGTCAGATTTAGCACCTTATGCTTGTTTTATTGTCAACACAGCAAAACATGGAGATCCATCTCAAGATCAAGAGGTCAAAGAAAGAGTTGGAAGCATTAGAAAACCAGGAAAGGGAGGTAAGTCAGCATTAAGTGTGGGGACTTCAGCTTAAATGACTGTTATGGTGTCACTGCTTAAAAGTGGAATTCATCATCCACAGCTAAATGCCAAAGAAGCTTCTAGATCACCAGAACAGAAAAGAAGAAAACACCATCACCAACAGCCTCAGCCTCGTAACTCATGGGCTGGTAGCTCCAGGTAAGCTGAAGCAGAATGTGTTGAACGTGAATGAGCTGTCTTGAAAGGAGGTTTCATTTTATAATTGCTGTATTTACTTTGTTCAGAGAATCAAACAAAGTCAGCGAAAGGCCTGGTTTAGGTGCTGAACCTGTTCAGGTATGTGAAACATTCCATTTGACTGATTATCATACAAAGTAACTTGTTAACCACATCTTTCATTGCATTTTTTTTTCCCCCTTCAGCAGAGGAAAAAAGAACCGGTTGTTTGGGACCACAACACCTACAAACAAGCAGTGCGTAAAGCCATGTTTGCACGGTTCAAGGAACTTGAGTGATCTCATCTGAACATGTCCTCTTTCTGATGTGTGGAGCGTGAATGAAATGCTTGCTCACCATGGCATTAGAAATCCCTTTTGACTGTCTTTGCCATTTGTCTGTCTCAGACGTTATCGAGCCGCAATTTCGTACTGAACAACCTGAAACGGGAATTGCTGGATGTCCCCAATAATGTTGTTTGTATAGAAATTAATTGGCCCTGATGATTTTCAGCAGTGGTTTTGTGTGGTCTGTGAATTCAATTGTGATTTTTCTTTTTCTTTCTTTTGTAACACTGGCCACACTTTTGTTTTAAAATTGAAATATTTTTTCATTTTCATGGGTTGAAATCCCTATTATGTGTTCATTTTAATAAAAAAACGTAGAACAAAAAAGTGTGGACTGCTGCCTTTTACTTGATCATTTGCTGAGAGTTCAACTGAACACTAGATGGCAGGATTATACCATATTTTTTATTTTTTTTTTAGGGTGGCTCCAAAAGGGAGAAAAAAATATGACAGAAAAAGACCTTAAGTTTTAGTTTCATCTACTGGAATTTTTTATTTTTTTTCCCCCCTCTGACATCCATTTTATAGAACATTAAGTCTACTGAAATAAAGGAATCAACTATTTTTCCACTATCTGTGGTGTGCACACAGAATAATTCAGAGCAGCAGCAACACTGGGGAGTCAGAGGAGCTACAGTATTTAAGGGAGCAGGGAGAGAGCTGACGCCTCATTGATGTTAATACAGTAACAGCATAAAGAAGTAACATCCTGATGATTTTACAGCCAACAGTTGTTTTTTCTATTGAGTTAAAGGGCTGAGGTGCATTGTTTCAAGATTGACTAGCAGCACATGGAGTCTTGCAGTCTGAGGAGACAGCAACGTGGAAGGAAAGCTGAACAGTTAAGTGTAAGCCTTGTTTTGTGGCTATGTAACACAACCACAGCGATTATCCGGTTTGAGGGGGTTTTTTTTTTCTCTGTTTTTGAGTGAAACTGGTATATTAAGTTACCATGAAATTACTCCCCAAACCCACATTTGTATTAAGAAAATCATTGTTTTGGTCAGAATGGAGGAAATTTAGATAAATGTAGTGAAAGCAAATGCTCAATCATTATTTCTCTGTTTACCACCTTTATTTGGGCATTACAGCATAATTTCTTCGTAACTTCCTGTACATGTCTGTTCTTGGGTCTATTTTTGAAATGGTATGAAATATGAAATAATTGTTAGATTTTGTCCCACACGTTTAACTTTGAAATGTTTCTTTGAGTTATTTGATATCTTTGCACAGTTACAAGAAGCTCATCATGGCATCTAATGACTTTAACAACATTTTCAACTGGGTAGGAAAAAAGCAAACAAACAAAAAAACAAAACAAAAACATCAACTGAAGTGTGCCGTCTCTGTTAACGGAGTTATCTCAAAACTGAGCACATTTCTCTCAATGGAAATCACATTTTTGTGGTGACTGGTTAGTTCATGTGCCCTTGGAATAGAGATTTCCTACATGTCTGTTGAAATAAAACAGATATTATATCTAGACATCGGACGTTCTTCAAATTACTTCCATATTTTCACAATAATTTTTAAATTTTTCTCCTGCTGGTAGGTTGGAATTACCATATTTCCCTTTTTAGTAGTATGTCTCTCACAATGATTAATGAATACATTTTCAAAACAACAAATTTCAGCTTAGGATCTGTTTATTTACATATAAAGAGATTTTTATTTTTATTTTTTGCTTGACTATAGGTTATATGTGCTTTACTGGTGCTGTGTTTTTTGTTTTGTTTTTTTTATCCAGTACACTATGAGTTACATAAACTACACGATCAGTTAAACAAGTTTAAAAGTTTTTTCTCCAGTTGAACTCAAATTTACAGATATGTAAAATTTTGTTGGTGAAACAATGTCGACATTTGCAGTCAGCCTTAGCATTGCAATTTATGCAGAAAAGTCACTCAAATAAAGTCAGTGAGCGAGGGATTAACTAGTATTTAATCCCCCCCCTCAAAAAAAAAAAAAAAAACAGCCTAAAAGGTGGAAAGAAAGGATTTCTGTCTTCTTTTTTTAATCTCTCATCCTGTGTGTGAGAGAGAACTCATTTCCATTTGTCTTTTGTCAGTTCTGTCAGATGACCCCCAAAGACACTCCAAGCTCCCAGTGACAGATGTCATCATTACCCAGCCCTAATGGTCTGCGGACGGAAAATTAATGCGTAGTTTGTCTGTGAGGATGAGAAGCCGAAAAGACAGCCAGGGCATTACGAACTGCCCTGTTGCTATATCTTTGTGAGTGAGGAGGACGACACTGGAGAGCAGGGTGGATGGCAGTGAAAAATGTTGACAGGGGCACCAATTATCTCAGTTTTATAGCAGCTGGCAGGTGGAGCTGCAGCAGCAGACTGAGGACAAGAGAGAAGAGGGCACAGTCAGCACGACTGTCAGATATTGAAATTTCCTGCCAGACCACAGAGGTGAGAAGCCTTATTCAACTGCTTACATTTGAGGCTTTGAAATAATCTGTGCAAATGGACAAAATTACTCTAAAAGTAAAAAAAACTGGATATACTGCAGTTTGGAAGTATTTACCCCGTAAATAAAATTACCGACTTTTTTTCTTTTAAAGAAGCCTCATGTATATGAAACCCGAAGATTTTTCGAAAAACTTATTTAAACATTTTGGAAAAAAAGAAACATTACAGCAATCTGTATAATGTGACTTCTTTGAGTAGTAACATGTGTTTGTAGTCACCCTGTGCAAACAAGGGGACTGTACCATCACAAGCTCTCAGGAAAATCATGCCTGTCAAAACAATTTTACCATCTGGCTTCTACTTCCAAGTGTAAGTTGAAAACTCATGTCTGTTATTGGTTGCAAGTCTATAACATCATCTTAAGAACGCTCTAAGGATCACCAGGCACGAGGCATTTAGCTTTTGTTGAGAGAATTCTGACTGTTGCTCGCAGTAGAAATGGACACTGAGAACATTAAAACATTTGGAAATGATGTCATGGTTCTGCATTCCAGCTTTGACAGAGAAATGACAGCACCGACTGCACTAATGTAATGCAGAAAGCACCAAGTTGGAACATTCCCCTTTCCATTTTATGAGTCTTTTCTGATTTGGAAAGAAAAAGGTCTCTGAACAAAGGTTTATATAATTTACAGTTGTCCCATTTCATTACCGCTCGAAGATTTTGGCATGTTCATGGCTGAGCAGTCATCATCTCTTTTTTTGACACTGTGAAGCAAAACCCTGTGTGAGAATTGCCAAAGATTTATAAAGCAAATGTGAACTTTTCAGACTCTTGTAACTGAAAAAGTTAAATCATTTTGTAGTTTAACCCACAGTTTTACATCAGCCATCATGAATTCTCAGTGATTCATTATTGTCTTTTGACAAATAAAACCTATTCTCATTGCCTGAGGTACAATAAATGTATTTCATTATAACTGAGTAGAAAAGAGCATAAACGTCACCTGTCTGTGCTTGTGTGTGTGTTTTCATGCCTTTTTAACACTGAAAACTCTGACTGTATAAATTGTAATAGCCAAAGTCTTGGAAGCACATCAAGGTGCCAAAGTACATTTAAGTTCTTCCATAAATAATAATCCATCTCGGTAATCCTCCTTAGTTTTATCCAGGAGTTATACAGGTTCATTTGCTAAACGAATCTTAAGAACAACAATTGCATGTGTAACTAAGAAGAGCAGAAAAACCCTCAAGGCAACAGAATTATTTGTGATGATAAAAACTGAACCCATTTACCTAAAATGCAAGTATTTCTGTAAATGGAGGGGCAAGAATTCAAGTTTATGAAAGCTGAGTGTGGATAATAAGGGAACAACTACCCTGCAACCCACCAACACGACAACCACAAAAGCAATAAAACAGTGATGATCTAATTGTGTGTTCCAGTCTCACAAACAAGATTAGATTTAAGTGCTTGAACGACGACGGTCCTTCTGTTCTCCAGGCACACATAGTTTAAATCCTGCGTTCAGCTCTATTAGTGAGGTCATTTCATGTTACTTATGTACCTTACTTTTACAAAGTGGTAAATACATAAATTCCATGATATCCATGGTTACAGCGGCCTACACCGTATAAATATTTTTGCATCACCTGTTTTCTCATAAAGCCACACTTGCGAGACCAAACCCATCTTTACATTAGGTTGCTATTCTTAATAAAATAAGAGGACTGAATGTCTTAAAACCTGAATAAAAAAAACAGCTTTATATATTCATCATGGTCAAGTAAAATGTTAAATGGTATGGACATTGTTCAGATTACAGTTGTGGCAAGTTAATAAGATTTCATGTGGTCAGCAAGTTCAGACACTTCGATATTTAAATTTTCATCCTTGTATATTATTAATAGCTTATTAATGTTTTAATGGAATTTGAGGTATAATGATTAAGGTGCCGAAGAAGTCACAAGCACAGAGAAGCAAACAATAAAATCCTGAGTATTATCAGGAGGGAATGTTGGACCTGCAGTCTGTAAAAAAAAATAACAAGTTCAGATATTCCAGTTTCTTTTCTATTTCTTTTTTTGTTATACCCTGTATGAAGTTGCTTCGGTTTACATTATTTGTACAGTGTGCCATGTCAGGAAGGAGAAAAGGAAATCTGTCATGTCATGTTCATGATTTTCTGACAGGGCATAGTTTCCACCTATTTATGATGGCGTGATTTACTTTCTTTTGGACACACTCACGGACATCAATGAGTACCAAAAACACCCTTTTATAGCTCATGCTCTGGACAGCAAGCCAGATTGAGTGAAAAAGAAAAAGCCCTCCAATGAATAAAAGAGCTTTCCCATCACATATTCATGCACTGAGGGCCTCCTTTTAGTCTCTCGTAGATGAGCTCACTTCAATTGTAGATTCTTCTGATGGTACCCTTATGAAACACACTCTTCCAGAGTGAAACATTAAGTCGGCAGTCACAATCAGTTTGTGTATACATGCATGTCCTCACTTATGTGCAGTGTTTTTCTGTTGGCTGTCACTGCTTTCTTTCTTTCTTTATTTTTCTATTGTTTTCTGTTTTACATGCCAAGTAACACATACTTAGTGAAACAACCTTCTTTGGTACTGCCTCAAGCAAGGCTGAGCTGAATTGATACTAAATGGTGACGTAAAGACCCTGTGGACCACTTATTTTATTAAAATGGCAAAAGCAAGCCTGCCACTTCTTTGTTCTGAGGACATGTCTCTCAGCATCATTAGAAATACTGAAACACATGTTAGTGATCAGGTTTAGCATCCCCTCCACACTGTTTCCAGTCCCTTTGCGTTGTTCCTGACGTTCCTTCGTATTAGACATTGTATCCTTTCCTTTTTGGCTGCTGTCTACAGATATTTGTAATTATTCTCAGACCTATTGCCATTTTTAGCTGATGTTTGACCATTAGTTTTGCGCCGTGAAAAGATCATGGTTCACTTTCAGATAGAATCTTTTAATCATTTGCTGCACATCACAAATCTCCGTTTCTTCAACGTTTCCTTGATGATGATTACCGCTTCAACATTGTGCCCCCAAACAATTGCCCTCTGACAATTTTTAAGCCTTTACTGTAATAAATAAATAAATAAATAAATGGTGTTTTTTCAACCGTTACAGTCTCAAAAACTTTAAATCTACAAGTGAGAATCACTACCTGCTGCTGCTTTCATATCTGTATTTCTCTGTTTGCAAGTGCAAATGTTTTCTAACAGCTGGTGCACAGATCCTGGTAACAGATCTGTGATGACAGAAACATGGCTGTGCTCTTTAACCTTCTTACAATGCTGTTACCTGTGTATTTGGGTAAGTGTGCATTGAATCAGAAGGTGCTGAAAGGTACTTGCAACACCAGCTTTTTACTTCAGAGCATAACCTCTCCTTGGTCCATTTGGTCTTCCCACAGTGGAGGGACGTAGGAGACATGGCTAGTTTCAGCAGCAGTAGGTTTACATTAGTTTTCTTCAGCTGATAAACCAATCAACACACATGTTTTAAAACAGATGGAGATGTCGTATTGCTGCTTTTTCTTATTCACCCAACATTACAACTTGATCTGTGCAAAGCTGGCTTCAGGTTATTTTCATTACTGTTTTTGGCTTGCCAACATTCAGTGCATTATTTATACAACTGTATTGTGGTAACACAATCACCTACGTGGATGCCAATTTCTTGAGGGAAAACGACTGTACAAATCATTTATTGTCTCTAAGGCACAAACCAGTAACATTAACAGCCACATCACAAATGTCAGTTTTGAGGGATTATATCGATCTGTAACGTTGCCTGCACTCTTACACAAATGATAATGGATGGGGCTGGTGGGAAACATTCAAATGTTCTTGACTACGTTTGGAATTCAGCCATTCTTATTCACTCTACATAATTTTCATTGGAAAATGCAGGATATAACTAACTAACTAAATAAATAAATATATTGGGTGACAAATGGAGGCTTTAAATCATGCAAATCACATTTATTTTCCCTTTTTTTTAAGAAGGCACCACTTCATGTCAGATAATTCCTCACGCTGGAGTACATTTGAGATCTTTATGTATAAAATGTCTTTACCTTTCTTTTTTTTTTGTATATAATGTCTCTAACTGTGGCACAAATTCAGTAATGGAGGAGAGAGCACCAACCTGAGACTCTTCCACCTCCCAGGAGACGGTACTTATGACAACAGAGCCATTTGGGGCGGACGCTCCCTGTCAGTGGCGAGTGTTCAAGCAGGAGAAGAGCTGTAATGTGTGTGTTTTAATGGGAGCCCGTTAAAACTCAAGTGCTGCATACATCAGCATATTGTAGCAGATGTCTCTTTTTTTTTTCTTTGAGAATTTCTTATTGTCAGGAGAAAAGAAGTATTCACAATAGCGCTTTTTAAAAAATGCTTCTAATGAACCTGCAATTTCCATTTGATGCCCTGCTTAAAAAAAAGCACTATTCATATAATTCTTTTACTGAAATCTAAATTTGCAATGCAATTGTTGCAAGAGTTGTGCTTATCTAATATATATGCTTACATAATAAACTCGGGCAATATAACTGTAAAATGTAATGTAATTTATCAAGTGCAAAGGCTAGCATACATGGAAATTTACAAATTAGATTTTTAGTTTATAAACTATTACATAAACTCAAAAGTTTTTGACTATAAAGTTTCATCTAAAACTTGAAAACTTGGATTAAAAAACAGGTTAGACAGAAAAAATTCAAGTGACAGTAACATGTGAGGAAGGCCCTGAAAGTGAAGAAGACATCCAAACTGCTGGAAAGAAGTTTGTGAAATTGTCACAAAACATAGTATATTTATTTGTTGGATGCAACACAAATTCCCTTTCAATCCCTGGACTCAAATTACTCTCTCACCCAACCCAATTCTTTCTACACTGACTGTAGTTTAAAACTTTATTATTCTGTTAATTTCATGCTTACTTCAATATTCAGTCCTTTTTTGTTTAGAGTTAGGCATGAAAACCAGGTAGTCGCATCTAGCTTTAAAAACTACTTAGTTATGGGGTAGCGTTAACATACGAACAATCCACTAGAACTTATGTAATACAAGTTTCAAAAACCTTGATTCACTTGATTTTACTTCCCAGAGTCTAACACATTAACTCTTACCCTCTAGTCTACCATCTATTTTTTTGTCAAAATTGTGTTTGTGTGTGGCTTTTTGTTTTGTTTTGTGTTTATTTCTTGGAAACATCCAAAAGCAGTGAGGAAGGACAGGCTGTCTGTAGAACTGCTGTGTTGAGAAGCAAGTCACATGGCTTCAGCCCAAATGGGAGTAAATTGCAGATCAAATTAAATCAGTTGGATCGAATAGCCATGACAGCACTTAACAGTGAATGACAAGTGTTATCAAGGTCTTCCAGATGACTTCAGTAGAGATGGAAGAATAAAAGTTTAGGAACAGTAGCTATTATGTCTTTTAACATAAAGGAAAAAACAAACAAAAAACCATACCAAACTTTAAGCTGATCTTGATGGCAGGCAGCTAATTAGTGTGCATGTGTGTGCGTGCGTGTGTCCGGAAACATCAAAAGGACAGATCATCCACAGAAGGTCACAAACACTTGAAAAATGTCTGTACAACTTCATTATAGGTGAATAAAGGAGCAGTCTACAGCTTAAACGCAGGTGAAATTCAAAACAGGTGGAAATTAAATAAAGACATAGCTCATAGTTCCTAAATTAGGCTCACAACATATTTAGAGTAAAACAGTTACCATTTATTGAGAGTCTACAATCGAGTATCTCAGTTGTGGAGCTTAGTGCAGGCACAAAAAGAGAAACACAAATTTCGATGCACCGTAGCTGCTTCCAGTACTTCATGCATTAGTATTGATAGTGAAAGTTCAAATGCTGCTTGAATGTTTGATTGTAGAATAATTTGATTAAAATGTTACCATTTCTCTGTATTAGTGCGTAATGAAAGGAACATTGGAAGGTTTATTGGATTACAGTTTTTATTTTATTTTATTTTTTAAATAGATGCCTCCATCCCCCAGAAACCTTTACATTCATTTTCTCTTGTTACTCTTGTAACAAAACAGATTTCTTTTTTTTGTGTTTGTTCATTAAAGAAAGCATAGTGTTTATCATCTGTCGGATTGGATTACATTAAATACACAGACATATTTAATTCTGCTTGTATTATATTTCATTACTCAGTATTAATTTTAAATTTTTTTAAAACTTTTTTTTCTCTTGCCATCATTGGAATCATTTTCATGTCAATCAGTTTTGTACAATGTTGACATTGATTTAATCTCCGATATTTATTTCAGTACTTTAATGTTATGCCAAACGTTATGTCTGCAAGTCATCGTTGAGGTGTTATTAATACTTTCACAACAAATAAAAGGAACATGAAAAATACATTTCCCTGCTTTGAATTGGTTTAAAATTACACTGGCAGATGTTAGGCTTGGCTCAGAGTCATGGACAGTCCAGTGTTATCAAATGAAATAGTTTCCATTGGTTTTGCCGTCATAATGTGATTATTATTCTGTAGCTGTAAATGCTCAGAAAGTAAATACATTGTTTATATGTATATAACTGTATATGTATGGATACAGCCTAGCATGAATAAATGGCGTATGTATCTAGTGCAGCCCACCACCTGCAGCAGGAGCCATATGAATCGTGTAGTGACCAAAGCCATGGGCCTTGAGCCAACCATCAGTCACAGAAACTGGCTGTTAGGAAACAGAACATCACCTCTGTGTTGGGTAAGGAACCTGAACCTGAGAAGTACCAACTAGATATGATCTGGCTCATCTCAACTCACAGCATAGGTTCCTGGAGGGGGCATGGCTGTTTGCCCAACTAGTCTGCATTTTTTTTGGACTTGGAGAAGACATTTGAATATGTCCTTCAGGTTTGAGTGGGCTGCTCCAAGAGTATAGGATCCTGGGCCTCTTGCTACAGGCCATTCAGTCCACCATGCTGGCAGTAAGTCAAATTAGTTTCTTGTTGGAGTAGACTCGGCCTGGTCTCTGTCACTAATTCTGTTCATAACCTATATGGACAGAATGTTTGGGTGCAGCACAAGGGGCATAAGGGGTTTGGTTTGTTGGTCTGAGGATTACAGCTCTGATTTTTGCAGATGAAGTGGTCCTGTTAGCCTCACCAAGTGGAAGAGTTAATGTATCTGGCAGTATTGTTCATGAGTGAAGGAAGCATGGAGCAGTAGATCTGCAGACAGGTTGGTGCAGCGTCTGCAGTAATGCAGACTTTATATTGGTCTCTTGTCGTGAAGTGAGAGCTGAACCAAAATGGTGAGACCCTCTTGGACATTGTTTCAGGCATGCCCAACTGATCGGAGGCCCTGGTGCAACCCAGGGCATGATGGAGAGATTACATCTCTCTGCTGGCTTGGGAATGTATCAGAGTTTTCCCTGGAAGAGCTAAGGGAGGTGGCTGGTGACGGGGAGGTCTGGACCTCTATGTTTTAGGGCGATGCCTCCATGACCTGGTGGCTTTTTCATCAGAAAATGGGAACTTGTGAGGACTGGCTAAGGATGTTGGAGGTTTCAGAGGGGAGACCATCAGCTTTAGGGACTGGGTTCTGGAGTATGCCTTGATCACCTCCAGAAAGCTACAATTCATTACTCCTCCCAGAGTAATTCTTTTATCCTTTTATTTCACAGGAACGTAGTTGCTTTCTTAGATCATCAAACTGTATGTTCAGTGGCCGAAGGACGGTGGAGACCCACCTTTCTGTTGCATGTGTTTCAGGCCTGTCTGGCATGTATGCCACTTCTGCAGCTGTTCATGCATAAATCAAATGAGGAAAGTTGATGGGGCCTCTTTGTGGCTAGTGTGTGGGCATACTTAAATAATCAGTGAGATTGAATGACCTCATATTGGATTGTGTTAGATCCACCCATATCCCTAGTTGTTAACAATGAAGTCTGTGGGAAGCAACAATCCTAAATGTTCTTCACACATCATACACATAAAATTAGCTTTCAACGTGAAGCTTCACTTCAAAATTGATCTAAATACTTTTCAGACCGGGAACTACGAGTGAACTTCTCCACTAGAGTCCAGTGACGTGAGTCTTTTCCAAGAACTTGTTTTGTGTTACACTGTTTTGTGTTACACTGAAATCTTAGAAGGTGTTTGATCTACTGTTCTGCATGTGGCCTGGACCATTAGGATGTCCTTGGCATATCAAATGGTGTGACAATGGCATGCTATCCCTGTAGCTTCAACTTCCATTCGAATATTATCTGTCAAGCAGCACAAGAGGAGACCTGCTCCAACTGAAAATGCCTATCTGAAATTACATAGCAATTTATATGTCATCTGTAATTGTTCTGCAGCCACTCCATATCCTCTGACAGCCGATAATTATCAGTGCTTTTAGTCTCTTTACCCCTCTGCTTTAGAAATCTACCTGGACTCTCTGGGTGTTCAGTCACAATACAAGCTTTGATATCAGCAATAGCTCTGATAAAAATGGGTAACATTACACTTTGGTAAATGTGGATTTGATTTCAGAGCATCTTTTTGAAAGAGCAAAAGAGAATCCAGTACCGGGAAATATGTTATGGTGTGATGTGAAGTGTTTAGATGTACAGTTACATAGATAATCATCTTAAATTGAGCTTCTGTCAACTTTTAATACAGTCATTTAAAAATGAATGACTTCTCTCCAAAGGATAAATACAATTTTACTTTTTATCTGTCTAAACTGTGTGCTTGTGTAGCTCTTTGTTTTTAATACAAAGTGCCACATAAGCACCAGGCATGCATGCATGGACCTACAGCAGTTACTGTGGTGTGAATGATGGAAGCAGAAAACTTGCACATGTAAAACAAACCACATTAGCTTTGCTCTACAGAGAAAAAAATTAAAAATCTGTCTGTAATGCTTGTATCAAGATATGATCCTAATAATCTGCATCTTTATGTGTATATAAGTTATTTTAATTGCACTTCAATTCATGAGGACTAAAAACCATATTTTGAGTCACTTTTGAATTGAACAGAATTGAATTTATTTGATCTGAACTGAATTGAATGCTTTAATTATCCTCAAAGGAAAATTATATTATTAGTGAATTAGATCAGAAAATATAT
This sequence comes from Arrhamphus sclerolepis, assembly GCA_037176975.1. Lineage (NCBI taxonomy): Eukaryota > Metazoa > Chordata > Actinopteri > Beloniformes > Hemiramphidae > Arrhamphus > Arrhamphus sclerolepis. The sequence continues at coordinate 3,136,900 of JBAMYA010000020.1, forward strand.
AATAATGAAAAAAAAAGTGTTAAGGTAAACTCATGTCCTGGACTTACATAGGTTGTTAACTGACACTGTGAGCACGTCTACCTCAAATCTTCCTATCTGCAGTGTTTTGTCCACCTGGATCATCCAAATTATATAATAAGTGATGCTGGAGTCCAGAACATGCACCTGCAGACACGTTTTGAAAAACACGAGTTTCACCATCTCCTATAAGCACGACAAGCTCATCATTCCAATCTCCAAGGGATCTCACACTCCTCATGGTGACTGAGGAGGAAAATGGTTAAAACCTTCTCCTTTATGTTCTCAATTTTCTCATCCTCTGCACCCTTGACCTCTTCTCTTCAACTCATCTCTATTTGAGGTCTCTGTGTGATCATTAGCTGGTCTGTGGAAAGCTCAATCTACAGATCTACTGCTTCCTCATGTTAGCAACTTTCTATTATCATGGATAATCTTCATAACAAATGTTAAAATGTGCCAGAATTTCAGTAAAAGTGTCCAGGCAGAACACCCAAACCAGCTTGGACATTTTTTTTTTCCAAAATCATAGTTTAATTTTTAAAAAGTAGAACAGAAAAGAAAAAGAACATGAAATAATACACTTTTCACTGAACAACTGCAACATGCTGCCACTTGAGCACTTGTGCCTGAATTTCCTCAAGAAAATCTCTGTATGATGCAGTGTTGTTTATGTAATTTTTATATTGTTTCATTTTCATGCACCGTTTCATTTTCATGAAAAAATCTCTTAGATGGACATTAAATGATGCAGAGATGGTAAATCTCTGAGTCATTTTAGGGCATTCACAATCAGGATGAAAAGACAGAATCTTGATCATTGCATGCACTCAAAACAGGCACAGGAGCTGCAGGAACTGCAGGAGCTGCAACAGCTGCCTGAAATTTTAGTACCACGTGAAATTCTCATGACCACAGACTGTGCCTTTAATTATCGAAAGCACAAGAACTTTCTCAGATTTGGAAATATATGCATTTCCCTGGGACAATAAACATTTTCTCCTCCATGGTCATTTGTTTTATCTTTATCTTTTTCTTCTGAAAAACATTTTCATTTTACACACAAGCCTTAAATGAAAAAAAAAAAGACTGCACAATAAGCCAAAAAAAACATATTTAAAACATAATTTGTAGATATATATTAGATGAGATAAACCTTATATGATAATCAGATATCCAATTTATTACATGTTTTGGGAAAG
>JBAMYA010000020.1:3138219-3157166 GCA_037176975.1 Arrhamphus sclerolepis
AATAAAATAATAGTCTTAAAGATAAGTAAGTTATGTTTTTTTCCAGTGCATAACACATTTGCAGTTTTGGATTTGTGTCTTCTCACAAAAAAACATTTTTTTCTTAACTTTTCAGTTTTCCTTTTCATAATACTTCTGTTGTGCACTTGCTGAACATTTCTGATTACTCTGAGGACTACAAGCTTAAGCTCCAGTGCACAACATCTGTCGAATTTCTGTTCAACATCTGACAACATGCAGCAGTTGTCAAGGGAAGCCCTCCCAGCGAGGAAGGAGCTTTGTACAGTCAAAGTGAACACTGGCTAATATGGTCTCAAGTTTCAAATACTGTTACAAGTATTTGAAACTTGAGACCACAAGTAAACGTGGGAAATTATTACCAAAATCAGACACAATTTGTAGCAACATTGTTATCAGACCTTTTACTCAAAAATAGATCCCAGAGTTAGAAGATGTGATCAGGGTTTACACAGAATAAATTCAAAGTCACAAAATATGTATCAATACTGAAAATGCAGTGTCTAACAATGACAATGACCTATGGGGAAAGAAATTCTGCCATTATAAAATATGTTTATATAAGTATGCAATCACTTTATTATAGCTATATTAACTGTTATGGTTCTTATTATCAAAGAATGAAGCATTTATTTCTGTGTCATGGGTTCTTCTACATGGGAGAAAGGCCACAGCCTGTTGGTATCATCATAAAAAAAACAAAACAAAAAACAAAAAAAAACACTCACATGGATAAAGAATTGCAGAGGAGTTGAAAGTAGAGGAGTCAGCGGCTGTCGAGGCTACTCATTTGACTAATGGAGGACCAAACAAATTATGTAAAACAAGAACAGGTTTCTACTCGTGAATATAAACCTTTATCAAAAAAAGTGAAAACATGGAGAGGCAAAGTAAAATCAGAATTTTCCATGACATCAGGTTAACAACAAAAACAAAGAAAAAATATAAAATATTCACAGTATAGGTTAGTTCTAGAGGTCTGAACATCTATCTATCCGTCTGTCTGTCTATCTATCTGTCTATCTATCTATCTCTCTATCTGTTCGTCTATCTAGCTATCTACATATTAGGGCTGGCGCATTAATGCCGATAATTATTTTAACACGTTCTTTTTGTTTTTGTTTTTCTTTTACTTTGAAAATTCATTCCTATCTGAACACAAACAACCATGGCTCACAGAAAAGAACTGGCGGGATTAAAAAAAATGGAGAAAGGTACGTAAATCTTTCATGGACATTTTGATTTTAAATTTCTTTCAGGTGGTGGAATTGATAGAAGAAAAAATATTTGTAGACTTTGCAAAGCTGAATTTTCCTGTCACCAGAGTAGTGTTGCCAACTTGCCGACCTTCTTGCTAAACCTGGCAACTTTCCAGACTTTTTTTTTTTTTTTTGCTAAAGCCTCTCATGACCAATCTAGCAACTTTTTCTGGTGTTGTGGAGACTCTGACATTCTGCTATTACAGTGCATTCATGCGTACGCGCAGTGTTGCCAACTCCTCAGTAAGGATATTCGCTATTGGCTGTCCTAAAAGTCACTAGAAGTTGCTAAATGATGTCATTGCCTAATTTGCATAATTGGTCATGCTCAGGCTAATTGTAACCAACTGTAGGAGAGAGATATAACATTGTGGAAGAGACATAAAGTGAGTAAAAAACCAAAATACATTTAGAACTATAAATTAAATTCCTTGTAGCAATTATTCTTTTGTTTTTGTTTTTTTAATTGTCACAGTTCCAACCCTCCTCCTTTATCCAGGCTTGGGACTGGCAAAAGTGACCTGACATAATCACTCTGGTGGAGTCACTTTTTCTTGTCTGTGTTTTGAAGTAGTTTTAAACCTTGTGATCCACAAAATGTAACAGTAAAATAACATTCTTAACCACCATAACGTTGTTAACAAACTACATTAACAATCTACATGGACCAAGAAAAAACAGTGGCAATGTGAAAAAATTATGGGAACTAGTCTGGTCCTAATTCAGGCTAATTGTTTTGTCACATACACTGTGCTGGCTCACAGAATGAGTGGGTCATCCTTATTTTGGTCAAGATTCTTTAGCAGGTTCAACAACTGTAGCACTTGACTTAACGCAAGCTGCTACAGTCCGAGGCTACGGTGGGAGCAGCAGGTTTCACGCCAAACAGTCGTCATAAGTCTCCAATAACACCAGAAAAAGTCGCCAGATTTGTTGCTAGTCGCTTTTTAGAAAAAAAGTCACTAAGGGGGTCTGCAAACTTGCTAAATATAGCGGCAAAGTCGCTAAGTTGGCAACACTGCGTATGAGGTGCGTGCGTCCGTCTCCATTGACTTTAATGAGGGCGAGGTTGTCCGTCACTGATGCACAAGCTGGTGTTGCCGTGAGCCCGTCCCTGTTACAAAGTACTGGGAGGTGATCAGTCTCCCAGCAGCCCCACAGCACACCCAGCTGCAGTCAGAGCAGAGGCTAATAACTCTGACAAAGTGTCTGTTTTGGGTCACTTTGGTCCCAAGCCTGGATAAAGGACAGGCTTGGACATAGAGCTAGCAATTCTAGAATGAGTAACAGTCTTTTAGTTAAATTTAATATTCTAACATTTAACAATACAGGACAAAATTGATTTATATAACGTGGGTCTAGACAAAGTATTTAAGTCATGAAGTTATTTAGTATTTAAGTCATATATATATATACATATACATATATATATACATACACACACATACATATATATAGCCTATATATATGCATAGTTTGTTTTTCACATTATAACACTGAATCTGTAAACAAGCATCTCTATGTCACAATCAATCTAAGCAAGACCTATCTCAGCTTAATGGCACACCTGGTATCCAGAGCTCTTCTCGTATCACATGGACGTCATCTGGACCTCATCAGGCATCAGCCAGCGTAGGAGGAGGCGTGAAACCGCCTCACACAGTGTTAGGGTGCTGTGTGGAGGAAATTAAGGAAACAAAGGTGTGACACTGGGGTGAACAAGCCTCACCTGCATGGTCTCACTCCATTTTCGGTTTAAGTTTGTCCAGATGACTGCCATCATAAAGTCAGAAACACAGTGTGAACATAAAATAACACAGCCACATGATGATATAGGATGGATGCTGATGCATTGCTGGACTTCAGACCAGCCATATCCTTTGACATTAGTTACTGTATACATCTGTGTTGACAAATTCCACAGTCTATTTGAATTAGTTTAATCTCATATAAGAGGTTCCACATTTCACAGTGAAAACCACAAAATCGGTGCAGGATGGAGGGAGGACATCTTGTTTTAAGAAATATATTTAATGCATAAAGTAAAGTTAAATTTTTTTTTGCAAATTTTCTTTTGTTTCCTGTTAGCAATGATCCTCAAATCACATCTTGAAATCACGATCAGAAATTGCTGTTTGGTTTTGTTAATATACAAAAATGTTCCCTAAATGTTAACATTTAATCAGTAATAATGTTACACTGTGTCATACTTTACTGAGTATAACTCTAAGCATAGATTTAACTTTGTCACTTCATGCAGATGGGAAGCAGTTTTTATGTAGAAAACAAAACAGGAACTAAACTTCCTGTATAATTTTAATTTTTCCCTTCTCAGTGGGGTGCTTGTCTGTCCCATGGCTCTGTTCAACCTGTTCCTGGTTAGTGGGTTGACAGTATATTTGACACAAGTCTCCCTCACAGTCATAACAGACCCAAGGGCAGAGCAGGACGCAGCAGTACATTTTAAAGGGTAACTCTGCTAATGAAGCCAGGATGGCCAGCAGGAACCCTTGTTTTTCTTTTGGCTCTGGTGGGTTGGTGGAGGAGGGAGTCATTGTGGCACTTTACAGGAGCTCAGAGGGTCCTAATGCTTGTGACCAGGTCTCCAGTTTAGCACTGTCAGCAGGTCCAAAGCAAAACCACCATTCAAATTCATTCCTAAAACTGCATATTTCCATTTCGTTTCCACTTACAGAACTCTCTTGTTCAAGAAAAAAAAAAGGTAAAGCCTTATTCTGTGTAGTTAAATAGCACATATTTGAATGATTTGTCCAGACTAGTTCACATCTAGCAGAACATGACTAATTATAACATATATCGTGGCTAATACATAAGCATGTTAGTTATATCTCACCTTTTTCTCAATCTGTATTTTTACAAGTGCAGTTTTTACCAACACATGCACTTAATACAAATTTTAAAAAAAAGGTTTAACATGTTCCATTGAACTGTTTTTATTCCACTCTGACTTTGCTCAGAATATGTAACTCATATGTTTGGCCATATTGGAAAAACCTACATAAATGTGAGATATCAATGTTTAATGTTGCCTATTATTTTTTACACAGCAGTATTGATATTATCCATCTTGAGTGACAGCTTGGTAGACAAGTAAGAGAGATTCGACAATACTGATCTGTGTGAAGGTACTAAGGTAAGTGTAATGTATTTAATCAAAGGGACCACATCAGGAAATTAATGTAACTGTAGTTCCTTGAATGGCCACTGGGGTCTGGCGCCAAAAGAAAGTCATTATCCATTGATCCTCATGTCACATGACCTCATTTGCAATGGACTGATTCAAAAAACCTTAACTATGGATGGCTGGATTTTCTTTGTACCACATCAGGTAAAATTAGATAAAGTGACAAATGGTTGTATAACTAGGGGCGTGATCTTTGTTTTTTATTATTAATGGTTGGTATAACTAATGGCTATCTGTCATCACTATCATCGGATAATATGGCTTGTTAACTGTATTGAGAGACTGCTGTGACCAGTTTTGTGTTGACCTGGATGGGTTTAGGGGCAAAGTTTAGCAAAGCAGCCTGAAGCGGCTATACTCATTTCCATTTGAGAGCTGCTGCTGTGTCTAATCACAGGACATCAGCTAGACTAGACTAGACAGCAGCTGGGGCCACTGGTTAAGTAACATTCAGCTCAGATCTTGTCAGGATCCTTGCCTAAGCAGATCACTACTTCTCAGGGAGCATGTGGCCTGTGGGTTCTACCTGAAATGGGAGTATATACTGTGGATGCTAGTATATTAAATCTTTCTAGCTCAGTTAGCAGAGAATTCATTCAAAAATGCTTTAATAATACCTGAAGGGAATTTCAGTGAAGAAGCATTCATATCTGAGCAAGTTCTGCACCTCTTTTCAGTGGTGACCACACTTGCAATGTGAAAAAATAAGAATGTAACATGATACCATGTATGATTGTATCATGATTTCAATTCAGGATTCAAAATCTTAAACTCTGACCATGTACTAAAGTCAAACTCTGTTCATTTTAGAACGTCTACATGATAATAGAAGCTTTGTGAGGTCCTCCAATGTTTAAAGCTGTGAGTAATCAAAAATCTTGTTTGTTCTACATTCCACCAAATGAAAATATCTCATGCACATTCCCCATCACTATGTCCCATGCTTGTTTGTAGTTTTTTTTTTTTTTTTTTGAATTAGCTAGAAAAAAATTGTCTCATGTTGGTATCCATTTAAAATTCATTGAGACCCGTTCACCCCCTCTGTGCCCCTGAACAGGATGTAGTTGGTACAGAAAATGGATGAATGGTTGAAAGTTCCTTAATTAATAACTTGTAATGGCCGACCTGTCAACGTCTGCGGCTTTTTACTAAATGAGAGGAGATTTAAAAATGACTATTTAATGGCCAGTTATTTAACTACAACTAAACATTTTATTACCACTTAAACTTGCTGTCAGCTATGGACATTGTTATGAGAAACACATGTCAATGGTCACAGGCATACAAGTGAACGTTTTATATCACTTTATGGTGTGTTAGCATGCACTGCAAGAAAAAAAAAAGTGGCAAGAATGTGAAGGATGCATGAACTGGAGTCAGGAGGTCAAAGCAGGAGGGGTTTTCCTCCCCAAAGTGGACTCGTTTAGGTCCAGCTAATGTAGTGTGACTAGAAATTTATAATGATGAGGTGTTACAGGACAAGAGTAATACCGACTCAGTAATCAGTTAAAGAACTAATCAGTAACAGAATGTGACTATATGAAGTTGACATGATCGTGGTTTGGTTCATCAGATGTCTACATGCACATAAATGCTATGCATTCTTGATATTGGAGGAATTTCAGAAATAGTTTTTATGTTATTTATAAATTCCTCAGATGGTAATGGGGTGTTTGTCCACAGTCCATGTTGTGCTGGAACTTTACTTAAGCCTGGAGAACATTCCTCTTTGGTCCTTTCCTGTTATGGTTTCCCCTGATACAGACACTCATTTTGATCTTGTGCATTCGTGTGACTGATCAATGTGCACATCTGGAAGTATGCTGCTCATGGCTTATACATATACAGCTGTCTACTTAAAGCACATCTCTTTCAAGAAATGCTTTATATACTCAAAGACTGTTTAGTGTGTTCTTCTGTGTGTATAATCTGTGTTTGCATGTCTTCAGTATGTGCGAGAGACAGAGAGTCCATTGAGTGAGGAAAAAAAGGTGACCGTACTGAGGTGGTCTCATGAGTACTGAAATCTGTTTACATGCAGTAATGCAAACCAAGGCTGTCATCTCCTGTCGGTTTATTTAGTGTGTCAAGCTACATTTTTGTTATTCACAAGCCTATTCTCAGGCCCGTTTCAAACAATTGGATTAGAGTCTCTTTTTGGCCAAAGCCAACATAGTTTATGCTTAAAAAAAGAAAACCTTTGTCACATTTCTTTTAGGCCCTTGAGAGAAAATAAAAAAGTCTATCTAAGGAACGAACCTTAGTCCATGTCTCTGTTATGGAAAATGCAGGTTGAAATGGAAACTAATCCAGTGTGAAATGGGTCTTGAGGCCCATCTATTGGGCCGGTCCAATAGGAAAACATATAGCTGATGTCATCAGGATCTAGGGGAGAGAAACCTGACATGTTGTTCCCTCAAGTGGCTGTTGACAGCACTTAAATTTATTGTCCCCTCATTACTTTTGTTCCATGATGAGGTATCAACAATCTCAATAAGGGAGTCAGAATAACAGCCACACTACTCATAAATAATGCAACTGTTTGAATGGAGACTCCACAGGCTGCAAGCCCAAAGTGAGCTCCCAAAGAGACCTCACAGAATGAGCTTAGGGAGGTTAAAAGGCCTGTCAACAGCATAAACAACATCCTGAACGGAGTGAGAGGGGCCCTCTGCTGTTTTAATCCTGCTTTTTCCCCTCTTTCTTTCCTTCTTTGCAGCCTTCACAGAAATATGTGGTCGTTTTCTATTTCCCTGCAAACTGACAAAAGGAGCCGTCTCCTATTGCCAAATTCTTCTTCGAGTCCTAATCTTCATCTGAAGTGACTCTTGAAAGACTTCAAAGAATCTGAAAGGCCACAGGTAGGAGTGGACACTGCAAGAACCAGAAAACCATGCTGCCTGTGGTGATGCAGCTCATGGAGGCTTACATTAAATGCTGTCAAATCTGAGTCTACTTTCACACCATTTTACTGATAATCCTATAAAATATGTGATTCAGAATACTGAACTCATAAACCAAAGATTAATTACCCATCGCAGTGTAAATCATTTTTGTCTGTGTCATTCACTGAAGGACTTTTGTATCAGTCCAGCAAACAATACTGATGCATTGCACATCTGGATTTAGTCCAGGATGAAGCCATTTATTGCTTGTCTGCTTCCACTTGATCCCTCCTCCCCCAGTCCATCTCGCCAAGCTCACAATCCTCAGTCAACCATTAGCTCGATCTTCACAAAGGAATGTGATATCGATTGTTAGATCTCTCTACTATATGATGAATTTATTGCAGACTGTGCAGGCTGCCAGCTCGCCAGATTTCCGATGTTAGAGGAGTAGGAAACTAATATCCTACTCAATAAAAATGAATAATGGATGCTAGAAGCAATTATTACTGTATTCAGGCCTCACACTGTCAACCTTGACTTGTTAAGAGGTGTAATGGCAGTTTTTAATGGATTAGGTTAAATCACCTGCTTGTTTGCAGTACTGGAATATTTACTGTATATTTCAAAGTAACTTTATTGCATGACTTTCAAAGGTCCAAATGTCAAATACTTGCATATTGATTGTTTTTCTGCTGGCATACATCATCAATTCTTCAGTAAATCATTTTAGAATACAGTTCAATTCGAACCAATTAGATAGCAATTGGTGCTTTTTTTCTTTTAGTTTTTCTTGTAGTCTGATTTTGTTGTTTCTGTGATTTTGAAGTATTTGTTGTATTTGCATCATTAATGAAATGCTACAGCAATGTCCTCAGAAAAGGTGAGATGTCAAACTTCTTTAATATTTGATAACTGTTTATTTTAATTATTGCAGTTGCTATGGCAGCTTAGATAATTTTATTCTTTCCATGTTTGGCACAGTTAGCTACACAACAAAGAATCAGTGTTGTTTCTTAAATGATATGATATAAATAGACTGATGTACAAAGAAAAGTAGAGCTTAATTAGGTTTAATGTAAGAAGTATTGATTGAATCATTTATTTTATGTTTGAAATCTAAAAACTGAGACACTTGTGAACAAGAGATCAGAAGGTCCTGACTTTTAGTTCTTGGTTTGGACCAAACCTCAAAGCCTCTGGTTCAATATATTGCAGGAGGCAGTCTCTTCGTATCATTCATAAAGGTTAGAGCTAGATTAGATCAGCGGGAGGGATGGTTCTCTGATACCTGAAGGTAGGCCTCTCTGCTATGATTGACTGCCACATTCACGAAACTATCTGCTGACGGAAGTAAGCTGGTCGAAGACCATCAGAAACAACAGCTAGAAAAGCACAGAATATTAGTCTTTCCAGTTTTTGTTATTTTACAGTTTCTACATTTCAAAGAAAGATGCATTTTTTTTAAGTACAAGATTACCTTTTTCAACTTAAGACTTTTCCAAAAATCTAAAAGTCCGAGGTGCTGTTGAATTGCATTCAGAAAAATGTGTGTGAAAGTAAATCTAAAATATTTGTAAAAACATAAAAATCTAACAATTTCACCTTTTTTACTGTGTACATTTGCAGTGTTGTATTTTGGACAAATTGAAAAACAAAATTGAATCTCCAGAGTATTACTTTCTTCACAGAGGAAAAAAAAATTATAGCAGCAGATTAGAATATACTTTCAGATGACTGAATCTCACCAGTCTTCCTGCTTTTTTGATCAATGCTCCAGAATTCACATCTATAGATGAAAATGGGACTATTATCTCCCAAAAGGTATCTCTAAACCCAAAGATTTAGCTTACCTCAGAGGCTGAGCAAACACCCCCTCTGACTGTAAAAAAAGAATAGTTGAACTGCCCTTTATTAAACCCTTACTATCTCCATATCAGATTCACATTCACTTTTTCTTTTGTTAGGTCTATCATAATCAAATTACATATTTATATTCAGATTCAGATTGTTCTACCAGACAGATAATACACTCTGGACATTAGTCTCAGTGATGGAGCTTTCTTCGCAGCAGCAGCAGCAGCAGCCAATGTGAGCTCCTCTGGTTCCACAGTGTCCCTTTATTTGTGGTGGAGGCTCCCTTGAGACCCTAATTAACAGTGCAGTGATGATTGAGCCCGAGTGTGAGCTGTGTGATGGAGATCCGCTGGGGGCCTCGTAGATGGGGAGCATAGTAAGTTGGTCAGGGCGAGAGAAGAGAGCAGTGGGCTTGAAAGAACAGGAGACACGTTGGGTGCAGAGAATCTCTCCAGCGGCCCTTTTAGTCCATATCAGGTGTCATCACCGCATGCCAGAGTTTATATAGCACCAGGCAACAAGTTGTGAGGAAATTTGATCCTCTTAGAGGCGACTGCTTGGCTTCCCTCACACTCAGGCAGCCCTGTGGCTAGCCACCAAGCCACAGTTTTGCCACTACTTTGGGTGTGTATTACCTCCTCATCGGTGCTAAACCATCCCTCCCTCATCTCTTGCCCCCAGTGTGAAGTCTGTCCAGCAATTCTCAGGTTTCACAGACACCGCTGGTAAAGCCCCCTGACGACAGCCCTGTCGGCGGTGTATGAAGCAGCGAGCGGATCATCTGACGTGGGCCGCTCCCTGTATCTGGTGTGCGTGGAATGCCCTGAAGGAAGAAAGGAGGACACCGCTACTTCTGATACTCTGCATGTAATACAATATTGACTTATATTCAGTATACAGTGGTCGCTTCCTTCACTCAAACTGAACTTGTACCTTCCTCCTCATCTGATTCCCTTCTATCACTGTCTCTGACTTTGTGGTTGGCTTGGTTTGTAGTCCCAGAAGAATTGAATCATTAGAAATATCTGAATTTGATTTTGACTTGTCTTAGCACTGATTATTACTTGTCCTTTCCTTGAATGATCCTCTTCAACTCATCATCAGCCTGCACTGGGGAGGAGACAAGAGACGCCATCTGGCACACTGGCACATGAGTTGTCCTGAGGAGTCATATCTCCATGGACGACTTGGCAGAAACAAATACAAACACTAACTATGTTTATAGTGGCTTTATGAAAATAAGATAAATGCAAGAACAGAGAGAACAGATAAATTACTACTGAAGGTACAATCAACTAAATAAGGACTGGCTGCAGGATTTAAAATTTCAAACCTGTTTTAGTGGAGATGCTGGCCTGAGAATGACTTCATGAAAATATTTTTCGTGACCCAAGAAGAAAAGAAAGTTTGGCAAGACATTTGATCCACACACTCTGAAGCCGGTTTCATTATAAAGCGCGTTAAATTCCCATGATGCTTCATCGTGAATGAGCTCATTCTGGATTGCTATGAACTGTTATGCTTTTGCTTTTCAGTGAGGCATGTCCTGATAGTGGGAGATTGATGAGCTCTGTCTTTCATGCAGGAATTAGTCTTCTTTCCTCTGAAAAATTACCCTTAACCTTTTCAGGAACTGTTGCTGTATGTGAGATATGAGCATTCCTTTAACTTGAGCTATATAAAGTCTGACAGTTCTTTAAATTCCTACCCTCTTTTATTGGATTGTATGTTATCAGCTGTACTGTACCAGGCAAAGCAAAGCATCTTGTCGACTTCCTTTAACAGGAGATTATGGAAGTTTTATTAATGAGCACTATTAATAGTTTTATTTGACAAATGCCTTCACAGATGCCATATATACTATTGTGGAGCCTCCTCTGCTCTTGTAAACAATCCTTTCATATGTGATGGCATTTCAAGCAAGAAGTGTGGTATTAAAGATGTTGTAAATATCACTTTAAAAAGGTTTACACATGGAGGTGAGAATTATTGGTTTATTCAGTGAGAGGTAAGTAACACTGTGCACTCATAAACGTTATAGTGAGGCAATGCTTCATAGGTTTTCTAAACTTCTCTTTGTGTTTATGTTTTGCCCACATGTCTTAAATTACAGTGTAACAGCTGAATGGCTAATACATTTCAAGATAGATGAACAATATATTTAAAAACCTGTGTGTAATTCATCAAATCTTTGATAAATTACTACTTCCTTTAAATAATATGACTTCGGCTGCAGTAACCACAAGAATAATATCTGCTTTAACAATCCACACTGTTTGTTTCATAACTGATTAAAAAGGTTGAGCGAGGTTCACAATAACAATCAGAAGCTTCAACCATTTTCTCTGAAAAGGATTTAAGTTCTAAAAGATTTTTGGTGATCTTGGATGCACTGCCTATTTATTAGCCTTTAATTAACCAGGTTAGTCCCACTTTTACAAGGGAGATCTGGGCCTCCAAGGGCTACATACAACCACACACACTCATTACAATTTAGAGACACCAATCAACCTAACATACACATGTTTTTGGACTGTGGGAGGAAGCTGGAGCACCCGAAGAAAACCCACAGGAATATGAGGACAACAAGGACCCCTAATCCTAACCTCCACACAGAAAAGCTCCTGTCAGGATTTGAACCAGGAGCCTTCATGCTGTGAGGGAATAGTGTTTCCCAACCTTTGCCTGTTTTTTTCATCAGATGTTTTAGTTTTCACAGTGACAGTCATAGACTTAGAGGAGTCTGTGACTGCCAACTTTGAGTGTTAAGAGTTAGAGAATTTACAAAACTTTGAGATTTGCAAGACCTAGTCTTCCTAAACAATGACTGCAAACAAGCCATAACCCACACCTCATAATTAGTGTGTGAAACGTAGTAAAAGTAAATGTTATCTGACAGGTCAAAAGTCTGAACAGGCTTTTATGAGATTTTCTGCTTTTCTTTCTTTTTTTTTAACATAGAGAATTTTACTCTCTTTGCTCCTATAAACCTGATAATATTCGGTCTGCATGGCCTTAGTTTTATAAGTACAAAAACAGAAGAATAGCATGAAACCCTTTATGTTAGTTTTGGCAACAACAAAAAAAAAACAAAAAAAAAAAAAACATGCTTTTTTTGAAATATCAAACTTCCTTTCATTAATTAGCTTGGGATGAAGTGTTGCTAATGAAACAGGACAACAGTGGAACCACAATTGTGAAAAACAAAAACAAAAAAACAACTCACTTAGACTACGAAAGCAAGATAAACAGACCGAAATGTGCAATCATACAAACAGTTTGTTGAGGTAACGGGACAGATGCCGGAACTGGTGCCAAGGTGAGTCATGCGTAACCACATAGCGTGTCGTCTCCTCTGGACTTTACGTCTGCCGCTGGATTCTATCCAAATCACACAGAGATAAGAAGTTTGAGGAAATCAAAACAAAAACGCAGATCAGATCTCCCCCTTCAGTCTGTCAGCTTTGCGAGGAAGGCCACCGATAAGGCCAGACTATTATGTCGTAGATGCAACAACACCAGTGAGCCATTTGTCTGCTTACTTTCCCACTTCCACTTACAGTAAAGAGTCTGACAAATAGATCAGAACACAGCTTGTGAAAGAAGAAACACAAGAAACCCTCAAACATTTGTTCCTTATTACATACATGTGTTTTTCATGCCCCTTTTAAGGTGGTGAGCTTGCCGTTTCCTGGTCTAATTTTCTCAAAAATAAGAAAACCATATTGACATGTCAGTATAAGCAGTTCTGTCAGCATGAAAGAGCCTTGCGTGAAATTATATCTGGGTGCTCCGAATGTTATCCAAGAGATCAAACTCAAATACCCTCATCCCCTCCATGCAGCAACAAAGGGATGCTCTGCTGATAATCTGTATTCCGTGCACTGACAGTGAAAGGGAAGGGGAAGCTTTAAATGAGTTGAAAGCAGCCTGAGCATCTTCAGCAGCCTTTAGACAATATTTTATTTTATGTTTTTTTGAGGGAGAGTGACTTTTCTTCTGATATGGGAGATAAGAAAGCACATCAGACAGAAAAAGGATGAGAGTCCACCAGCACCCATGAAGCAAATAGCGTGCAAAGCATTGGCAAAACAGCAATGACATGGTCTTCATCTTAAATGGTGGTTGCAAACAGACACTGAATGCAATGTGGCGGTAATCACAATTTATTTGCACTGGGACCCACTGGATTTGTGCATTGAAGCATAAAGATAACATTGCTTTGTACTGTGACTGTTTTCAGGTCACTGATACATCAACTAATTAAAGACCATCAAATACATTCACTCTGGACTACTGCCATGGTAACAGTGTATAAAGTGACAGTGTATAAATCCAGATTTGTTTATTAGTAATATATTTTGGAAATTGATTACAAAAGCGATCAGAGTATTTAAACTGAGTCACATTTATTTGTATTCTTCAAAACAGTGGAAAATTCAGACTATACATTGCCCATTATTATGTTCTCCTAACAAATACATGTCATGCTTGTGTGTAATAGAGAGCTCAAATGCAGACTGGCGATGAGTAGGCAGGCAAACTAAAAGAACAAATCAAAGGTGCTGCAAGGCATAAAGATCAAAATCCAAAACCACAGCCCAAAAAAATAATTAGAAAAAGCCGTTATGGAGCAGTTCAGACAACAAGATTGGAACCGGACATAAATCTATAACAACAATCTGGCAATGAACAAAAGGATCCGGATAGTATATACAAAGAAGAAGGGGATGACTAACACAATAACATAACACAAGAGTTTGGAAATGAGAAACTGAACCCAGGTGTGAAATAAAGAGAAAATTCAAAAGAAACACCAAAACAAAAAAAACAAAACAATGTAAATTAAAACACTCCAAAACAGTTGATTTCTTCTTTGTCAGTGTGTTTATATGCTATCTTACCAAGAGTTAGACACAATATTTTTCATTTCATAGAGTAATTGGAGCTAGGCCACTGATTAATCATTGGCACTGGCCATAGAAAAAACTATTTTGGCTGACCTCAAAATAAAACCACACAACCTACAGAATAAAACGTCTCCAAGCAAAAGTCAGTATTTAGAGTGACGTCCTTTAGAACCAAGCACAGACTTAACACACATGTGTTTTCACAAACATTCACACCAAAGCCGAGTAACAGTTTCCAGAGACAAGAGATCTCACTACCAAGATAAAACATAAGTCCTCTTGCTCGATGCGTCCAAATGACAGGAAAACCTCTTAGAGAAGAGAGTGGAGAACGCTATTTGAAGTGTGGATGCAGGGTCGTGGGAAGTTTCTGTCTTCACTGAGCAGAAAGTTGCCATCAGACATTGTTACACTGAGCATGATGAAGAAACTGAAATGTTCAAAGACTTACAAAGAACTATTCTCAGACTGAAACTTTCTCATTTTCCTCTGCTTATGAGATGAGAAACATTCTAGCATTTTTATGAAAAAGTGGTCGCTACAATTGACATATGGATTGTATATTTTTATTCTGACAAGGGCGCATAGCTCTCATCCCTTTTTTGGCTTGAATGCTCTTACTGTACTTGCAGTTATTTATTTTATGCTGTCAAACTATGCATTTGTCCATCTATATTCTTGCACTGAAGTAACATAACCTTTCACTGCAAATGCATCAAGTATAAGTACTATGTACTGAGGCACAAAGTTATGATTAGGGGCTTGTCTGAAAAAGTCATTGGGGTACCAATGCTAGGAAGGCCAGAGAACTGAAAACTGATCAAGTGACTGATCAATCAAGTATGAGAATACTAAAGCAGATTCCTAAAATATTATTTTCCAATATTTACCTCACAGTTGTCACAATGATGAATAAATTTGCCTTTTCCACAAGAGGGACTGAAAGCAGCTACAGCTGAAGGAGCAGCTGTGGAATTTCTAAAAATTTCCAGAGAGCTGCCTTTGATGCTGCGTAGAACTAGGCAAAAATGGCTGAGAAAACGGAGGAAATTGCATTTTTATACATGTCTCTTAAAATGGCCCAAAAGTTCTCACGTTCTTTTGAAGAGAAGTAATGATGCAATGTAATATAAATGTGATGGCAAGTGTTAAATGCGGTTGCTTGCTTGCTGTACTCTTGGAAACACCGCAGACCATCAGGCCACAACAGTAGGATGTATAAATGAATTATATAATTGCACATGTACAAATGTTTGGGAGCATTTTCTGTAGCTGTTTCTTCTTTGTTTTGCTCTGTGATGGCTATATATGACATATGAAGTACATACACACACACACACACACACATATATATATATTAGAGTTTTAGTTTAGAATGCAGCTGCCATGTACACTAATTCTTGCAAACCATTGTTTCCATATGGAATTGTGTAAAATGCAATTAGACAAATACACCATCTGCGTTAGAATTATTAACATCACAGAGATACATCCATCCATCAGTTTTCTGCCTCAATTGTTCAGGGCCATGAGGAGGCTGAGCTGATTCCAGCTGTCACTTGGTCAGAGGCAGGCATCCTCGATGAGCTGCCAGTCCACCTCTTGGGTTAATTTCTATTTAAACTTGCTAACCAATGTTCATTAAACTGATTCAAAATTTATTTTTCAATTGAACCCTCTTTTTATTTATTATTATATATTCATCATAATTATTATTATTACACTTTCTTGTGTCAGTGGAATGGTACGGTCCTGTAAACACCAAACTACCCTTCACCTACATTCTGGATTCAATGTCATTCAGTGTAGAATTCAATTAGAGACAACCTTTGTGCATCTGAATAAATAAACCACGTGATTTCTAAGTGGAAGCCTTGTCTCATTTAGCATTTCTGTGATTGACAAGCACCCCTGCAGACAGATAAGTGGCAGATCCAGCATACAAACACACACACACACATATACACAGATATATACACTTCACACATCGCAACAAAAAGCTGTGGTTGACTTTAAAACTCATAAATATATGAAGATTTAGAAAATCCTAAATCAACATTTAAGATCCTCATTGTGTATGTGTTTTTGTTTGTTTTTTTCTCCTTCTCTCACATTGTTGGTGTCTTGGGTTGTACGTTCTCATTCAGTCATTCAGTTTAGCAAATAGGGCTAAGACAGTAGTGGCACCGAGCCAATCCTGGCCTCCTTTTGACATTGAACAGGTTCTATATAACACCACACAATAAAATGTCAAAACATCCAGCAGTAAAATGGTAGACCACCAGGTTAGATAGTGTCCATTGGAAGTATAAATCCTGGGCTCCATTAAGAAGGCGGTGAAACACAACAAAGGCCAACACTGACAAATTATTGGAGACAAATAAAACTGCTTCATGGTTGCTTTCCTTTGCAAGTAAAGTTTCACCTTTCACTGAAAGATGAAGGGTGTGAAATTGCATTTGATCACACTGGCACTCACAAACGCAACAAAATGAGCCATGCGTGTGTGTCTGTGTGTGTTGTCTGCATTGCCTGCCTGGCTCTCCAACTGTGTATCTGCTTTGGCTGCGGCCCGGCTGTTGTTTCTCTTCATGCTCACGCTCTGAAGATAAGAACAGGAGAGGAATCGAGATAACGCAGAGGCCCAGACATGCGCCCGCTTTAATCCCCGGAGAGCCAACCCTGTGATAGCCTCATTCCAACCCTGATTTAGTGACTCTGACACTACATAATTACCTCGTAAGCAGAGATAATCACAATCTGTACAATTAGTGTAGACATGGGCTGAATGTTCTCCTGGGAATGCCGCAAGCCTGCAGGGAGGCTGAGGAGGACTTTTGCTCTTTGAGTATCTTAGAAAGACCTTGTGACAAAATGCTGAGCCACGAATGGAGTTTTATCTTACATTGCAGACGTCTGGTATTGATAAACAATAAATTTGAGTTTAGCTGGCTGAGTCACTGATTACAGCATTACCTGTGTCAGTTTTTGAATATTTGGGAGCAAAATGTCACCAACTCCTCCGTTTTGATTATCAGATTAGAGCAGAATTATACTCCAAACATAGTGACTTTGGATCATTTCTAGGAGAGAAATGAATTGCAGCAGAAAATCTATCTGTGCACAAATGCCTCACTATTCAGCGTGTCCCGTCTGTTTGCTTAACTCCAGCCATGTCAGCCGAAAGAGCTCGCAAGCTGAGAGGGGAGCAGACTCCACTTTGCAAATATGGCACTAGACAATATACAAAATGTCAAAATTTCCCCAACATTGCAGCTAGTAGATGCTGATGTAATGAAAACACTGAGGTGCTTAATTTTTGGTATTATAATTTCGCAAAGCTTGTTTGGCATATCCTATAATTTAGCCCAGCCTTTGCTTTGACAGTTTTGTCCAAGATAATGGTCAAAGACTTATGAAGAGCCACCCCTGTGTTTATGACCTCACACAGCTGTATTTCTCCCAAATTCCATCTCAATTACAAGCACTCACTCCAAAGGCTTCTGTCGCCCCGCGGTGTCCTGTCCTCCAGCCCCTGAACTGTGGCGTCCCCGAGTTGCAGCTCCCATTTACTTGTTTAAGGAACAGACACAACCTAATAAGACTGTTTCCTGCTCCAGTCAAAGGTCAAACATTTCTGAAAACCTGTACATACCCGGGATTGGCATTTCTCTTGACAACTGGAGATGGAGTTGGATTTGTTCTAACCTAAGACATTCTTTTTTTTTTAATTAACAAAAAAGTTATTTCCTCTAATTAGCAACAAGCAGAACACCACAAGGCCTAAATTGAGTAGTTGCATAGGCAGTAAAATTAAAGTACTTCATTTATTGTGGTTCTCATCAATGAAATTGTTTTCTGAGTGAAAATAGGTTTAAGGATGTCCTTCTTCATGGTGAAATTTATATTAAGAAAAATAAATAATGAGTGTTACTTCCATATAGTAGCTCAGGAAACCCTGACCTCACCTCTCATACTCGAACATGCATTTAATAGTAGTAAAACATCCACTTCTGTACAGCTGACATTTAATGTAGATTGGCATAAAGTAAGATTTGCTCCCAGTAGCCTCTTGGTCCGGCATAATTTAATAGTTAAATGTCTGAACCATGATAACCATTGGCTTTACCGCTCTAATCCAATTGCCTTAATTTTATTTTCCAAAGGGAAACAGTTTGCCGGGGTTCCACTGGGCATATTCAGTTTACTAGCACGTACCAAAATAACACAGCGTTTGCAACAAAATCTATAGATCTTAATCAGGTCGAACACTCAGACCCAGAGGCGGTGGAAGCAGATTATTAAGAACACTTGTTTTGGTGACATGCCTTTACAGACCTACGTGCAAGAGTTGAAGAAAGAACTCAGAGAGAAGTTTGCCCCTGAGGTTTAAAATTTCTTTACTTCAGCTCCTGCTCCCCTCCGGTGAGTCTGACAGTTAAGTGAAGGCCTGCTTAAATCAAACACCCTGCGCAATCACACTCCAACAAGGACAAAACAATCATAACTCAGCACAGGCGAGAGTCAGAGTTCAAGAGAGACATGTTAATCATTTTGAAAAATACTCCAGGGTCTTTTGAGAGTTTTGTCCAATAGACTTCCTGTGAAAAAAAAAAAATACAATTAAAAAAAAAAACAAACCTCCACTCAACCCCATGGTGAGGTTTGTACTTGTCAAATCAGCCATCTTTTTCACCTGACTCCCCCATGATCAGGTCATAACTCTGCCCAAGCAATCACACATAGCTGACAACCAGTGTAGTAGTGGGAAGGTTTTACTCTGTAATCTTAACTTAATACATATACATACATA
>JBAMYA010000020.1:3164333-3204980 GCA_037176975.1 Arrhamphus sclerolepis
GGTAGCCGAGTATGGACTTTAGGTCCCAGGGGTCAAGATGGAAGACACATCAAAAAGGTGTGGGACGTCCAGACCCAAACTGATAAACTGGTGATGGCCAAACAGCTGGACATTGTGGTGGTGGACAAGTTCCAGAAACATGCAGTGATGATAGACGTAGCAATTCAAAGGCTGAAAGAGGAGATAGAGAAGATCTGGAAGGTAAAGGCTTCAGTGGTGCCAGTGGTGATTGGAGCTCGCGGGGCTGTAACCTCCAAATTAGGAGAGCGGCTGGCTCCAGCAGATCCCAGGAACAACATCAGAGATCTCTGTCTGGAAGAGCAAACTTTTGTTTAGCAAGCATGAAACAAAATTTGGTGATTCTGGTAATGCAACATCCAATAAATTCTTAGTATTGAGTACTTTGGCCTGAGGTTAAATATCAGGTTTCTGAAATTTCCACCACAACAGCTGAAATTGGCTGTTCTTTCCATGTGTTGTTCTGTAGTTGGCTGCATTGTCTTAATATTCCAGGTTTGGTCTAACGTATTTAGGCTATTTTCTCAAATTTTCAAGCCAGATTGGGTAATTGTCACTCAATATCCTAACTCTGTTGATAAGTGAATAAAATTTAAAAGACAAAAAAGCTTACCAGCGTGTAAAACACCTCCCGAAGAAACTAGCCAAGATGATTTCTTCACCCTGAAGCATTATAAAACAATTCCATCTAAAGCAACCCTCTAGGGTAATATATTGCCAGAACAGGCATCAACAGAGTATTAGCTACCCCTCTGCAAGCTGATTATAAGATTCAGACCTCCAGGTGGATTTTTGTGAGCAGAGGCATTTTTGTTCTCAGAGGCACAGGGGGAGATTTAAACCAGGTAATCCCATTAATCCTTTGTTCTATGACATCCAGACTCAGGAGAGTAAATAGTAAAACAATGTCATTGGTGATCTTGTTAAATGCAGGCGGCAGCTCAACAGGCTTTGATTTAAGGTGATACTCTCTGTGGGACAGAGTATGAAAAAAATATCAGGTCGACAAAAGACATCTTGAATCAGTAACCAAACTTACATCACAACCGCCTCAATGTGCTGAATGAAGAATGTATTGTATAATGTGCATTAATCCCAAATTCATTGAAGGTATGTAAGGAAGTTTTTATTTTATAGAAGTTTAAAGTTTATATTCTTAATTATGTTACTATTGTATAATATATACTTTTTTTAAATCCAAGGTTAAAGCACACCTTTGGACATTGTGGACTTTTTAATTTATTGAATGTCTGTATTATCATCAAAGAGATAGACCCTATCATCAAATTAGATGTTTTTGATTTTGTTTTATTAATGTTAATATTGAATATCAGTTTTTGGTCATATCTCATAGTAGTAGAGTAAGTGACACTAAATATATTTCAGTGTCAAACGTAAAAGAAAACAGACAGGCTGCTCTCTGCTGCTCTTCTCCTTCCAGGCTGTATGCTGAAGGATCCAAAGGGATTATGAAATGCCAGGAGCACCAAGTAATATGCCATCATGCTGAAAGACATGTTGAGCTGTGTACATCTGTAGCTGTAGCTGGTATCACATATGAAGCAGTAATTGCTCATACTTGTTCCCTGCAGGCTGGTGCATACTAAACACTAGACAGTTCCTCATCTCAGCTGCTTTCAAAGGAAATAAGAAGAAGCTTGTAATGGCTGGTACACTATGCTGATACTGCTGAAAATGACAAAAGTGTGAGGTGCAGAAAGGAAGATTGTTTGAGCAATGTGACTCTTTATTTGTATTAGTTTTTGAACAGAAATGAAACCAAAAGTAGTCTAACAGATGTGAATGAGCTCAGTCATTTTCCTGATTTATTCCCTTTGGGATCGTATGACCTTTATCAAAAGCTTCTTGTTGCAGTGTTTCATGCATTAATTACAGCCAATGCTAAACATGTCACAGAGCCTGAGTGGATCTGCAAAGGAAGAATGCGTCGTTTAGGAAGTGGAAATCTCAACACGGTCATCAGTGGTGAACCATGCCTTTTCTGTGTACATCTCTCAAGCTTCCTAGAGGCTGCTTAACACTCAGCAGAGCCGATGGACTTCCTTTAAGGTGCAAAGGGCAGACAGTTTATTGAGCCAAAATCCTGTGGGCGTCTGCGTGAATGAAAATCATTCTACACTCTCATGCACACACATGCACACTGCACTTACCTAAAGAGTACAGGGTTGTTGTTTTTTTGTTTTTTTTTCCCCAACACAGGAGACGTGGTATTTAGTTGTGTGGTCACTGCACCTGGGGTCTGTCATCCTGGTCTGGAAAAGGTCCTCCATTTCACAGATGACAGAGCTAAAGTGGGGCATGGGCTTTCTGCTCAGACTTTTTGATTATATGACCTGGTTTCAGCACTTGAGAAATGGTGGGGAATGTTAAACAAGCAGTTACACTAATAATGCCCAGTCAATTTAAAAAAAAAAAAATCAGTTTTCTCCCTACTTCTTTTTTTTTCTATGACCACATAAATTTAAAGTCAATTCTGATCAATTTATAATTTGTCAGCTGGTTTCACTGCAGCATAATCTAAATAATAGCTCCTTGATTGCCCTCTTCAGTAAGAAGCAGCATCAACATTTCTTGATGGAAAAAAAAAAATCTTTTTGCAGCATCAGTGGTTTGAAGCATGCTGATTAGATGTTTAAAGTGTGTAAAATACTGGATCATTGATCTATGACTTCGTAACAGTCACTGCTCACCCAGTTCTCCCTGAAACCCATTATATTAAACCATATTGCTTTATTCTATTGATCCAGTCACATAATGCACTCCCACATGTCAATGTCAGCACCTATAGGTGACAAACAGGATACATAATGACTTTATGGGACTTAAATGGACTGGTATCGTGTCATTTTAATAGTACAGGTTATAAACTAATTGTTTATTTGATATTTACTAAGATAAATATCTGACTTCATTTCTTTTTGTGTAAAACTTGACAGACTTCTGTTTGTTTGTTTTTTTTTTATAGATGTCTATTTTGAATAATACAAAGCTCAAAGTATTTGCTTGTTGACAATGAAGCAGGTCCTCAAGGTTACAGGACTCAGTGAAAATCCTATTTTAGCAGCCAAACGAACCATCTGCTTTATCTCCACTGTTAATTGGCTGCAGGTTGACATGTTTGCATGGTTTTCCAGCTTTCCACCTCTCGGGACATATGGTATTATGATTTACCGGGTCTGAAAGTTCAAAATGAGATAAGATATCTTATTTTCTTCTCTGTTTATGAAAGAAAAAAAACTGTAAAACTACATCTTTCAGTAAGATAACCTATATTTACATATACATTTTGGTACATTTATTTTTGTAGGGGTTCGGACACTTGCCCTCTCAGCTCCATTGTTTCATTCAGGCCGAAGACACCCCACAATGACCAGGAAGCTGCTCCACATTACCTGCTCCTTCCCAGTGATCTGTGGCCCAGTTTGTGAATACACACAATTTTGTACAGAAACACAAACCCTACCTCATTAGTGTGCTTGGTCTCCATGGAAACAGCAAACAGGTGACAATATTTCAAAGGCAAAAGGTTTGAGGAACTGACAAGCTACAATCCTGCACGTGTATCTTAGTTTACAAGTGTGTGTGTGTGTGTGTGTGTGTGTGTGTGTGTGTGTGTAGGTGTGTGTAGGTGTGTGCATAGTTAGCTGTGTTTCCTGTGTTGGCTGTGAGGCACAGGACTCTTGCTGTGAGAGCATTCAGGCTTAACTGTGTCTGGAAAGACAGGATGGTACCAGATCACAGTGACAGGACATGTCAGCTGCCTGATACTTTTCTCACTGTTCTCAGCCCTTCAACACATTCATTCAATGCACAACTCTGTATTAGTCAATAGAAAAAGAAATTCTGCAAAATGCATGGCATCTGTTCCAACATTTATTCAATGTTTTTACTTTGGCACCATAACTGATGTCATAACTTTATTTTTAGAGCAACAATTACAAATATCGTTACTTTATAGAGGATAATTCCAATGAAATCAGTCATTTGGAAATAAAAACAAAACATCAATAAAATCATTCATTATAATAATTGCAGATATGAGTACACCAGAAGGTAAATAAGGTAGTGCCTTGGTATTTAGGTCACATCTAATTCTACTGGCACACATCAAAGAGAGTGGTGGCATTTGCTAATGCTAGTAGGTGAAAGACCAGGAACTGGTAGCTCATATTTAGTTTTTAAAAAAAAAAGAATTCTTTGGAGGCAATGGCTTGACCGCCAAAAGTGTCCTGAGGCGTTTCTGTGTAAATCCATAACACTCTGAGTGAATCCACAAAGAGTTAGCCGACCTCTTTCTAAATGGCCTCACTGCCACAACAAATAGGGTTGTTTGTGCAACATGCACATAAGGAAGAACAACCAGAGGGTGGTCTGGTGGAGTGGGTGCAGGGATAGCCCAAATTCAGAGCATGACTGGTTCAATATGTAGGGCAACCTTAATGTCATGCCCATGCTGCTAAAAAAGAAAGAAAGAAAAAAAGCATGGCGTGCTGGCAGTGCCCGAGCACAGGTTTCAGAGTTCATCATGGTAGTAACGCGACAGAAAAGTTTCATTTGCTGCAAAATTGCTGCAAAGGTTAAAGTGAGGTGATGGCTGAAGCTGGAAAAAGGAAATCTGTCCACTTTAGATCAGGAATGAGCCCCCAAGGGGAGGAACCCCCAGTATCCCAGAGTCTCCTTCATGATAGGGTAAAGGATTGGGGTGGGGGGGGATTGAGTGGTGGATTGTAGCAGCATCTGCAGTGATATGTCCTCAGATTAGAGTCGCTGCTCCTCCATATTAAAAGGAGCCAGCTGAGATTATTTGTGCATTTGTCCAGGATGCTTTCCAAATTCCAGGGGAGGTGTTTTGGACATATCCCACTGAGAGTTGGCTTGGGAACACGTTGGTGAAGAGAGAATTACTATTTTAAAACAATTCAAACCTCAAATATTTCAGTATCCATAAAAAAAAACAAAAAACATCTATCTGTGTAATCTGCACATGTAGACTTGTTACAACAGAAGCATGTCAGAGTGTGTTACAGTTTCCATTGCCTTGGTAACAGAAGTCAGTTTAGGCTGCTGAGGAAATGTGAATATACTGTAGATTCAGCTGCTGCTACAGGTCATCACACCTCATGGGCTCTGATGCATTAGTATGCATACGGCTTTCAGCTGACATATACAGTATGTTGTTAGGATGGGGAAGCAGCTCTCTACTCACGGTGGGCTGTCAGACATGCTCGAGGTCTTTTTGCCTTCCCTTCCTCTCAGTCATATGCTGCACTGCAGGTGAGTGTCAAACTTAAGCTTCATTAATATTAAAATCTAAACCCTCGAACATGCAATGAGCCCAGCTGTGCCTGAAGACTCATTGTGGGTGAAATGGAAGATTCCTCAAGCTGTGTGAGTGCAGCCAAAGGTCTGCGAAAGACTAAGAGATTACGACGGCAAAGAACATACACCCAGCTCTGTCTAGTCATAGTCATAGTGACAATAATGTCATTGGTCTAATGTCCAAAACGTAATAGTCTCACATTCTGTAATGGCATGAGATGACAACATATCCCTAAGCTCTCTCTCTCTTTGTTTTTTTGTGAGACAGCATCCACGTGAGATTACAGTAGCCTACATTGATCACTAAATGTTAGATTATAGATGTGCAATAATTAACAGTGTATAATTCTCTACACCTTTGTTTGTAACTCCAAACCCCTACCATTTACAAGTGAAAGTTTAGTTAAAAATAAATAAATATACATATAAATAAATGAGAAAGAGAGAGAGACTGTTTTGGAAATAGGGAAATTCACTGCTTTAGGCAGGTTCCTATGGTCGCACTCTAAATGAGTGGCCTCCTCTCACCTGACTTTCAATGTTAATGAAAAGTGACACTAAAAGATGTGTCTGATTTCTTACATGACCCCAGCAGTCGCTCTGCATTAGCAGGGATGACAGATGATTAAAGAGAGTAAGAGAGTAGCAAAGAGTGGTACAGTATCTGGGTGAGTGGCAGTCAAATGCAAATAAAGCAACAACGTGTGAGAAGCATGAGCTTGATTACTTCATTGCTCTCTCTGTGGCTGCTTTGAATTCTTGCAGGCACTTCAGTGACATGGAAAAAAAATGTAAATGTAGATGTCCAAGTGAGTATTTCTTAGCACTTGAAAAATAAATGTACATGTTGAAAGCTTTTGTGCCAGCATGCTGTTTGATGTGATACTATACCTATAATGTGTCACTATCTACACAATGAAGGCAACAGCATTTCACACCTATAAATAATGATACAGCAGTACTATTTGTTTATAGTATATTATTAACTGTTTTTTGTGAATCATAGTACATCATAATTGTTGAAATTTGCTCATTGAAGATGAGGACATCTCTGCAACTTTTTGGTTCAAAATAACATAACCTCCTTTGCCTTTTTACGCAGGGAACATTAACTCCCACATTCCTCTTTGTCAGCCTACAGATCACAGAACTGTTTTAGTCCTAGTTAACTATTTAGTTGGCTGTTGAAAAAAGAATCCCATTTTCTGACATCTAAACATCTGAACATGGATAATAAAGTGTTTCCACCAACTCCCCATCCTCATCCACCCACACGTCTGATGGCACGTCACTCCAGAGGGGACCAAAGAAATGTGGGCCTGCTGGGGGTCTTTTGTGCCTAAGGGAAATCTGCATGTGGGATTCCCCCCTGCTGTTTTCAGGAAGGGATTACTACATATATTGTGATACCCGCTCCTTTATGTTCAAACCTCTCTTCACCGTTACTTGTTGGATGGAAGTCATTAGATCTGCTCCATGTCAGCCTGAATCCATGTCAGACTAATATTATACTGTAACTAATGAATTATAATGATTTACTCAAAAGAAAATGCTTCAACTGGACTTCAAAACATTCAGAAGAAAATCAACAAAGCATTCGTGCCACTTAACATTTCCCATACATATCGCTTTACATAATCCTGGTTCAGTAAGTAAGTACTGAGGGGTGAGGGGTCATGTCAGAGCCTGCAGAGAACCAGGTCCAGGGTGTCTTGGCAGTGAAGTCCCAGCATGGTGCTCTGGAGTAGCTCATGTTGCAACAATGTCTAAAAGTCATAATCCCTCAGGAAAAAGGGCTAATATCACACCAACCGCTGAGCCCCTCTGACCCTGAAACCGATGTGACGAAAACTTAAAGACCATTGTTTTCCCCCTATGACCTTGTAATGAAAGCCAAGAGATTGACAGTTTCCCCTACCCGAATCATATTTGTTTATTACATTTAAAACGTACAACATCGATTACCGAGCACTTAATTTTCGATTTTCATATTTCTATTAAAATGGTGATGTCATCACCAGGAAGTATGAATATTATATCACTCTACCTCTGTATTGACAACATACTTGAGCCTCAGGGGGGCATTTGGGGAAAAGTCTAGCTACCAAGCATACAGACCACTCCCTTACATTCTCATTCACACACTGTGATTTATTCACTCTCCATCAAGAGGTCTCAGTTTTTAAATCAAGGGTTTCCTCTTTATTGTTACATACAGACACATCTGAAAGTCTTCCACAGCTGCATGTTGCTATTCATCCTTCTGCAGGAGTAACGGATGCAATGGTTATACTGATAGTAAACAGCAACAGGAAAATATCAGTCTATTGTGATGCCTCATTAACAATGAAAACACAGACTACATAAGAAAAGCTGGAAGGGGGGGAGTGGTATGATTCAGTCGAAGCCTAACCGCAGGTGATGTGTTAAAATCCAAAGCAGAAAATGCTATTTTTGGCTTAATTTTTCATCTTTATTTTATTTTCCATCTTTATTTTGAATTCTTTCACTCTACTACTGTAGCCTACTAGTTTGCTTCATGTTAAAAATACTTGGTTATGGTGAGAAAAACATTACGGTAAGCCACTGAAACAAAAGCTTTCCCTATATTTGTCATGTTGCCATGGTGTTGGATCCCACTCTTCTAACAGAACAGCTTGGAAAATATTGCACATCAAAAAAAACAAGGTATGGGGAATACCCTGTGCATTCAGAAACAAGGATCAAGCCTCAATATGTATCAAGCTCGGACTGAGAATGAGTTGATTACTTTAACGAGATGCTCTGGCACTGGTAAAACATTTTGTATCTAATTATTATTCGTCAAGCAATTAAGCTTTGATGGTTGCATGTTTTATTGCAGCTATTGTGAAAATTGGGACGTTGCTTCTTGTGTACCATGATCACTACGAATGAATAAAAAGATAACCAAAAAATTTGAACACACAAATACTTTTAATCAATTATAAATACCAAAAAGCACTACAGTCAAAGAGAGATTCTAACAGGAATCATGTTCATCCACTGGAATCATGCAAACGAGTTTACATCCTGGCTGGAGTTCATGAACAAATCAGACAAAGTTCAGCCTCATATCCCTAAACAGCTGAACATGAGTGAGAAATGTCAAAAGCAGAAAGTCTGTATGAGTGCTAATACCAGCAGTGTCCAAGTAAGATCAAGTTTATGAATTTTCAGTACCGAATGATCTCAGTAGCAAGTGCAAAGGTTCGCAGCCCCACTTTTATTCC
This sequence comes from Arrhamphus sclerolepis, assembly GCA_037176975.1. Classification (NCBI taxonomy): domain Eukaryota; kingdom Metazoa; phylum Chordata; class Actinopteri; order Beloniformes; family Hemiramphidae; genus Arrhamphus; species Arrhamphus sclerolepis. The sequence continues at coordinate 3,172,943 of JBAMYA010000020.1, forward strand.
TTTGTTTTCTGTGTGTGTATTTTGTAACAGCCAGGGTACTACACAAAACATTACCATGAAAAGCCATCCATCGCACCTCCCTTTGTTTTACCCACGCAACCATCCCCCTTCCAGGGTGAAACTCATCCAGGAAGCATGCTTTGATGCAGTTCCTCGACTGACCACTAGGTGCTGGCTCAGAAACAGAGCAAATCCCTACTGATTCCAAGATAAAAGTTATTTGCAGGAGAATTAAACATTTTTGCCGCCTGGTACAAAAATCAGTTTTGGTCTCTAGATTTTACATCAATTACAACTGTATGGGGGGGAGATTTTTGTGTATCATGTCATATAAGTTTATATTAAGAAATAAAGCTGACCAATGAGATGCCTGTATTCATTTGATATCCTTCAAGGAGAGCTAGTCATTGGCGCTGCTCCTGGCTTTGACAGCCCGCCTCTTTTATCTCAAGCGCAGTTATTTATAGTCAATGACTTTACTGCTTAGTACTGCAAGTACTTAGCATCTGTCTTTTATTGATTTCCTCAACTTCAGTAATGCAGACCGTTGGTGTAGGCTACAAGCCACGGCCGTTTTATTGTCCATGTGTGTTATTGAGTGCCGTGAGACCTGGCCTTATTCAAATTCACTTCAAATTCGGAATACTTTTATAAATCCCTAAAAAAAAAAAGAAAAAAAAAAGCTGATCATAGTAGATCTAAATATTAGGAAAATACATGAACATTTTTTACCTTGACATTATTCATTCAACAAAATTAAGCAATTGTCCATCAGCAGGTGCAGAACAGAGTTGCAGTAGTTTTGATTCTTTTTTAAAATAGTTTCATATTTTTATTTCCTTTTTCAGTTTGTTTGATTATTACAGATCAGTTTTAGTTCATTTAACAAGCGAATCCCTTATGAAAAAAAAGAAAAACTAGGATGAAAGAATAATACCTATTAACAATGCCATATAGGACAGTAATTGAAAGAAATGTAGTGTCAAAAGTGAAAAGGTGATGGTAGCCTGAATGCAATGCAAAAACAATGTATGCCATTAATCAAGAGGTAGCATGCTTAAGAAACACTCTTGAGTAATAGTTTAAGTAAAGATGAAATAAGAGATAAGGGAAGGTCAATGTGAGACTCCATTGTGGATATAACAAACACATATGCACAGGAACACACAAACTCTGCATATCTTCAGTTAAGTAATTTCTTATTATCTCTTATTTCTTGTTAATTTTAAGGAAAACACATTGTTCAAGAGATGTTATATCCTAATTTCTCAGACCAGATGACAGCAGAACACAGAGAAAATGCACTCAAGAAAATCCTGGGAGGCAGGAGCACTGGCTAAATCTAAAGTTACTAGGACATTATTTTAGTTTATTTTAGCTTTTTGTTGTTGTTGTTGTTGTTAATCCCCATGTGGAAATTTTCTTTCTCTGCATTTGACCCATCTGGGCTGCTGGACCCAGAGCGGTGGGCTCCTCTACATGAGGAGATGTTCAGGCAAATTCCTGGTCTGGAACATTCAAGTGTATGTTAACATGATGCCAAAAGGAAAAGATGTAAGCAATGATCATAGAGAAACAATTGTTATTGCACATCCATTTGGAAAATGTGATAAAAACCATTTCCAAACTGTTTTATTTCAACAAATTGCACAGAGAAAGATTAAGATTAAGTGGAAAGCATTCAGGAAAGTTCCCATCAGCAAATTTATTCGAAGGTCAGGCAATGCAATTATGATGCAGTTACTTCACCTCATACTGAATGTCAAGCATGGCGGTTGGGTGATTATGATTTTGGGTTTGTTTTACCCACAGGATTGCAATCATAGAGTTGACTATGAACTCCTGTGTATACCAGAGTATTTTGGAGGCAAATGTGCAGCCATCTGTCCGACAGCTAAAGCGAAACTGGGTCATGCAGTAGGACGATGATCAGAAGCCACTGGTAAATCTACACCAGAATGACTGAAAATTGAAATGATGAAGGCCTGAAAAGTGATAGTTGCGCATAAGCGAAGGCCTAAAATCCTCAATGAACTGAAGCAATGCTTCAAAATTACACAATAATGGGATCATGGGTGACTTAATATCTTCCATATGATTTTGTTGGTTTTTTTTGGTTAAATTCTATTGAATAAATAATAAGCAGTAAAGTACTGTTGTTTGTCTGTGGTTGAAAGACCCATTGTAATCAATTTATTATGTTTTTAGAATGATAATAGTTATTATTATGATTTTAACTGCATTTTTATTTCTTGAAATAATAGGATTTTTTTTTTCAGTGGTGATGGTGCAGTAATGCCAGAGGAGGCATGAACAGATGTGAGCACTGGATTGAAATTTTGAGCTTGTATGAAAGTCTATGCTTAGATTGCAAGAGCTTCTATTGGAAAATTTTGCTGACTGATTTTTTTTTCTTCTTCTTCTTTTTGCCACTGCTGCTCAAATCTGATCAGCTTTTTACACCGGCTGGGTTTGAAGGACATAAACTACAACTCCTCATATCTTTCTTAGTACTTTTGGCCTTTATCATCTAGGATGCATGTAGCATGACACACTGCACGCTGGTGAGACTCCAGCATGGATTAAATGTGAGATACTTCATATATCTGCAGGGGTTGTCACAAATGAAAATGCCAATGTGGGTTATTAAGCACTGATACATTTTCTTGCACCCATCCGCAGCTCTGTAAATAGCCCGAATTATTTCTATCTTTTGCCAAAACCGTCTCTCAGTTTTACCATCCTCAGATGTAGGCATAATTCAGATGGACTTTGTATTACGTCAACCAGCGTGTCAGAGATGGTTGGGAATCCATGTCTGCTTTGAGTGATGCGAGCACAGCCTTGACAAGCATACTTGTCAGAGTGAGCCATCCGTGGCTCCTGTCCTGGGCATCATGCCACAGGTCTATTGCTGGAGACATGAACTCTTGGGAATGCTGGGATAAACAGTAGGTCACTGTGTAATTACAGCACATGCTCTTTTTTTTTGTAAGAAAAACAGCAAAGTGAGGGAGAGACTGAATAAGGAGCAGGCTCTGGAATTATGCTGCCTGCTAATTTCAGTAGTTACATAATAATATATTGCATTCAATAAGAAATTAATCCTTGTTTCAACATTGTAAAAGAGAAAAAGTGGCTGACTGGCATTCAATAAACTTCTAACCCAGATGTATTACTCTGTCCTTTTGCAAAGGTTTTCCTGCCATTGATCTGCTTGTATTAATTCTTCTGGGAGACATAGTTCAGAGACTAGAATAGTTCATCAACTTTTTTTAAATACTGTCCACTTGCCAATGGTTAATTGTGAAGATGAATATCAGCTCTTCCCAGTAAATATGAAACGAAGGCCACTACGGTCACATTTAGTATTAAGACAAGAAATGAAGAATCAGCAAACCTATGTCTGCAGTGGGGAAAACTGTTTTTTAACTGGTTAAATCTTATTTGTCCAGTCATTACAACATTGAATTTGTTTAAACAATTTAAGCTTTTAGAAGAGTTTATGTTTTTTGGCCAGGCACACTTCGTTTTGTTGTGAGTAGAAGGTTGCAAGGCAACCAGCGGAGTTTGGAAGGTCGCTGCTTATAAAAATCTCTTTTTCTTTTCATAAATAAAAGAGCTATTCCATTTTTTTCCCATAGAAACTGTTAGATGACTCACAGTTGGAGCACTTCTACGCTCTATAGCACTTAAATATGCTCACTTTCATTATTCAGTTTTGATAAGACAAAGCAGATGACAGTATTTTGACCTGTGTGCCATGGAAACTAAAGACAAGACATCAGTTCTCAGAAAGAAAAAGTTGAAATAACTGAAGACAGTGACTATAACCTAATCCCTTAGAGGTTCATTATATTGTCCAAGAGGACTACAAAATTTTTTAAAGAAAAATAATTTAAATGCAATGGGAAAAAAATATCAGAACGTTTGGGGAAAATATATTGCTATTCCAAATTAACAACAGTGTAACTAACACAGAAATGATGTGAAACCACATATCATCAATCAACTTAGTGATATGGGAAAACAGTTGTGCTCCATTTTATAGCCATAATGCTAACTCAGTTGGAGCTGGCATCGTTCATAGGAAGGAAAGCGGTTTTCCAAACTCTTACATTTCTTTAGGGATTGGTGAACTATAAACATAATTTTTCATAAATGAATGACAAAGACAAAATTCCCATTTAAACCATGGTGTGCATTACTGCTTAAGTCTGGGTGTAAAATCTGTTCAAATGTTGCGGTTTTGAAATTTTAATACATCAGTAGATTTAGATGATGCCACATGAATGAATTATGTTATGAAATACATAAATAAACACTGTCTTTCATTTCTGTTCTTGCTTTTTGTCTCTTCTAGCCGTCATACTGGTTCACTCATATACTGTATAACTGAGACAGGATGACTAATGCAGGACAAAGCCAGGTAAGATCAAATTGCAAGTGCTGATTTAGCAAGGCTGGAGTCACATATGAAAAATTTGTAATTTAAGCCAACAAACCAGACAGGGAAGCAAACAGACGGCAAAATCCATTAAACAATCCAAGATAAGCCCAAAGTTTAAGGTTCAAACCACTACAGACAATGGGCAGGCAAAAAGGCAACAAACCAGCTACAAACAGAATTCAAAAACAGCAGGAGAGTTGGGTTTTTACAAAAGTATTTTTAGCCCTCAATTTGAAGTTTTGATTACTCAGGCTTTTTTTCATGTGCCAACACAGTACAGCAAAACAGCCAGTTTAAAAAAATGTGAAAAAGGCCTGCAACCACCTGCCTTTTAACACAGCAGGTGCTTTTTTTTTTTTTTTTTTCAAATTTGAGGCTGGTATTCTTGTTTGTCTCTGTGATTGGCAAACCAGAAGTGAGAGAACTGACGAAGGCTGCGGGGCACCTGTAAGAATCTGCTTGGACCCACTTGGTTTTCTACAGGCTCTCAAGGGGCAGGGAGAAAGGACGGGGTTTCACTCTAAGCTAATCTAGTTGGCAGATGACTGACATCTCCCCGTCCATCAAAGTGTGACCTGGGGCATACTTTTAATGAGATCCATTCCACATGACAGGCGCCACCTCTCCCTGTGCTGCCTGTCTGATCACCTCCCCTGTTCCAATCAGACTGCTGTCTGCTTTTGCTTTCTGCATACTTTGGGCCTGATGAGGATATGCTGCTCTATGTGTCCTGAAACATCTAAAAAAATAAAATAAAATAATGTCGACACTTCCAACAAAATAGAATTAACTTGTCAAATTCAGCAGCAGCCTGTCAGCTGCTTATGCAAGACTCAACGCTTCAAGTTCAGTGTTGTTTTCAGAATGTCTCATTTCACTTGGGAAATGAGCTTTTAACAACTAGTACAAAGCACTTACAATATATAGAGACACACCACAGTTTAACATCTAAAAATGTGTGCCACATTTGTGGACACTTATTCTGTGTTGAATCTGTCAGCTTTGCTTTATGTGCCATTTTGGACTTTATGAGTGAACATCGGCATCCTTCATGTGGAGAGAAGAAAGCTGCTGGAGCATGTTCATAGGCTGAACTGATGTCTTTCAGGAACACATCTAGCTGGGTGGTTGTGTAATCTCTGTCAGACACTAGGAGGGGGGAAAAAAATCCTGAGATTTATGTATGTTGATGGACAATGGAACAATGGAATTCTACACATTTAGACTAGAAGAGAAGCACATGGAATCCGTGCTCTTGGCTCGGACAGCAACGCTCAATCTACTCAGAAACTATTCCAGAGCTCGAGAGCTGCTATCCATGTGGTCTGAAATAATGAAATAAACGTGTCTGCTCTGTGTGAGTTATCAGCAACAAAAGGAAAGAGCCTCCTGCCCATAAATGACAGATACCTAGAAACAGCAAACAAACTGCATCTGAGCCTATTTCATTACACCCTAAAAGAAATGATGAGAATATAGAGACAAATTATCTGGCTGACATCTTCACACAGAGAAGATAATTAGGTTGGCTTACTTTGGCTTGCTAATACGGGAACAACTGGCTCAACTTGGGGGCTCTGTCTCTTTTGGGAGAATTAGGAGCCAGATGTGCCCATTACTGACAGCTGTGCAGGCCTGGACGCTGTTCCCGGTGAATGACCGTATAATTGTCAACATGTTTGGAAACCAAATTACAGTAATGGTACAGCAGCTGATTTTGAAAGTTCTGACTGAACCTCAGTTACATTTTTTCACCTCCAAATTGTAAACCTAAAGTATGATATTTTATGGTGGAAATATTTTCAGTAATTCTTTTGTTTTTGTGAAAAGTGATGGACGAATGGGTAACTTGAGTGTTTGAAGGAGGGATCACTGATGGGAAAGCAGACGGTGATAAGACTGAGTGACTCTCCTCTGGGATTGTTTGGAGAGCCACTGACAGTTGTGACATCCCTCCAACAACATTTCCACAGTTAATTAAATTGCATACTAAGCCACAGAGAAAGACATAGTTTAGAGTATGCTCTTGATCTGCCTTTGCTGTCTCCAGACAAGATAGTACAGGATCTTAAACAACACAACTGGTGCTGGAAATTCTGGGAACAGATGTCCACATAGATTTGTAGCCTTTCTGCAAAGCTGAGAACACTTTAATCTGTCCATGGTTAGATGGGTTCAAACAGATTATTTATTGTAAAAAAATAAATGTTTTTCTTATCACTGAAAGACGCTATATCTGTTTAAAATTAACTAAGCAAAGCCACAATCGTGACAGCCTTTGTCTTGTGTAAATGGTCCAACCGAGCATTGGTACCAGTTCTTAATCCCTGATACTTTATAGTTCATGGTTTAAGATGGATTTCATTAAGTTTAACTTGATTAAGGGTATCCTGGCAGCAAGCCGACAGTCCAGGCAGCACAAAGAATCTGAAATAACCAAATCAGTACCTTGCTTGTTGTTATTGCGTCTGTTTGGGCTCTCGCTTTCCTATTCTGTCTTTCATGGACACAGATCCACATGCAAAAAAATGTCTCCACCTCTGTCTCACTCATATACACATAAACACACGGAAACCCACACACACACACACACACACACAACTGCTCACTGTCTCTCCTATGTCATTTTGAATTCTTGAGCCACCTGTTTCACGGCCTCATCAGAGCGAGTGATGACAGGACGATGAGTGGGGGGAGGCGTGGGTTGGAGAAAGGGTGAAGGACAAGGGACTCAGCATAGTCCAGCCAGAGCTGTTTCACAAGCTAAGTGAAATACAGACCGGCTCAGTAAATAAACACTGTATGCTTCAAACTTTCAAACAGATCAGCACACAACCACATCCATGTTAGGGATAAAAAAAGCACTACATATTCAGATGGAAAACATAACGGTCAAACCTTTGAATGTGGACTGAGGAATGCTGTTCTCTTTGCGGTCTTAATTATTGACATCATTGTTACTTAGTGAAAGGGGAAAAACAATGATCAATTTCCTGCCAGTAGGCATGGGATCTGCTGCTAAACACATAAACCTGCATTGCTCACAAAATGTTATATAACATAGCCTTTCCACCTCTTTTTTTTTACACCAATTCTTCAGTCGAAGTGGCACAAGGGAACTTTTGGCCTAGTTAGCTCACAGGGTCATGCCATAGGTGCACAATTAAATCACTTTTATGACACTGTCCACATCTTACCCATTGTTGGTTTCTTGTTCTATCTCTCTCTTGTTTTCCTTTCATCGATACTTTCTTGAGTCTCTTATTCGACAGACGTCTACAGCTACTTTGACTGTTTTTTGCCAATAGTATAGTTCTAGACAAAGCACTCTAATATTGTTTTAAAGAGTTTGATGCTTATATTTTAACATAGAAAATGCCTTTATGTTGTTTTAAGTACACAACATAACTACTACCAAGAAGTGTTTGTTTTACAGAATGTCATATTGAAAGTGTTTTGACTTTTGACCTATGAGGCACACTGAAAGCAGCTCTGCTCTACATCATGGCTCTCTCATGTGTTTTGTAGTGACTCTTTGACTATTAAATAGGATATATACCAAGGATCTCTACCAGCTGCAGCATGTACATCTGCCCAATTTTTGATATGCCTCTTTCTGCCTTGATTATCTGATGTTTTGCGTTTTGCTCCGACAGAAGAAGGAAGAGGAGCGATCATATGAAAGAGTCATCAAACAGCAAAGTCCTGTCTTGAGAGTCTTGTTCTTTCAGTAGCTGAAAAAATAAGCTGGAGGAAAAGCAAGAACTCATCAAAAAGCATGCACAATGAGAGGGGTTTTCACTCAGCTATGGTAAAACCAAAATAGCCTCATGTATTCCCCTCTCAGACCACAGACTACAGTAGACTGGGTTCAACTACTAACCCTCACCACTTTTGAGTGGCCTGTGGAGCATAAAAACCTAGTCATTTCCTTTCTGGTCTACAGTATCTCCCTCTAGATGGAGACCTGTGGCTGGAGCCCGATGAAAAATGGTACTGACAGACCAGAAACTCAGGAAACTCATGCTGACAATGAGGCGTGGGAAAACTATTACACAACCCCCACCCCATCAACCAACCACAGGTGGTATGGCGGTGCCACCTTTATACCAAGTCATGCTAAATATGAAATGTCCGCTGTTGTTGGTTTTTTGTTATGTTTTGGGGGGGCGGTTTGTTGATTTTTTTTTTTTTCTTAGTTTTATTTTTTGCTTGAGGGAAAAAAGACAAGGGAGAATAAGAGCTAAAATAATGTAATGCACTCTGTAAGCCAGCTGAAAGTCGTGGAGAGAATCCACCATGCAAGCAGGGAACAGGATCAGACCCCGTGGAGCCTGTTAGGAAACAGCTTTAATTCATACCAAATCATCCCACCACAGCTGCCCTCTTCTCTCTGTTCCCAGGCAGAAGATATATGAGCCAGGTACTATGAGACAAACTTGTGTCATTTATAAAAGGCAGCTGTCCCAGTTTTAGCTTCGCAAAGCTACAGTTGAGTTGAGTCATAGTCATCTTCTCTGTCAAGAGACTGAGGAACAAACACAAGATGAAATATGGCTATGAAACAACCACAGTGGGATCTGGATGGGGAGAATATTAATGAAAAAAGAGTTCTCCTTGACCTCAGTTCATGACTCAAAGGGTATTTCATAGGAAAGTAACTGAGGACTGAAAATTACATTTTGAACAGTATTTGGAGAACAGCATAAACATCTAGTTAGACTCACTTGCAAGGAATCACTGAAACTATTTCAACATTACACTGTCTTAAAGTCAACATGACTAGCATCATGCTAGGCCAACAAAAATAGCAAAAATCCAAGTTATTTTTATAGCTAGGGTTCCCAGTGTGTGGTTTGAATGGGAATGTCTCTCCTGTGGGCATAAAGCATAATAGACAAATATTACTGTATTTATTAAGCGAACACACAATCTGGCTGTAATGTTAACAAGAAAAGATATCTGGAAGTGCTCCAAAAACAAGAAGCTGACCTAGGAGTCAGCATTTCTACTTCTTTCTCTTTTTTTTTCCTTCCCCTTTAAGTTCACTTAACATTTTTCTGGTTTCAGTACCAAATAGATGCGCATAAATTACTTTTTACGTTCTTCTTGCAGTGCTGATTTCAAATTTAAAATGTTTAAAAATTATTGCATTTTTTTTTTCTTTAACCTACCACAACATGAACAAGTTACCTGAGCAGTATGAAAACAAAATAGACAGTCACAGTGCTATAGGAAGGAACTATTTCTTGTCTCAAGTGTCAAAGAAACAGCCAAAGTTTCAAGGCTTCATGTCTCTCTCTCTCTCTCTCTCTCTCTCTCTCTCTCTCTCTCTCTCTCTCTCTCTCTCTCTCTGTCTCTCTGTTTCTCTCTCTCTCTCCCTTCCTCTGTCTGACAGTTTTGTCATGGAGGTATGACTCTGTGAAGTGCAAAGTTATCTTTTTCCCATTTAAATGCTAATGAGCGTACTGCCAAACCAGTCAAACTGCTGCAGAAACAGTGTGAATTTTTAATATCTTATCACACCAAAAGGTAACAACTCTCTCGGTGAGGTGGAGGAATGACTACACGCTCCCTCATTAAATTCAACACAATTGATGTGTCCCTTGCCAAAGGCCACTGTGTGTGTGTCACAGCATGCTCGGCTGCAAGTATTTTGTTCCTACAGTTTTTGTGGTCAATTGTGTGAGAATGTGTGTGCTCTCACATCTGTCTGTGTCATTTAGATGTGTGTGTGCATGCAGATGTGTACACTGGTGCACAGTAGCACTTGTTCCTCTCCCACGTCTGTAATGAACAGTTGTTAATTGCCTCCCATCATGTGGGGAAGCCAGAGGACAGAGACTTAGGTTGTCACAGCCTGTTAATAATTACTGTCTGTGGATGGTGGCAAAAGGTTAGAGGATAAATTAATTCAATACAATAACACTCATATTAGATAATGACCTCTGCTCTTATTCAGTCTGGATTTATATTCCCTGCAGCACCCGTTTTCTTCGGAAAAACTTATGCAAATGCTAATGTTCTTATTTATATTCTTACACTGTTGTTATTGTAATTCCTCATGAACAATCATCAAAAATAAAACCTTCACAAACGTGATAGCCATAATAAAGCATTACTTTCAAATCTTCCAGAAAAAAGATTGCATTTTTAAAAAGATATGGTTATAGTCAGCCATGAGTCAAACTTATAACGTGTCTCTGTTGAGCCTGGCAAATTTACTGCTGTAAAAACAAATGTTTGAAGCAATGTGACATCTGTGAGAAAACTTCTTAAGAGAGGTAAGAATAAAGTTTCCCCCTGGCAGTGTTCAAATTCAGATTTAAAAAGCTGGCTTCTCTGCTGCAGAAGAAAAAGGCCTCATCATCAGATTTCACAAAATCCCAATAACTGTTTTCCTCTGTGTTATTGTACCCAACTGTGATCTTTGGTTTCTACATTATCTTTCACTTTTTACTCCTCAGATAGTTGCAACAGAACGATGGAGAAAAAAAAAACTGGAAAGCACCAGGGACTTTAGTGAAGGCGGCCGCTCCTCAAAGCCAGGATTCAATAATTGCTTTCCTCATGTCTCACGCAAGTGACAGATGGTGAGGCCACCAGAGGCCTGAAGATGGGAATGGTATTGTTGATTAAAAAAGAAATGTAGGAAACAACATGCAGCTGTTGGCTAAGAGACAGAAGAAGAAAGGCAAAAAGAAGAAAGAGCAAAGAAGGAAAATGGGAAGAGACAGAGCTTGGAAACAGAAAGGGTAGCAGTGACACAATGAAACTTGGTTTTGTCCACAGACATTTCCATTTGGAGGTCATTTGAGCTCGTGGTGGGTGAACTTTGGGGGAAGAGATATATTTTCAAGCATTTACTCTTTGTGAGTTCGGAAAGGGACTCCAGCTTGTGCTCCAGACATTCGTGAGAGTTGTTTCTTATTTGGATCTGGTGCACAGACCACCCTTCAAGCTTGAATTCCCACCTGCATACAGCAACCCGGGTGTCTCTTTGTGTTTGTGCGGGTGAATGAGACGCTGACAATCTTTCAAGATCGCCCAAGATTCAGATGGCCGCAAGCATCAAACAATATCTCCTTCACTATTTGGATGAGCATGTAGGTGTTGTGTTATTTGCTTCTCAGAGAGTTTCTCTCATCTTAGAGGAAATTTAACACTTTAACACTGGCAAATGCTGCTGCGCTCATCCTTTCCCTTGTTTCAGGAACGAAGCCCGGAGCCATTCTACAAAGCCTCTTTTGCATTTACTGATTTAATATGTGTTCTTCCCAGATGCTTTACAGAAGACAGAAAGCTCAAAGCCACAACCAGATATCCAGTGTCTTGTTTTGTGAGGATGCCTCGGAGGCCCATTTGTATTGAAAATTTACAAAACAAATGTGTAAATGTTGGCAGTAATAACCCATTGGAATTGCTAGTAAAACTTTCCCATTTATGAGTAAGTATTGTCATATCTTTTATGTTCTTTGAAAATGTCATACCGGTTAAGAGACAGAAGAAATAGCAGATAAACTCTGCGACCATGGTTAAACAACGTATCCTTCAAAGTCCTCTCTGACCTCACACATCTGTAAGACAATTGTAAAGTCCCCAGGACTGCAGCAAACCTAAGCTACTGTATCTATCTTTTATGGAATAATAAGCATACATGTTGGGTGTCAGCTGCGTTGTGTGTTGACTGGATAAGAAGGAAAATAAGCCAGTGTGATCGGGCGGGGGATCAAGCAAGATTAAGAGATTTAAGGCTCCATTTGCCCATGAATATCTGATGCCTATCTGAGGCAAGAGCCAGGGATCCTCTGTCAGGTCGCCAAGGTGTTGGAAGAAATTCCCCCTATATGCATTTTTCACTAGTATCTTATGTGAATTTGCTTTGCTTTGTTTCTTTCATCTCCGCCGGAATCAAAGCAGAGTGAATGATTCATACGTTATTCATGCATCAAACACTATGTCGTACCATGATAAAGCCAAAACAAGCAGAAAAAGAACAATTGTTTTGCTCAAACTGGACACACAACTCAGTGTTGGCTCCAAGCAGCAATTGTAAATCAGCAGCTGGCAATCACAGGCTAATTAAAGTTGTGAAATAACCCCAGTCTGACTTTTATTCTGCAGTGGTCACGTAAAAAAAAACAAGCGTCCACTGGCTCTTCAAAGCATCAACCAGCATCAACCAAATATCAATATATAATTCAGACTAAGAGAAATTCCCACAATTCTTGTGTTACAGTCAGTATATTTCCATTATTCTTTAATTAATCATATGGTGACATGTGCATGTGGGTGACTTATGAGAACTCTTCAGAGTTTAATTGCAATCTAATTGTTATTGTAATATGTCAATATTCTGGCCACAAAGGTAATTAAAAGAGATTTTGAAACCATAGATTTTAGTTCAAAATTTGCTTTCAACACTTTTAATCAAATTTTGAGTAACAAATACTTTCGACATGCTTTTGGCTCAGCAGTACTTCTAAATGCAGCAGTGTTCCTACTCTTTGTTGAAAATATTATGGCATATAATTCCTGGGGAGTCTGAACATATGGAAAATGTGATATTATAATTACTGGCATCAAAATGCGGAAAAAGAAAGCTGTGTAGATGCAGGCGAAATAAACTGTTCCAAAGCACAGAACACTTAGTGGAGATTCAATTTGCTTGCCTCATTTTAAAAGAAACGCATTTTTTTCTGCAAATGATGGCAAAATTTGGACATTTCTCCTGCTGTTGTTGCAGAAAACATAGAATTTCACCACCGCCACCTCCCCCGCTGCGAACATTTTCACTAACAGTTGTTCTCCTTTTGGCAAGTTTACTTTTGTAGCCCCCTGGAGTGTATGAAGGTGCAGAGCAAAGTCGTTTTGTATCAGATTTTGGGGAGGGACGGGTGTTAAGGTAGGTTCCCTCCCCCATGGGTGTGTCCACAGACGGGAGACCTCAGCCTATCCACCTGCAAAATCCGCTTTCGCGCACTACACACTTGAGCGTCGCTGCGCACGGCTGAACCTCCTATCCGCCGCTTGTTTCCAGGAACAACTCTTTGTTTGTCACCTCCGCCGGTGGAACATACGGATTCCGTTGATGCAGATTAGTGACCACTTCAAGTTAAAGCGGCTGCCTCTAGTTAATTTGAGTCCAAGCTTTGTTTTTTTGGCTGTAGGATAATCGCGCAAGATCAGCGGCGGATACGCCTGGACTGAAGAGCTCAAACAATCTGGGTGGATGATTTTAAATGTTCACCAGCTATAGCACAATATTCACTGGACGTAACTGGAAGGTAGGTAATAAAGCAATACCATTGTGATGGGTCAAAGTAAAATAATAATAATAATAATGATCATAATTTATGTTCTGACAGATGCGCTCTTAAATGAGAAGAAACATATATTTGGTGGAGTATGCCATGCGTGCAAAATAGATACCCTAATATATAAACTTCTTTAAATATTTTCATGCTGAGAATGTTTTTTTTTTCCACGTGTAATTGTTATAATTTTTAGCAAGAGAATTAATTGTTTTTAATCTTGACGAATTGGCGCGTGGGAGGAGGTTTATAATGAGTTACAATGTCAGATACTATTTTGTAATCATGGAAGAGTCATGAGCTGTCTCTGTTTGTGTGCATGTCTGTCTTTGGTGGATAATGTGAGTTTTTGTGGCTTTTGTGTGAGTTTTTTTTTCCTTTTTTTTTTCTTTTTTTTGCTGCGTGCATACCCTTTAAAAATTGAAGAACATTTTAAAAAGCATTTAAAATCAAAGATTCACATGGTTCAAGCTCATGTCTTAATAACTCAAAGCCAAGTCGAGCTTTATTTTTGGGATCAACGTAGAACTTGATCTTAAACCCAAACTGACTATTTGACACCAAACTCTCATCCACGTTTTAAAAAAGATCAGTGACTGGAATGACTTACAATAAAACACCCTTGCTAACATAACAGCCCTAATAACCTTGCTTTATTGTTTCTAAACCCGTCTCCTCAACTGCATTTCTTACGAGTTTCAGCGCTGGCTTTGCGCGCAGTTGTGCCAGCTCGTCCGCACACAGACAACTTGGACAGCCTTCAGATCCTTTTATGAGGATATTATCTTGAGCTCTTTTTGTGGTGGATAAGAGCATGCTGATGCGCTTTGTGATTTAATCTTTGAGCGCTGCCAGGCTCCAGGAGCAATTCAAGTCTGCAATTGGTAAATTTCGTCTCTTGATGAAAATAAGGACAGTGCTTCCACATCCATTCACAGCTTTCAGAATCCACGTCATATCTCACAATTATCAGCAGTAGTGATGTGCATGGGGAGAGGCGAGCCTCTGGCGACGGCGGCTTCTTTTGGCAGCTGGAAGGAGGCTCCTGCAGTTTCGAATTTAATGCACAGAAGCAAACAGCAGCGAGAACAATTGCGTGCGTTCTGGGAAGGCGCATCATTATAACGATAGATTCATCAGAAACTATTGTGAAAACGAAAATCTGAGCCAGCAGACGCTCTTTCCAGACGCCTGCAGTCATAATGATTCAAGTCACATTGCTTTCCATGTAGTGCACAAGGGTTTAAACTGAAAAGGTCAAGATTTTGGGAACCACGTAGGGATTTTGATTCCCTCATATGCAACCAACTAATATATAAAACCGTAGCGCTGCATGAAATTGTCTGCAGTTTTTACCTTTGAGCTTTTTGACTTCAGCATCAATAATGAACCAAAGCCTGTAAAGACAGTGGATGTTGTTAGGCAAGCAAACTGATTTGTATTTGTAGATCAACAACCAAGATTTGTTTTGCTGCTTTGCTTTGTGAATCGAAGGCTTAATTACTGTTTGACACTCATCAAAATCTCTCTCTCAGCTCCTGGACACTCCATATCCTCTGTTAACAAACAGAGGGACAATGCTGTGGGACAAACTGTCCTGGCTGCTGGCCCTGCTGGCCTTATCATCTGGGGGGATGCCCCCTTCCAATGAGCCACTGTCTGCTCCCAGAATCTTCCTGTCCTTCAAAGGTAAGGTACTGAAAATGAAGCTGTCTGTGACCTAGTTTCAGTGGCTTTTGTCCACATACATGTGGATCAAATCAACGCTTAGGTTTTTCAATTTTCCATCTTGTTTGATATCTGGAATGGATCAACTAGTTGCACCAGCTGAATTCAGGTCTGGGTAAGCCTGGCGTTTGTGTACCCAGAGTTTAACAAGGGGTTTAATTGTATGAGAAGAGCCAATGAGAAGAATGAGGAGATGTGGTGCTGATTGTCAGGGTAGAGAATTTGTCTTCGTCTAATCGCATGGCTGCTATTAGTTCCCCAAACAGGCCTTTGTGTGACCTCGGCTCCCTTCTGAAATCAAGTCAAATTTAACACTTGGCTGGGCACACACTCTGGGTGCTGATCCAGCATGTTATGAATGTTGGCCAGTGCCACATGAGACCCTGTGTGTTGAGCTGTCCTGTTAAAATAGGTTTCAGCAGTGCAGTTTCTGCTGCTTTGTCAGTCAGGTACCAACATTGTTTCTATGACTGGTCTTAAACTTTCATTGTTCCTTTCTTTGAAGTCAACTTTGAAAAGGGTCCGAGTTCAGATCCAGGTCTTTACACGACATCCCCACTCAGCTCTCGTGCTCTGCTCTTTGTCAAAGGCTTGTTCAAGTTTGACACTTACTTTTCAACGCCATAAAATTAAAACACTCATTATAGTTGGACAGTAGTGCTTCTTTCAATTGCACTGCCAAGCTGTTTGTCTGTCAGCAAGATGGTGCAAAATAAAGAAGAAGTACTCTACCAAATTTTGTGAAAGTGGATAGAGAGGTGGAGCTTTGCTAAAGGAAGCATCCATTAACTTTTTAAATGAAAGGCTTTGACTGTGAAGGCATCTTGTTCCTCAGCTATTTTGCACATCTATTCGTTGCCTCTTGCTTGATCCCTGATGTCCACTCCCTTTCTTCTTAAGTGAATTAGATTTTTCACGATAACGAGCTCATATTTACTCAATGGTAAGAGTTAATTTAGTATCTATTTCTTTTCATTATGTGCTTTTGTTTTTAATTAGTTACAGAGGCTATTTTATGACAGACAGAACACATATAGATAGATGAAGACTATAGATGTGTCCAGTCCATTCCCAAATCATCACAGTTTTACATTCTCATTAATGATGATGCCTCGCAAACTTTTTATGTGTTGGCTATATGTTGGCACTTGGCTATAGGTTTCACAATAATGGTATACTGCTGCCATATGGAAAGTCCCTTGTGATATCATAATCCTGTAAACGTTTTCATAAGAATTTCAATTCATATGATACAAGAAAACAAGGAGGTGAACTGCAAATGTCAGCTGCCGTGTTTTAGCAGCAGATATAATCAGCTGTACAGCCTTGCTGAATTTGCCAGCCCTACACATGTTCATCCACAAAGGTCACACAGTATCACTTTTCTTACTGTTTATTTGCATTTTACAGAGATGGTTTAAAGGATTTTGCAGCATTTGGCTGAAATCCAAGTTTGTTACAAGAATACCCATGCTTTGCATTTGCCTCTCAGATATTATAAAAACATCAGACAAAGCTGCAGACAGGTTTTTTTTTTTTTTTTTCAAAAAAAAGAAAAACCTATACTGTGAAAGAGCATTAGAGCCTTGTTTTGTGAGAACACTAAAACTATTTGTTTTGAAAACCCACTCTACACACGCTGCCATTCAGCTGCGGTTTTTACATGCATATTTTCCTCCAGCTGCATAATTAAAAACCCATCCAATTTCTTCACATGTAAGATCATGACTCAAATATAATTGCTGCAGAAAAATATAATGTTTTCACCTTTTTGTACCCTTTCATCAATGGACAAATGCCATCAGTGTTACTTTTTGCTCATTTCTTTCATGCTTACCAACTACAATAAGATAATTCTTCAACAAATCTTCATCCTTTAAAGACCATAAATCTCATAATTAGAAAGTTTTTCAGTGCTGTAGATGTTTTGTTTTTCTGTTTTTTGATTTTTACACATTATTTTGAACCCTAACTGATCATTTTGTCAAAAGCAGCTACTGAGTATGTTAGGGTAGGATGAGTTATTAACAGTGATAAGGACCAAGAGAGCAAACAGCAGATAAGACCAAAGGAATGTCCATTCAAAGCAGATCCATCAAACCAGACTTCAAAAGAGCTGAAAATATCATGCACTCAAAAAAAAAAGAAACCCACTGACTGCAAAGCATTTCAGAAAAGTAGAATTTAGTCTGCATCCAACATTCTGCTTTTTTGCAAGTGCATCAATATAGTCTTAAGATGTCTTGCAAAAGAGTCACATTTTTGCAGATACATATGCACTCTGTCCCATAAAGACTGAATGAGACTGGCTTGAATCAGCTGCTGAGAACTCCTATATTTACTTTTAAACTAGGTCTATAATCACATGCTATTTTAGTGCGCAAGGCTCTGCAAGGTTGTGACCCTTCAAACAGAAGCCAGTCACACCCGAGGTTAACTGCCCTCAAACTCTGGGAGAATGGCACCATATTAACAAGTAATAGCTTGTTAGGCTAATCCTCAGGCACATTTGAAAGTGTTTAACTTTGTTTTTCTTCAGCCTCTGTAGTCCACTGGAGAACACCTGGGCACAGGGATAGCTCTGGGAAGAAACCCTGGAGAGAGAGGACAAAGACAGTCCGTCCTGTAATTGGACTAATTCCAGGGACAGTCTTAAGGTTACTCCTGCCTTTGTAGTTCCCTCCCTCGGACAGTCTTTTTTGTGCCATGTAATGGGTTGATGGTTGTCACGTCTGAACAAAGGCTTCGCTATCTGCTCATATTTCCTGGCAATTTTCAGGGTGAAGATCAAAAATTCATGACATGTCCTTCATCTCTTCATTCTTTGAATAATTAGGAGCTGCCATTGAGTTTGAACTTTCTATTTCTCACTCTACAACAATAGACAGCTTCCACAGATTATTTTCCATAGGCAGAATTATAAGAGGCTTTTGTCTTCCACATGTTATGTCAGAATGACATTCCTCCATGTAGGTGGTCCTGCACTGCTGGCATCTTTTTTGACATCTTTGGTGAAAGAGAAAGCATTAATCATCCTTGTCACACTACAAGCTACATCTTACCCTCAGATTGCTGAAGGAGTACCAAAGCTTGCACCTCAATGTTCACTTATGTAATTATGACACTGGAGACACAACTAAGAGTCTCAGCCAAGCCTTATTACAATCAAGTCTGAGCAATCAGTGAGCTGATGAAAGCTTATCCATCTGCTAGCCCTTGATCATTGGCCATTAAATATGAATCTTTAGTCTGGTCAGGAAAGTCAAGGCTAAGAAAAAATTTGATTCTTCCCTGCATCTTTTCCATAGATGCTAAAAAGCACTCAAATAACTACAGTTAACTCCCAGTCTTAATATGCCTCCTTCAAAGAAAGGTAAAGAGGCTGCAAAATGCCATCTTGTTTGGTTTTCTAATCCCTTTGGTGATTCCATTTAGTCTACAAACACATACAGGTGTTTCTGGTATTTTGTCCCATTTGAGCTGACACTCAACTTACATTTCACAGTGAAACTAAACTTGTGTATCAGTACCATAATCCAGCAGCCTTGCTGCTGTTCAGCCACAAGAATGCTGCCAATAATCAGCTTTATCATCAGACCATGTCATAGTGTTTATTATTATATTAGATTATACACACAATAGGAGGTGTTAAACATACTCAGACACAGTTTCCACAGATGAACACATCAGCTATCAGCTCTACTAGTAGCTGTGACGTTAATGATTTTCTTGACAAATAGTACAGATTTGCAAAGAAGCCGTTTAAATGCATTTTGGGATTTTCTTAACTTCCTATTATGTGGAATCACCTGTGGATGACCATCTTTCTGTCACAAATAAACTTCCACCAATGAGGAGAACATGCACACCACAAAAAAAGCTTTTTCTTTGCTCCTTTATCAATGACATACTGAGAGATATGAGGCATGTTTGCACTGAACGGTCCAGCTCAGGTATGGTAACGGCGTGGAACTGACCCTGACCTGGCCTGTGTTTCCATTGCCCAGTGTAAAGGTCAGAGGTCTATAGCTACAACTATGTAACAACATTAGATCAAACTTGTGTAACACAGGATAAAGACCTATCCTTTTCCCCAACTTGAGGTTGTGGATTAACATCAGAGTTTACCTGTGTTATTTACAACATTATTCTCAGAAATTGTGGTAAGTGTAAGGCTTTTGTAAAAAAAAAAAAAATAGATTTTTCAGCTATTATTTTTTATGTTTTCAAACTACTTGGACGGTTTAATCTTGCAGTATTGTACCTCATCCAGCCTGATATCCAAAACTGCCTACATGACTCCAAAAAACAAGAAACTGCTTCTAAAAGGTAATGTGTGGTGGCTGTGGCACGCAAACCCCCAGCAGTTATTACAATGTTTAGGTATGTTTTCTCCAGAGATGCTAAGGGTAAGGGAGGGGGTTGGGGGGTGTTACAGCAACCTCTGCACTGCGGGATACGTTCTGTCAAACTATGATTATTCAGGAGAGCAAAACATAAGGTGACAGCTCCACTGCTAAATATAGTGTCCCTCCTGTCTGTTGATTTCTCTTTTTACCTCCCTCCCATCCTCTGCCTCGTCATCCTCCTCTGCCTTTACTCTAGACTCACACTGTCTCTCTCTGCCAGTTGATAAGAGGCTGGTAGTGTGAGCCGAGGAAAAAGGGCCCACATTATGCCGTCCACAGCCAGGACAGTGTTTTACCGCACGCAAAAGGTGAAGGGCAGGAAGGGAAGGTGCGGTAATTTCTTTAGTGGCCAGATTTTCTTTCATGGGATAGCTACATGGGCCGACGGAGCTCAACGTTCTGCATTTAGACAAAATCCATGGAGGTAGACAAAGCACATAAATCCTGAACAAGTTGATAACACATGTGATGCAAATACAACAAATGCAAATAATGAAACACACTTCAAATAAGTAAATCCGTTGCAAATAAGAAATACAAATTCTTACAACAAATGCAAATATAAAAAAAATGTACTTCAAAGTAGTGCAAATAGAAACAGAAAATGTTCACGCAGACCACGAACAGTGATCAACCTGGTGGTGACTCGCTTGTAGTTTAATGCTTTAAAACTTATTAACTTCATTAGAAGTTATAAAAGTTTTCTACACATCAGTCCTCTGGGAAATGTACTGAAATGTGGGTAAATTTGACTTATTTTGCATGTATAACAGCTGAAACTATTGTTTAACTGGTGCACCTTTGGATGGTGTTTTAACACTGACCTAATTGTAGAGACACACTATAAAACATTTTCCAGGTCAGTTTTCAGCCTGGTTTCACTCATGCTTGCATGCTCAGTGACCATGGATGACCGTCTGATATGGTTTATGATACCGTAACTGTTGACTGAGATCTCTCCCAACCTTTCAGCAATATTTGCTCCAGAGCTTACTGGCCTCCTGCCATTTATTATGTCGCACATGCATATTATTACTTCTGATGAAAGGAACTAGATTGAAAACATTTATCACAAATTTTCTCAGAGCTGGTCTGCAAGCACTTATTAATGCGTAAATCTCCCTCCATGGTGATGAAAATGCACAACATCAAAATGAAACCATAATCACGCTGCGATTTTTTTGTTCCTGCTATTAGGCACTTTAGGCATAGGCTTAATTATTTGAGCTGGGGAGGGGGGCTCATCAGAGAAAACTCAGCCTACAGAGCAAGTTAAGATGCAGGAAAGCTTTAAATGAACGGACAAAGAAATTGGCTTATACATGGGCTCAGAAACTAAACTGGTAAGTATAATGCAAGCAGCCACATTCAGATGTGGTTCTTCTCGGCGCTGAAACTTTAACTCACAAGAATTTGAAAACTGCTAACAGACACTATAAGTTATGGTTGGATGCTACATAACGCCTTCTTTATCTATATTAGTTTTTAAAACTTAAATTTTGTTTATTTCTGTCAATTCCTCTCTGTTCATGCTTGATGAAAGCTTTTGCTTTATCCACGTTCGTGTGCACATTTTGTTCCCTCGTTACCAAAATGTTCGTCACTTCTATATGGATCATAATCATTAGCTTCAGCTCGCTGTTAATTGGGACTCTGTGAAATTTTAAACTTGTTAATTTGCTTTCTGAATTCCTCTGCTGAAATTGCACTTGATTTAGGTGATGATGTGCAGGTTAATTATATGGCCTTCCAGTTTTCTCTATGATGCAAAAAAAAAGAGGGTCAACATTCAGCAGGAGCTGACAAACAACTAGGACTACACTATGAAGGATGTGTATCCTAGTGTTAAGCACTTTGTGTACTTCCGAGTGTGTTTGTGTCTTATGGTCCCTGCTGTTGCCAGTTTATTTATTTATTTATTTATTTTCTAACAAAATGTGGCAGACAGGATAAAAATAGACATAAGCCACAGTGGCAGATCAGGCGGATGTCTTTTCATTTCCTCATGTTTCAGAAGCATTTAGAAGAAATGTGGATAGTGTAGTCTTTGTGTTTGTTTTCCTTTGAGCACAGTAGAGTTCATAACTCTGAAGATGTGACTTTAATCAATGGCAGCTAATTATTTTATAAGTAGGCCACCTGCAGAGCAGTGGCCGACAGGCAAGGAAGTTAAAGAGTATATGACATATTTTGTGGTAATAGACAGAGTTTGAGGTGGTAATTTCTTTTAAAAGAGGTAGTTTGTCTGAGATTTGAAGGGACAGGGAGGAATGGAAGAGTCTTTTAATATTCATTTCAAGTCCATGTGCTTTTGTCTGCATTCTTTGTTTATGCGTTTTTGTCTGTGCATGCTCTCATTCTGGCAGCGCTTCTTCTGTAATGATTTGCCATCTATGACACTGCTTTGGTCCGGTTGCCATAGCAGCCTCTACCTGTCACTCCTCACAAACTGAATCGGGTTCAAATGATTCTCTCCACAGAGAGTAGGTGGGATGCAATCACAGCCTTGTGCTTATTTCCCCAGATGTTTGCTGTCTCGTCTGCTCGCAGAAAATCCTGAAACAAAGCAGCACCGAGCCTTCAAGCCTTAGTTAAGACAAATGTGAAAATAAATTTGCTGAAACAGTAGACTTTGATGAAGCCATGGCATAATCTTCAGAGCGAAGTGAACTTGGCACGGAGAGTTTAGTGAGGGAAGAGGCTAAGTGAAGGACTGATTTCTGTGCAAAGGCTCCACCCGGCTGGACGTGCTCTCCAGATGTGAAGAGTGGGAGTCATGGTGGGGGGGGCTGGTCCAAACTGAAATTAAGGAGACAGCAGGTCAAGGGCACCTCTCCACTTGTTTACCTTCGACAGCTATCATTCATTTTCATTTGTCTGTCAGTGCTGGGATCTTGTTACTGCAGTGCCATTGACCTCATTGTTATAGTGGCCATTTTGAACATTTCTACGGATGCATTCTGTCATGTATGGCTATGCAGTTGGGTCTGTAAATATTTGGTCACAGATAAAATTTAGCTCTTTTAGTTGTTTAACAAAACTTACTCAAGTTACATTTATTTGATGTGTGCTGAGTTTAATATGTGCTGAAAGACACTGAGCCTTAATTCATGAGCTCTTTGGAACAAAAGTCCAAAAACGACTGCTTTCTTTGATTTTTTCCTTTTTATTTTACAAAAAAAAAAAAAAAAAGCTTTATAAATCTGTTTTGGATTTCTACATGTTGAGAATTGTGTTTAGATTTAGTGGGATAACAAATTGTGTTCAGTCTATTTTCAAATAAATCTGAAACATGAAAAATGTGTAAAACATCACAGTCTGAAAGCATTTCAGGAATGCACATTAAATCCAAATACCATTATTATTCAGGTTTTCTCAGCTGGATATTCAGTCACAGAACCTCAGGACAGTGGTAGCATATGTTAGAATATTAAAAACAGCATAAAATGCATGCATATGAACTATAAGGGCTCCAAATGTCTTTTGGACCAATTTCAGCCCAAATATTTTGGACAGAGAATAATAGAAGAAGAAGAGATGCAGAAGTACAGAGTCAGCTAAGAGCTAGGAGAGAAATGAGGACTGTCTGGAAGATGATCTGGGAGGAGGAAAATGTGAGGGGAGCAACATAGCAGAATCCAGCGGTGCTCTGAGAGCACTAATGGACTACAGGGCATCAGTGTCAGGTTTGCTATCTCAGCCAGAGTGTGGATAAATGGAGGGATTTGACTATGAAAAGGAGGAGAGGAGTGTGGGTGCACAAAGGCATGCTCAGGACAAACTGTTTTTTGCTTAACATTGGCTGTGAGATGGTTAACTTAATCTGGTGACTGCTCAGACTGCCTCCATGGATCAGCATTTTCACATTGCCCTGGCTTTTTGGTGAGTGTTTGTGTCCAGAGATGGGAAGAGGCTTCACAATCACATGTTGTGTTGGAGATGCTGGAGATCAATGGAGTAAGCCTCTCTGTGCAGATGTTTTGGATTAAGACCCAGAAAATGTCTCTATGATTGTGGCTGATATGATCTTATGGAAGGCTGCTTCAGTGATGTCTCACTATTGGGTTCAAAGTACAGCATTTTTTTTCCTTCTGAGCTTTCTCCTGTCAGAGTTGCAGTTCATCATTTTGGCTACTACCTTCTCCCACTTTCACACACTCTGCCTACATTGTCTCTACATGAAGCATTAACTGATGAAAACTGAGTCTATGTCAGATGCTAAGTTCATTACAGAACCCACCTTCAAAGTTTGAGATGTAAATGTTCGGTAATTACCAGAGCCCTCCTTGTCAGATTGATTTCATTCGTATCAGATTTATATTCCCTAAGTTCCATTAGCTGCTGTGGCTTTAGGTAAGTAATGCCTGAGTTTGAACGTTGGACCTCGCAGTGAGATCAAGCCTGTGAGGCTGAAGACCAGAAAACCCATCTCATGAAAGAGGAAGGGCAGAATGTGGTGGAATATGAGGTTTCCAGCCCTTGTTTCTGGGTTAGTGCGCTGATGGGCTTCCTGATAATTGTGCAGGGAGGAGATGGCCTCTCAGCCCTAATCTTTGTAGCGGTTGTATTGACGCAATGCCAAGATTTTTTTCAAAGCCTGCCCTTTTCACGCCCCTTTGCTTCCAAGCTTTGTGAGTTAGCCCTGTTCTCAGGAACCTTGTCTAGGTGTCCTTCATGGTATCTTGGCAATGTTGTCCATGTTTGTGCCATATGTTTGTGTCAGTGTCCCTGCACATAAATGAGAAATTGGAGTAAAGGCCTCCAATGTTGCTCTTGTTTTTGTTGTTGTTGTTAGAGTTGACGCCTCACTCATCCCTGTGAATGGACTGCTTGGACTCAATAGGAGAGGGGTGTTTGGGTGGGCTGGGTCTATCATTCATTTACTTCTTTCGTGTCCCAGCAGGGATGCAGAAGGGAAGTGGCATACAACTCTGCCATGACATAAATGCTCTGGGCACCTTTCTGTGTCCTTTTCCACCCTGTGCTCACACTAATCAATCCCTCACCATTTGCGTCTGTCTTTTTTCCACCAAATGGCATAAATAGTGAAACGGCCATCACTCAAATATTGGCTATGATTATGGCTTCTCTTGTTTTGCTTGATTTCATATGAGATGAACTGATGTTCCTGTGGACACTGTGGTTCACTGTGCTATACTGATGGATGTCGACAGACAGCCTTACGAAGAGCTTTTAAACGGCAGTACTTCTTGGCACAAACATAGAGCCACAGTCCTTTTTTTTTTTTTTTTTTTCATGGCTGACAGATCTACTTTTAATGTGGTCAATTCAACTGAGAATGGGACAGAGGAAATACAAACTGTCATTTGACACTGGGAAGAGCTCCAATCCAACTGAAGCTTTGTTCGAGTGTAATCGCCTTTGGAAAATCTAACATGCTTGGAATTCATTAGTCTATGGCTTAGATTATTCTGGTGTCGTTAGTAAACAGGATTGGTGCACAGTGTGAAATTTACCTTTTCTCTACCGTGGCTGGATTACACTGTCTTACTAAACCATCTGTGCACACTTAATTAGTCACAAATCATTGCAGTACACTATGAGCCATTTATATCACAAAACAAAAGGAACTTCATTTATCTCTGCCCCAGCACTACACTGCTGTATTGTTGAACTGAATTCTTGCATGTAATGTGTCAGTAGAAGCACTGTTTATTGTTCAAAGAAGGCTGGAAAAATGTTGGATTTTAGAAAATGTCTGTGTAGTCACCTACATAAAACAAACTCGTGCTGTTAGTTTGACTTGATAAAATAAGTACTCAACAAATACATTTGCGAAGCATTTTCAGGTAGGCCTAGATGTGTGCAGATAAAATTTTTTGGAAATCTAATTAGACAAAGAAGTCTTTTATTGACAAGTGATGATGCTTTTTAATTACTCTCAGAATGAAATTAGCAAACAAAAGCCAGAGAGGACACATAAGACACTATTCTCCTCGAAGGTCGACAGTAAACCTGACAGGAGAGCAAGTGTTGACTATGCACTCACGGCAGTCTTTTTCCTTTATTCATGAACTGTATTTATGAGTTAATTTAATTTACACCTGATTTTAAAATCCATCCGAAGTGATCTGATCACAGGGCTTAAGCAAAGTTACTGGTTTGAGGACACAGATCCAGGCACTCAAACCACATTTGGAGATGGTTGGCCAATTTCTTCTAAGCAGCATAAATACTATACATCATGGGCCACACTGAAGGACCACAAATAAACGGCACCACAGAGGAGGAATCCCTCTACAAACTCCCTCATAAACATGCTTTGGTGCTTACTGATGCAGTTCTGTGGTCTCAAGTGGAAGAACTGCTTCCTCAAGAGAACAGCTTTCTGCTTGCAGTTTCTGCACACTTGCATCATGCACATGCACCTGCTTGTGACATGCAGCCCTCCCCACCCACACACCCACCCACACACACGCACACACACAACCACAGTATTATCTACACGATACAATACAGGATACATAAGGTATTAATTACATAGTATGGAGTTTTAGAAAATTGTGCTGTATGTTTGTGCAAAGAATTGAATTACATTAGCCTCTTTAGGCTACAGTTCCTCATTTTTGTGGATGGATTTTAATATCCCTTTTTTTTTGCAAAGTCTAATTGAAAGTGTGTTATTACATTTACTTACTGAGAATAATTGAGCTGCAAAACAAAATTAACTGGAATGAAAAAAGTAGCTGTGTTAATAACTTCTTACTTGCTGTTTTGTATCACAAAACAAAAATTGAGGGTTTTTTTTCTGCTTTTTTTAAGGAGATGGGGTAATTATTCTGTGACAATGGTGATATTATGGCAACTTCTGTTACAGTTTGGGGCCCTGGGTAGCACAGTGGTTAGCGCAAGTGATCCATGTACTTAGGCTACAAGTCCTCCTGCTGCAGTCACAGGTTTGACTCCCAGCCTGTGACCCTTTGCTGCATGTCTTCCCCCTCTCTCTCCACCCTCTCCTTCCTGTCCAGCTACTGCTAAAAAAGGCCACTAGATCCAAAAAAAAACTTTTTTTTCTTTTAAAAAAAAGGGTTTGTTTCAAGTTTTTTTTTTTTTTTTTTTTTTATTGCAAGACCTGATTGCGTGACAATCAAAAGATAATTTCTTAGCACTCCTGACTCTGCCGGCTTTGCCAAGGATTCATAAGTACTTCAGATCACCATCACTTGAATTCCAGAAAAGATACAGGGAAAAAAATGGTAAGATGCAAGCAAACAAGCCCCAAACTGAAAAATAACGTGTCTGCCATTCAGATCTGATGAATGAGAAAAAGATAATGAAGATAGGAGAAGTGGGTGTGTGAGAACATGGAGAGATCAGTGGCACATCGGCAGAGAATATCTCTCAATTTTTTGTGTCTGTGTTTGGTTGCCTTATCAGTGTGGAGTGGATGGTTAAGCACTGATTTATGACAGAATGCGACAGCCAGTGATAAGAGGGTTTTTAGCCTCCATGTATTGTTGCAGTCGCCAGCTTCCTGCAGCACATCGCCTCAGGACAGGGTGGAGGCTGACAGAGACCAAGGCTTCCCGCTGTCATGCATGTTACCTCTTTCCACGTGATAAAACGTCCTTCTTTGTCTTTTTTTTCTTCATCTACTATCATAATCTATCACCATCAAACACACACTTGGCTTTAGTTTCTGTTGCCAGACTTGATGGATGTCTAAGTGCAGACTTGTTTTGTGACGTACAAGTCTAAACCCCAAAACAGTTGTTATGAAAATCCAAAGCAAGTAATGAGCACGTTTGTCGAGGAACAAATGTATTAATACATTTGCTCCGTGGCAAACATGCTCTGTCAAAAAGGTCAGTACAACATTTCTTATCTACCTCCACTAGAACTCCCTGAGCAGATCCGCCAGCAATAACATACCACAGAAATCAGACATTCTCTGTCTTGTTGCATGCAGTCTTTTTTGTTTTGCTTTTTTTGTTTTCTGTTTTGTTTTTTTTTCCAAGAAATTGATAAAGTCAGTCATCTGAAAAAAAAACATTCTGCTTCTTTGATGTCTGGAGTTCTATAAGTGTAAGTAATTTTGTCACTTCTGTTGCTGTTTTGTTTTTTTTTTCCTGCAAAATTTCACTTTTCATTGCCATTCCACAGTTCTAATTTAGGAAGCATATTAACATGAATTTGACCCAAGCTAAAGCTATTCAGTCTCTCCACTGCCCTTAACCAGACATCGTCTGCACGTTGACCCTCATAGTCGCGGGTGAGAAAAAGGCCACGGGGTCACGGAGTAGGATGTCCCAGCTGTCTATCAAACATGAAAAACGTCGGTGATGTTGTAAAATGTAAGCATGGGTGCCTCAGTCAGCTTGAAAAGTAAAAAAAAAAAAGAAGATTACACAGACAGACAGTAATCTAAAGGTCTGTCAGCCTGTCACTCAGCCTGACCTTGGGGTACCTTTGGTTTAATTGCAGGGAGGGATGAGAGTGTGGGGCCCACCTTTAGTAGACAATCCACATTATCCATTAGAGATGTAATGGCTGCCAACAAGTTTCATCTTGAATGACACTTTTTCAAAGCAGATAATTAACCTATTGGAATGTAAATGATTGTATTGAGCCTGTAATTATTTCCCATGAAGCCCTACTCATTTTTAAAACATTCGGCCCATAAAGAAGTTAATAGTGCTTTGTCAGGATACTTAAACAAACAGGCCTCCAAAGATGATGCCATTCAGGTTGACTAAGCTGACTGTTGGTCTTTGACATTACATTTCAATAAACCACATGCTGTGTCCTGTGGATCTCTCTGATGTACGTCTCGCTTTAACCTTCAGATTAAGTACAATGAACAAGAAAAAAAAAGCAGCCCTGCCGTTAAGACTCGCAAAAGTATTTTTTATGATCACCAAAAGGTGAATGTGTGAGAATTTTTAAATGGTCCCACATCCCACTATTTCCATAACAATGATCAATAGAACTCCCGCTGTCTCCCTTCTTCCCTGTAACCCCTCCCCCATTTCTGCTTCAACCCCTTAGTGCAAATTCCTCTAATTCCCACCACAACCGTGTCCATCTTACATGCTGTACGGGAAAAAAAAAAAGAAAAGAAAAGAAAAATGCCCTTGACTTACAGTCATCATTCATTTCTTCCTATTTATGAAAAGTAAACACAGTGACAGGCAGACAGCAGATGCACAAGTTAACATGAACTCTCTTTCACTTATAGGTTTCATTCAGTCAGATGATTTTCACCAGTTGGTCTCCCTGCTTTTCCCCACCTCTCCTTTCAACAAACGTCCCTGATGATTTTCACTGAGTGTTTGAATCAAAATCCCTCGTGTCTGCATGTCTTTAGTAAGATGTGAGCCTGTCTTAAATATCTTTCACCAAAATACAAAAACAGTCATGACTTAAAGGGAGACTAAAAAAAGAAAAGGTGGAGGAAAAGATGCAGTGTGATGTTAGATTTACTGCCAAAGGATGATGTTTGCCAACATAATTGTCTTTTCATACGCATGCACAGTCATAAATTGATTTTGTCAAATGATAACTAAAGAGAAAGCAGCTGGATTTAATAGAGACACAAAACTGATTCCAGGACACACAGATATTGTTACTCCTTCATGTTTCCTGTTCTTGGAAGGATTTGAGGATAGAAGATACTTTGTATAAACAGCCCAAAGACTAAAAATGAAACGCTAGAAAATAAGATCTCACATTTGAGAAGAAAAATATTTTTCCTGGACTGCTTTCAAGTTACAACAATTCAGGTGTCACCTGAAATCCTTTGGCAGGAACAATAGCAGTGTATATAAGTTTGAGAATATGCTTAAGAATGATTTAATTTGCAGTTGAGTGATGTTTTTCTTAGTAAAATTGTTATGGCGGAGCTTAAAGGACTGCATGGTGGAGTTGAATTTATTTTTTCTTTTAGTCTAATTGTCTTCGCCATTAGACACTCAATGTTATATTGATCTGTTGGTTGATCAATGCATGCTGACCAATGGACACTGATGGAAATGCGTATCAGAGGAATGTTAGGATTGATTTTTGTGCATGAGGAATATCTCTTTAGGCAGTGTGTTCGGGAAAAACCCTGAAAGTATTCATGCGCAATGTCTGCTGGATCATACTTTTAAGTTTGTTAGATGCTGTGATACTTGTCAACTTAAGTTGACATGTTCACAATGTTTAACAGGCATGGAAAGTTGATCTTGATTTTTTTTAAAAACAATCATAGTGGCTGAGAGACGTTTACACTGGGTAAAATGGCTATAAAGCAATAGAAAAGTAACTAGATTGCCAGTGATACCCCTGGAGTAGCGCTGTTTGGATGGTAGCTCAACTTAAAAATCGGGAATGGACATTTTTATTAGGTAAATTTGGGAAGTTTCAAAGAATATTAATGTCCTATTAGGTTTCAGTATCATTCTCCTACTTTGTTGGGATTCATTAAAGTTAAATCCCTAGTATCTTTGCACAAGTGCCCTCAGGAGGCTTAAATATGAACACCCTCATTGTACTGTACTGCAACCAACTGCCAGATTGCATATCTGCTAATTATCTAGTCACTCCCAGCCTGTCATATGGTATTGGTGTACAAGGTTTGACCAGGGATCTGCACTGACACATACCTGGTTGGGGGCAACTCTGTCATTGTCTATCTCTGACCTTGGGTCAAGTGGGTGCATACAGCAGCAGGGTATGTAGGATTATGTTGAGCAAGCAGAAGCAGATGGGCCTCTGACGGCCACCTATTAGTGCGCTGCAGTATTATAATGTCGCAGATGTCTGTGATCCTGGATCTCATTTAGCTGCTCTGCCTGATCACTGAGGATTTCACACATGTTACAAACCATATTTTGCACTTCATACAAGCTGAGGTTCAGCAGTGACCAGTGTAGTTCAGTGCATTTCCCATACACATGGAATTCAAAGAGATGTTTTTTTATATCCATTTGCTTTACTGTGTTATTAATTTCTGCATTTAAATAGTGCATTAAAAAAAAAAAAAACGCTATAATTTGTAATGCAAGGCTGTCTTCAGGTGGTCCTGTACCCCCAGTCAGCTCTTTCTAGAAATCTTTCTTCTGTCCATTGTTGTCTCCTTCTTGACAGAAAGGGCATGTGTGGAAAGAAAAGACAAACCTATTCATTAAAATAGCATACATATCCTTCTTAACTTCGGAGCAGAAGTGAAATACCTTTTGCTTGAATATTTTGTGTGAATAATTAGGCTTAAACTGATGGGACTGCATAACTTCTTGGATTGTTTTTTTTTTATTATTTTTTTTATTTTTTTAGAAATGCCCTCTAACTTGCACATTAGAAAGGAAGCATGACCTCATTAGACATGGCACTTGTCAACCATGCAAGGGTAAAATACTTTCAGTGGGTGAAGTATTAACCTGACAGTCATAGCAAAATGCATCGTGAGTGCATGCATTTCCCGCATCTCCCTTCTTCTTCCACCTGTAGCATGCTTGGTGCCAAAGAAAAGATTGAAGGAGTCAACAGAAAAAGGATGTGTTATCTTGGTGGACTGGTATGCAGACAGAAACTGGTGAAACAGGCAGGATCAGACAAGTCAGGAAAAGGAAAGGTGTCGAAAGAAAAATGGTGATAAGTGAAAATGTATGTCTTAAGATTGATATGGATGCTATAATTTGTGATAAAGCTGTGTGCATGACAACATCTTTTGGGATGCACAGTTGGCAGAAATGCTTCATCTGAAATGGTTGATAGAGGACAGGAAATAGAAAATGATCTTGAGATATTTGTTTCCTCACCACTCTTCACTGGGAAATAATTCAGTTTTATTTTGTAATATAGGGGGAAACACCCCCACCTTTTTTTTTTTTAAGGATATCTCTGGCCATCGCTTGCAAATCATCAAAATGAACAGCTGATGACAAAGAATAAAGAGTTTAGGCCTGCCTAGTTTAAAAGAGTTGCAGCACACTATGAAATATTTTTTAACCAAGAAACTATCCCATCTAAAATCAAAAACTTAAATTCATGTTAGTCTGTTAGTCTGCTCACATTAAATTTTATTTCACTGTCGGCACGTTGATTGATTTTTTTTTCCAACTGCATGCAACCCCAAGTATATTTACCTATACATATATATGTGCGTGTGTGTGTATAAATATATATAAGATCGG
>JBAMYA010000020.1:3210371-3247068 GCA_037176975.1 Arrhamphus sclerolepis
GGTGGGGAAACACGAATTGTGTATCTAAAGGGCTCTGTAATGCTAAGATGGATGCATGTGAAATGATGGCCTTTTTGACTGTCTATAGAAAATGTTAAATGACCAGCTGACTTCTGTGACCTCCAAACTACCCTGAGCGCCTCTTTCCTTCCTTTGGGGTCTTAAACAATGTCACGCTGTTCCTTCAGTTTTTCCTCAAAAAGACACGAGTCCTCAAGCTGCAGAATATTTTTGTCACTTGAACATAAACTTCATGGGCATTTGCTGAAACTACGGTCACTGTTGTTGTTTGTTTGTTTTTTTTCTTTCAGAGGACTTTCTGACCCTCCCAACAAACTAATGGGAAGTTTGCCTCCTTCCATCTGAGATAATATCTCCCCAAGTATTATTAGGTTTCAGTTTCTTCTTCCTTTAACCTCATAAATCATTTCCAATATTGATTGAACTTTACTCAAACAGGCTGGACAGAACTCTCTGATCTATTTGGAGTTATGCATGTCTTCCATTGACTATTTAATACAGACTGAATGAGAGAAACTCAACGTGAGAGAAACTCAACTAGACTAATGTTTAGTAGTTTGCTCTAAAGAATGTAGATTGTTGTTTTATTTTTATTTGTTTCTCAAATGCATGTGTGTTTGACTGTTTAAATGATTGTCATTTTTATATGATCTTGCTTGCTCCTTGCTTTGTCAACTCTTACCTTTATTTGTTTATTTTTCTTGCTTTAAAACTCCTCTGTTTTCTACATAAGCTGTCAGCTGAGATCGTAATGAGTGTTTTTGTGTATTTGGTCACATATCCAGGGTGTTTTGTCTTCACTTCAGGTCTTGATTGGTATTAAAGAGCCTTTGTGTGCCTTTGTTAGCTTCGTTTCTTTGTCCCTCCTGCAGTAATAGAGAGGATATCAGCCTCTCTGTGTGTTGGCTGCACAGTGAAACTCTCATCTAGTTTGACTCAGAGTTTCCATGTGTCTCTCTCTCGCTCTCCTTCCTGCCTGCTTTGATAAATGGAAGTTCTTAGATTTGCTGTCAGGCTCCTCTACCCTCGGGATTCCAACCTTCAGTGTTACTCCTCTACCACAGCATTTGCTGTTGTGGGTGAAAAATGACCAGAGGGAATAGAGTAGATTGTCTGTACCGGACTGGAGAGTGGAACACCCAGAGAGGGTAGAGGTGGCTGTTGTCCCTGGTAGACCCAAAGTCAACACTTGGTCTCACTAAATTTACTTTCTAATTACCCTCCTCTTTTTGCCCCCAGCTAGCAGCACTATAGCCACGACCTTGAAACATAAAGGAGCAAAATCTTGTTTTGAAAATTAATCTTTGCTCCACTTCAAATAAGCAGGAGGAAAACCGATCTATGGACAGCTTGTCTGAGGACAGATGCACATTTCAGTCCAGCTAATTAAATCAAGAATCAAGAGCGATCTATAAATAGGAATGAGGGGATTCTTTTGAGAAAACATTTTACATCTGGCTCCGTGTTAGCGCAGCTGACAGAGACGAAGAGTATTTGTTCTAAGAGTCGGGTCAGAGGTCAGCCAGGGAGAGGAGGATTTTTCACTCATTCATACCAGCCCTGTCTCATAATTCAGCCTTTTTTCATGATCCCTCTAAACTCCGTTGTCACCACTGATCACTGCCGCCACCCCAACAAAACACGCTGCAAGTGACAGCACAGCTACAACAACAAACAGAGCTTCATCATCATTACAGCAGCGTGCAGCATCAGCATGACCACCAACCCACATATACCCATACATGTAAACATTTGCGCACGCACAAGCCCCGACCGCACCTCGGGATTAAGCCATAACAAAAATAAGGAGCCAACTAGTCGATTTCATGTTGTTAAAATTACAGAGATAGTACTGTAGACAAAGAAGCCTGAAAACAGATCCCTTGAGAGGCAAGTTGTTAAAGTGTCATAGCCCAGCATGAATAGGAATTTGTCATGTTTCTTGGTGAGAAGCATGGGGTTTTGTTTCTGTGGAAGCTGGAATTATGCTTGAGATGCACATTTTATTTATCTGAAGTTTAACAAATAAATGATTCTTTCTAACGTCCCTTTGACGTTGCAGTCCGACATTTCTCTCCGGTCATTCTCTCCTCAAACATACCACCCCAGTATCATCATGACCACCCAGCTCTCTCGAGTGCAAGGAGGCTATGATGAGCTTTCACCTCAGACCTCTCATGTCCTTTAACCTTTCACCTGGAGCCCTGAAAAGCCATTGAGGGCAGCTGTCTATTGCAGTGTATGCTCAGAGAAAAGACTGTTCTGGCTTAAGTCCCACCTCAAGCTTCTTTTATAAGTGCGTGGCGAGTATTTATTCAATAATTCATGCAAAGAAAGTTTTATTTTGCTTTATTTTATTAAATTGTATGTTGGTACAGTGTTTCCTTTGTGCTCCTTTGGGGAAATGAAAATTTGATCATTCCAGAAAACTAGTTGAATTGCAAATTTTCCTCAGTCAATGTGGTCCCTCATTTACCTTTCTATGAGTATAGCAGTTGAAAAATATAAATTTAATTAAGATCAGGTTTACCAACCAGACAAGAAACTATGCAACCTTTGCTGTCAGTTAAAGCAGTGATCTTCTTCTCTGTGCTTTAATTAACCTTTTCTATTATGAGAGACAGCAGAAACATATTTGTTGTAATCTCTCATTTCCAGTCAGGAAGTAAGCTCACTACTTAAATCAGTCTCTCTGTTTTCAGTTTGTACAAGTGGAGATTGGTGTATGATTGATTTGATGTGAGGATCAGGGAGCTCCACTTTAATTTCTATTAACACGGAGACTCAAATATACACAGTGTATCAGTGGCAGATGAGCGTGAAGAACATTTGAGTGACAGCATCCGGAAGCCCGGAGATAAGATGTAATCTGCTGGCAATTATTTTTTTCTCTGCCAAGCACAGGTAAGCAGCAATCAGCTTCAGTGACATATGTTCTGAGTCAATAGTCCTTACTCCAGAGGGAGATGAGAGGCTGATTATGAGGTGCAAAACTGAGGCAAATGCAAGACAAACAGTATGACAGGTTGAGCTGATAAGGCTTCCCACGTCTGTTCAGTGTTTAATATCCCCAGTGACCTCTCCATCCTGTTTTCAAAGGCAAAGATACTGTATACTGGCCTCAGACATTCAGTGTTCACTTCTGGAGTTGCACTGAATAACACAAAGAGACTTTAAATAATTGACTAAAATAATAGTTAATCAAAAATCAAAAGTTCCTTTAGTCCACAGAACATTTGTAGTTTGACATAGCCTTCCAAAATGATCAAATAGTGTGTGCATTTTGACTCTACAACTCTCTGGCTAAAGTTATACTTAATTTAGAAAATTCAGTCACTGCTAACCATCCAGATCCAGGCCTCGTTCCTCCTTCCTGCCAGTCTGCAGTTGTGGCAGTCTTCTGTCATTCAGCTGCCTCTCCACCATGAGGGGTTTCTCTTGTCAGATAGTTAGACTCTAGACTTGCTCTTTTTCTGCCTCCTCTGCTCTGTATTCTCTTTATGTTTGCCTCAGTGGCACAGAAACCAATTTCCTTCTAGTGCTGGTTATGACTGAAGTGATCTGTGATCTCACAGTTAGTCACCTTGAGAGAAGAACGGGTGCATCATCACCAGCGTTGGATAAAAGAGATAACCTGGCCAGTCAGCTGGTAAGGAAGGGATTTGCCAGTAGGTTAAGTCCAAAACTGACCCTTTATTAAGTCCCGCCCCTGTTGCTAGGTCGGACAAAATTATCATCTCTCCTGTCCACTCTCACTGTAAAAACGGGTTTTTACATTGCTTTATTGCTAATTAATGCACCAAAGAAAACCAGCAGGAACTGGATATTAATAAAAGGGAACACTTTGGGTACTGTGTCGTGAGCTCAGAAAACGGGTGTTTTCCGCAAAAACGAGATGTTTTCATTAGTTTAGTTAACAGTATGAGAAAGCAGCTGATGCTGGCAGCTTTCCACCAACAGTCTTAAAGACTATATGTGACCATTTTTCGAGCCAGGGCTCTCAAATATCTTTGTGGGTGTCACATTTACAGGTGCCCCAAGCACATCATTCAACCATTTTAAGAAAAATAAAAAGCTTTTGCAGTTATAGCTAGGTTGTAGCCTGCTGCCTATGCCTGCTTTGTTTTGGGGGTACAGCTCGGATTTCTGCCCGTTTTGGGACAAAAATACGCTGCACCCTCACTACACTGTGTGCAGTGTGTTCCAAAGTGTTCCTTTTACTAAGACAAAGTTAAACAAAAAAATAATCCAATTATTTAAATGGAGATACAAGCAAATTAAAAACTACTTTCTTTCCATTGTTGTTAATGAGAGAGACGGATATTTTGTTCAACTGGACATGGAGAAAGATTTTTCTGGTTGGTCAATCAGGGACCAATCAGGAGGCTAATAAAAGGTCAACTGCATGCAGTGGGGAAAAAAAGACCCGCCGTTGTCGTGGTCATTCAAAACAGGCAAACACACTGTATCAACGGCAGCTATCTTGGTTGTTTTGAGTAATAGCTCTTGGACTTTCCAGTATGGATTGGTCCCTGGCCTGTTTTGGTTTATTCTGTACTGATAGAAATGGCTGTGAATACCAGGGTATGAGGTATAGCCTCACATGTTCAGCTAACAGATATCCAACTAGAGTCAGTAGTATAAGCCACCAATGCATGCTGCTTGCTATTTTTTTTGTTTTGTTTTTGTTTTGTTTAAAAAAAACCTCATCACAGCAGCCTTTACAGATAAGTATACCAGTAATCATGTCAGTCTGTAAGATGCCTTTTCTGCAAACAATAGATTTAGCATATTGGATGTGCCAAAAGCAATTAATTTCAATGTTTGTCTTCATTCATAAAAATGTAGCTTTTGAGTGACGTTGCTGTAAAATATAATCAACTTGGCCATGATTTCCCAAGTTGTTGGAACCATTTCCATAATTTGCAGAATGTTTTGTTTAATTTCCCCACAATGTTGAGTGGGCTGCATACCATAAAGGGCGTGGTTATGTTTATATATTTGATTTGATCTTATTTCTGTTGTAATTGCAATGATAATCTGCAGTCTACTGAGTCTGTTGCAAGGATCGTGTCACTATTTTAATTTTCTGACTTGCTTTTTGATTTTGCATTGTATAATGTTGCATATTTTTTAGAGAGATAGTGTGGCTTAATTCAGATGACATGCTGGTTTAAGATAATACATTTCTAGCTATCAAAAAATATAGGAGTTTGGTGTTTTACAATGTATCAGGAAAAAGATGTTTGGGTTTTTTTTGTTTTGTTTTTGTTTTTGTTTTCAATTGTAAAGTCACTGCTATTGTGATCCAAGAGAAGTAAGTTTGACTCTGTGGGTTTGAGGACTAGTCAACTATTTCAAAGTCATAGAACTTTTCCAGACAGACTTGAAAAATTCAATTACTTGAGGGATGCATCCTTGCATGCTTGGCTGCAGACAAGCTTCAGCAAGGTGGGGCCACACCTCTAGGAGTTTGCAGAATGGAAAAACTTGAGCAGATTGGGGAATTCAGACAACATGCCATGGATGCCTGGGCAGGTATGTGGGATTTTCTGCTGCCTGCTCCCACAAACCCCCTTTTCTTTCAGTCAAAAGAAACACTGTTGGTAAGAAAGGGGCTAACTTCTTAAAGGCATGAAAAGGAGTATTAGCTCTGTCTGGGAGTGCGTCCTCCTTCATCTCCTTACAAATACAATTCAGGGGTAACCTTGAGGGTTACCAACAAGGCTACAAAGCTCTGGGAAAACAATTAAATTACAGAGATGGATAGATGGGGGTTTGGAACAAGTGGGCCGAGGGTTTCGGGTCAACCAGTCGGAGAGAGCAGATGTAGGAAAAAGTTCTATCTCTAATGAAATCTTTGTCCAGCTTGAATGGACGTAACAATGGAGTCTGAATGCCTTCAGGTGTGTCGTGTCTGTGTTTGTTACAACTCAAAACATCATTATAATTTCATGGTTTTCCCATGCATGAAACTTTGCACGAAAAGAACTTGATTTTGCTGTCAGAATTTTGGGCCTGTTTCAGAGAAGTTTGAGCATGTGAACGGTTTTTCATGTCATACTGCTAAAATTGCAACCTTGATTGACAAAGTAAGATGCACGCAGCTTGGGCTCCCTTCCAGACATTACTTTAAGTAATGACAAAAATTACAAAGGTATTTATGATATGAGATGAACCTCAATGCTGGCGCCCCTTTGAGTTAAGAGCTAGTCCTCATGTATAATATTCGATAGTACAATACAGTTTGCCACTAATAAACGGAGGAAGGCTGTAAGCCAAATAATAAGTGTTGTTTATAGGATATACACCACCTCTTGACCTATGTCTGCTCTATAGCCCCCAAAAGTTATACCACACATTTAAAACCTTATGTGTTCAGGCATCTACTTATACTACTGCTACTGCACTTTAGTTAGCTGCTA
Source organism: Arrhamphus sclerolepis (assembly GCA_037176975.1). Lineage (NCBI taxonomy): Eukaryota > Metazoa > Chordata > Actinopteri > Beloniformes > Hemiramphidae > Arrhamphus > Arrhamphus sclerolepis. Next base: position 3,216,818 of record JBAMYA010000020.1, read on the forward strand.
CCCAGATTAAAAAATATGTTTGTATATATATATTTTTTTAGAGAACCATATACATAAAAACAAAATAAAATGTAATGAATACAATTTATACAATATTTATTCAATAAAATTCAAAACTTTGATTTTAAAAAATCCAACAGAAATGTTTTAAAACACCATCACTGACAGTGAGGCAAGTGTACCATCTTTTATTCAAGCCAGCATATGTTATATAACCTCACATGTAAACTCCGTGTGGCCCTGTGATGGACAAGTCACCTGTCCCAGGTGTTTCTCGCCTCTCATCCGATAACAGTTGTCATTCTTATCCTCATGCAGCAGATGTGATTTAAATCCAACAACAACAGCAAAACAGTCCAACAAACTGAAGGCAATTAGCTCAGTTGGGAAGAAAAAGATGGTTTTGCTCCGTCTGCCTGCATGTCTGGTAGTGATTAGCCTCCAAAGACCTCACTGGGAAACTGGCTGATATACACCAGATCCTGACACTCATGCCCCATTGTTGCTGAACTTACCAGCTGGTCGTAAATTCAGCCATTAAACACGGTGTCAAGGCTGTGTTTTGTTTTGAAACATTTTTCTTGGCTTCAGAGGACAATTTTTGCTGAGATGCAACCCACAGGAATGCTTTTGTGAAGATTCATTTTTGCTGACAATAGATTGTGTACACGCTTTGAGGTGGACTGTTATCATACTTCACCCCTTATCTCACCATGCCACAGGCATTATTTCAAAGAAAATGCGCTTGAGCATGTCCTCTCTCGCAAAGTCGGCTCATCCTGGGTGTTATACTACCACTCCAGTTACATAGATTAAAACAGATGGATGAATAGAGTTACAGTACTGTATGACTTTGAATGTACAAAACATCCATGAAAAGATGTTTTCTTTTCTTCCTTTTGCATATGCGACATCAAACATCTTGTCTATTATCTGTCAGCAGTCTCTCTTTGTACTTCGATTTGAAAAAATAAGCAATAACTGTGTCTTGAGCTAAACACACTGAAACCACACCTACAAGTTTCCAGATAATTACATTATTTTAAAGGCTTTCAAATGCTTGGTCATGTGATCTTGAACAGAGAACTGACAAAAGGCAAATGGCAGGTTTTCAGACACTGTAAGGTGGGCACTTTGAATGAGTAGTGTGTTTTGACAAATGTTTACTTGTAATGTAGTAGGTCATCTGTCAGGCTGCCTGTCAGATCTTGTTGTCAGTCTATCCTGTGGCAGACAGTCAGCACCTGCATGTTCCTATTATGTAGCCAGCCACTGTCATTGTGAGTCCACAAGTGATAAATATGGAATATCCTCTGTTGTCATCTGCTGCCTCTGAAGCTCCTGAATCATTTCAAAGACAAAGATGGGCGAGGATGTGATTAGAGAAAGGGAGGTGTTTCAGTATGTGCTCCTATAGATTTGTGCGTGTGTGCATCTTCAGATACGTCAGTAATTGCTTTCCAGCAGGACATAATGAGTTTGTTCTTTCAAATAAGAACTTTGCGATCTCTCAGTCAAAGTTATAATTCTCTAGATGTTTTCAAATACAGATGTAATTTATCTTAATTAGAGAATAATTGGGATCTTAATGGTCCTGGCTATCATCAAAACAAGAAAGAACGCAAGCTTTTGGCTGCATGATACTTAGAGATAAAATTATAAACTGCCTTAACAATGTACTTGGACGTGTCCACTTGTTATTGGATCACCAAAGATGGATGTTCATGCCAGATGTAGACGTGTATTCTTCTGCACTGGCTTCAGCTTTTAGACCCTAGTTATGGCTATCTTTTATGTAGTTTATGGATGATTAAACAAACTCTTTTCTGTCAGATACAAGTTTCTGAGTATGTGTTCATGCGCAGACACAACAAAATTTACTGGCAGGTAACTTGAATTTATGAAAATAAAGTCAATGTAAAGAAGGACTGGATGTTGTGTGAGTGCATTTTTTTTAATTCAGTCACAGTGTGAGCAAACTGTAACTACTTTACTACTTGCTTGACTACGACGTGAAGAAATATATCAAAACATAGAGCTGAAGAAGTGAGGAGTGATGCTGATATGTGTGATATGTGTAATGCAGAATTCTGGATTACGAACAGTAACATTTCCTTTATCCCGGCAAGTATTTAAGCATGTTTTTGGAGGCAACCTTGTAAAGGTAAAAGCCATGCCTGGTGTTGTTTACTTCCTGTACGTCAGGATACTGCACGGTGACAACATCATTTCACAATATCTGAAGGAGCTCAGCACACAAGCAGCAGAGAGGCTTTCTGGGAGAGGATTCATGTCAGAATTTCAACATGTCCTCTGCAGCTGGGGAGCTTCATGCTGTCTTACTCCCTGCTAAGTATGAAGACATTCTGCCTCCTTCTGTTTAACTAAAGTTATTATAACTGTAGCCGTCTTGTCAAGTCTTTTTCATTATCGCTGTCTGTCAGACTTGGCTACGCAGAGGAGTAGTGTCATTTGACTTGTCCAATTAAAGTGGAATGTGGACAGGTCCTCCATCAGGTCAAGTTTTCTATATAAATAAAACATTGCAAGTGCAGGCTCAGGCTCACTTTCCCAATCTCCACTTTCCCAGGCAAGTTTGAGGGAGAGAAAGTAAAACACACTTTTTCTTTCTTTAATAGCCAAGGAGGTAGGATTCATTAGACTCTTTTCCTCTTACACCCTAATCTTATTTGGGTATTAAAAGTCACATCTGTCCTGTAAATTTATTTAAAAGTGTCTGGAACATTACAATGTTAACATGACACTGATATACTGGTTTTTGTCTGTGCATGTCAAAAATGAGCAGCTCCTATTTCTATGTCTATTGTTTGTATTTTACCATTTTATTATGTTTTATTTTTATTGTAAGTACAGCCGTGGTTTGAACAAAACCATTTATTTTCCTCTTTTTCTTGGCCTCTTTACAGAATTAAAGTCCACCGGCACCGCTCACCACTTCTCCTTTCTGCTCAACTCAACCGACTATCGGATCCTTCGCATGGACGAAGACCACGACCGCATGTATGTGGGCAGCAAAGATTATATCCTTTCTCTGGATCTGCACGACATCAACAAGGAGCCGCTCATAGTAAGCACATTTATACACATACATGTAACTGAACGAGCTCGACATGACTTTACATCTTACCAACCCGTTTATTTTTCAGATTCACTGGCCCGTTGCATCCCAGAGGAAGACTGAATGTATCTTGTCAGGGAAAGACACCAATGTAAGTAAATCCCTAGTGGTTGCTTTAGGTATTACTAAACGCAAATCCCAGATTTTTGACCTGCGCAAGTTCTGCTGTGAGAAATCTAACGTCTAAAATGGAAAATTTGAGAAGAGAAAGAAATGATCTGTTCCCATCCACTTGACATCAATTTGTCTATAAATATGTTGTGGATTTGATCAAAATCCTTCTTAAAACACATTCCCCGTGAAGTGATATGGGGTTTACTGCAAGCTCTAACATAACCTCAGATATGTCATCTCACAGATTACACGAGTAGAAAATATGAATATTGGTGTTGGACTGTGGTCTGTTGGACATTTATGCAAATAAGCACAATTTTTATTTGAGTGCACCACTGAACTCGTTTAAGCATGCATTTCTGAGATGCAATGAAAAAATAACCAGGAACTGAGAAGGTTTCATGACGATTTCCCTTTATGGAAAATTTTATATGTGTAAAATGTAACAATCTGTGTCTGTTAATAGTTAAAAGAATATTTTGGGTTGTTTTGGGGTTTTTTTTTTCACTGAAGTGTTTTTCAGTTTTCTTCCCTCTTCTGGCTGTTACAGAGGGTTTGCTCATACGTATCTCTATAAATCAGCCTGAATGACAGCACTTTTTCCTACCAACATTGCCAATTTGTTTAATTTTATATTGATGCAGTGATAGAGAGAGAGAGAGAGAGAGAGAGCAGCTTAAAAAACCCTCTGAAAAAGAAAAAAAAATGGCCAACAAGTCCAAAAAGTCCAACAAGTACTTTAAAACCTGACTTTATGTCATGATTCCTTCCTCCTGTCTCTGTTGCTGCCATCACCACCTGATACACATGATATTCATGATACCTTTTTATGGATGGTTTTTTACCTATCCATTTATGGTTTAACTACCCTACAGGTGACATCACTGCATATGTTATATGTTAAAAGCAATGGTGTGAACCTTTTCTACAAGACGTTTAACAGTTTGGTTGGTTTATTACTTCTGTGTAAAATGAAAAATGTGCTTTCAACATGTCTTCTTGGTGATTCTGATGCTTTAAATGCAGCTCAGGGGTCACCAGACAAGACTCCTCCCAGTGTGAGACTTCCTGTGAGGCTCTTATTTACTGTCTTTGCATCCCTGATTGCTGATTACACACAGCTGCCACCAATTAAGCTCTTCCAACGACTCAAAACATGCAACCTTAGTTATATTCAGAGACCACTGAAAGAATATTTTCATATTTCTTACTTTCATTTATTGCATTTTAACAGAATCTCCTTTTCTTTCACCACAATAATTACATTACCTCTTGTTGTCCAGACAAGCAGAGAAAATGAAGCGACAGGCCCGTCTGAAGTGTTAATAAGACTGTTAATAAGAGCCGCCTGTGCAGCTCTCATACGGATGAGATGCCAACTCATTATTGACATTCATATCAAAAGCACAATCATCTCTTTTGATTTGATTCATCGTAGCCCCTCCAAACTCCACATCCTTCTCCACCACCAGCATTCTGCAAAACACGCACGTACACGTTTCATCTGTGTTTAGGGTGAGAGTTTGCAGGGGTGAGCACTGTGCGAGTGATGAGGCTCTGGCTAAGAGCCCTGCTCTCCCCTGCTGGTAGTGAGAGCAGGCTGCTGTTTATCCAACTGGAATGTTCATTTATGCGTGCTTAGTGACCTACACTGCTCACGGCCTGCGGCTATATTGTATTGGCCTACGTATATAAATATATATTCATGCATGCATGTGTGAGCCTTAGTGTGTTCTCGTGTGCATTAGGGGTGGGTTTGAAATTTCATCCCTGGAAGAAGAAATAAAATTGGCTACTGTGAGATATCTTGGCAATGCTGCTCCTTAGTGAGTGACAGATGATGACAATTCAACAGCAACTCGGGGGGGTCGGTTCAGGCAGGTCAAAGGCAATCATCCCCGCTGGGCTTATTGTGGGGGTGCACAACTGCATGCTGAATAATACACATACCCCGACATGTGTAAACACACACACACACACACAAAACACATCCTCTGAAACCTCTGACTTGTGCATCTGTCATGTTGTTAAGATCCGCCAAAATGGTTCATCCCCCATTCTGCATACGATCTCTCTTTTTTTTGTACGAGAACATCCTTTCTATTTCACCAGCTGTCACTGGCAGAAAGCATGATGGACAAATCTGAACAGATATCTTCATTTCTGTTGTTGGGCATATGATTTTGGTGGATTGAGACCAAGAAGGGAGACAGCTGCTCAGACACGCAGAGATTAGAAAAATCTAAAAAGAAAAAAAAAAAAAATAGAGCCGCTTTCACCAGCAGTACATCTTTGTTCTCAGCCCCAAAAGACAAATATTCCATTTTAAATTTTGTCTTAATCCTCAAAAGATTGTTGTTTTTTTGTTTTTTTTAAGAAAACCAACATTTTCTTTCAACAGTCTTGTTTGGTTAAACCAAAATATTTTTCATTTGTCAAGTTCAAATTGTGTTTAACCACAATCCTTGCAGCAAATGAACTTCACATCCCAGAGGCTCCACTTTTCTTGGCTTCTGTTGCACACTTATATGGTGTTTGGAAACATTTTCACTCTAACAGTGTTGTATAATGTGAAGCCCGGGCAAAGAGACTGAGCCGAAAATCCAAGCCAGCCAGCAGAAGAGCTGATAGATACCATGATTTTAAGCCAAGCAGAGAAGTTAATAACCAAAAAAGCAGGGGCATTACGTGTTATGTAACCTTTTTTTTTTTTTTTTTTTTTGTCTTTGCTGGATTTTCATGATCAGATTTGAAAAAGAAGTCCTTAAATCCCGTTGCGTGTTGTTTTTTCCTCCCTCAGGGAGAATGTGGAAACTTCATCCGTCTGATTGAGCCGTGGAACCGGACCCACCTGTATGTGTGTGGAACAGGGGCGTACAACCCCATCTGCACCTATGTGGACCGTGGACGCAGGTCACAGGTAACCAAAGACACATCTAGGCATCCATGGAGACATTTTGACCTTTACTCTCTAGATCTTAAAGAACCATATCAGTCAATCAGTCCCAGGTCAGAAAATCCCCTCTCTTTACTCCCACCCCCCCAAGATCCATGGGCTTTTCTTCCCTTCTATCATTTTTCACCTCTTAGTTTTCATTGATCTGCCCGTTACACCAGCTCATTGTAGGTCCTCTTCACATCACCACTATCATTTCAAAATTGCTGTTGGTAAAATAGCTGCCATAGTTTAAAAATCATTTGAAGTTTCAATCTTCTCTTACCCCTGGGAATAGCAAGGTGTGTCTATATCTATAGAAAACCCCCTCCTTGGGTCCCTCCACCCCGCTTTACCTGTTTACACACAGCAGAGCCTGTGGCATGTCTTTCTTTCTGTCTGGCTGAGAGCCCCTGAAAGGGCATCATTACTGATGGAGCTTCTCATCCATCATCGGTCTTGTAGCTCACCCCTCTCTCCGCGGAAGGCCACGCAGCTGCCGACTCAGTTATAGCCAGCACACTTACATTCACCACTCTGATTGTTTAGTCTCACTGCTTAAATGGAGGTTTCAGATTTCGTTGTAAAGGTCAGTCTGCCTCTTGTCATTCACTTTCTCCCCTGAGGCACAAAAGTTGTGTTACTTCACACTGTAAAGATTTTCCTTTGCAAGATCAGATGTAAACATAAACAGCTTGTTCAGAGATTCTACCTACCATTCCTCCCAGTAGATTTCACATCATTTTAGTTCTCTGTTAACGTCGGTCTATGTGCTTCCTTCATGCTGTTCCTTCTTAGATTTTAATTTAATCTCAGATGTTCAAGATCAAAAAACCTGTTGGGAAAAAAGAAATGTGAAAAACATTTAATAATGTTTGAGATTTATAAAAAATATATGCAGTTCACTTCACAAAAATATGGATGAAAATGACTCATAAATAATTAGATGCATGATAAGTAATGAATAAATATAAAACAAATGATTGACGGTGTTTAGCTGAAACTAAAACATCAGAAACGTTGGGAGAAACAGTGAGAAATTGTTATATATTTATTAATTTAAAGACATGGTTTGGAATAATTTTGACAGAGGCAGTTCTTCTCTCAGAAACAAAAAAGCTCATTAACTGAAGAGAGGAAAATGTTTTCTATTCTTGCTTGAATTTTGGGAAGTGTGTTGTCAGTGCATTCTGATAATTACAGCCATAATTTTGATTTTGATTTCTTCCTTTTATTTGACGCTGCAGAATCTGTTTTTGCATAATTTTATGTATTTAATTTTCTTTCCCACTCTCTTTCTGAGCACCGCACAGTTTTTGCATGGAGTTTGCACCTGTCTTTGCATGACACGCACTCTTATCAAACATGGCTGCTAAATGCTACTAAATCCCACTAGACTCTCTTTGCTCCACTTTGAGTCTCTCATCTTCAGAATTCTTCATCTTTGTTGAGTCTACTTGATTTCTCTACAGCGTCTTGTTTGTTTTCTTCTTTGGTTTATGTCATGGTCATTGTCAGTTGAATTTCGCCTTAATCTGGGCTCTCAAATGTTGATAATGAGATGGCCCACTGTGCCATGTCTTTGTTTTTAGGGTTTCCACTATCTACAGGCACCTCAGTCAGCAGGGAGAACAAGTCGAGCAGCAGACTTCGGCACTACATCAGAGCCTTTGAACGCAGAGGTGGGCTGGAGGACTTTTGTAGGGTTTGGTGCCATCCTGGAGTCCTTATTTTAAGTTACAGATGGAGAAGTGTGGATAACATTGTTTAAAAGATTTAATTGCCGTTTTGTTTCATTACTTAGTCCCCGAGCAACGTCAGAGTGTTCAAATACATTTTCTATTGTGAAAGACAAGCCTCTCCCAAGTAGAACTCAACAAACAAGAAGTCTGCAGACAGCATTTATCCCTTATCACCTGCTAAGTATGACCTCGTACAGGCACACAAGCGTGAAAGAACCAAGCCTCCTCCAAACCTTTTTTCTTTTTGTACTTTTGATTATTGACAGGGTTTTGATCCAGAATTTTAGCCGAAGCTACAATGTTGTTCACCCAAACAACTGTTGTCATCTTTGCTGATTTATATGACTCATGTGTTCATCGCCACATCTTTTATGAGTTATAATGTATTGAAAAATAACATCCAAGTGCAGGTTACAGCTTTACTTTATCCTGCTCTGCAGAGCAACTTTTTTTAGTTGTCAGACATCATTTAAACATCAGTGTTGACACAGATGTTCAACATGCCATCCTTAACTGTGGAATAATGAATACTTGTTGGGGCTACTAACATCAGACACATTGTGGATGAGACTTGGCTTCCTCCCAGTACTTTCCTGCACCCTCCACCTCACCGATAACTGGCTTTGAGTGCCTTTTTCTCCCCTCAGCAGAGGCAATAGTGCTGTGAGAGAGTGTGTTATTCAGTGCCTTCTGGGTCACATCCCACAGCTTCTCATTGTTACTCTTTTAACCAGTTAATCTCATTGTTAGTTTTACTGTTTCATTTAACACCGTTTTAAACATCTAAAGAACACTGTAAAATAAATGTCTTCAATTAAAAACAAAATATATTACTTAACATTCCCCTCTGTTAACAGGAATATATTTTCCGTCTTGAACCTGGCAAAGTGGATTCCGGGAAAGGAAAATGTCCTTATGACCCTAAACTTAACAGTGTCTCTGCATTGATCAGTGAGTACCTTTTTTATATCATTATTACTATTTTTTTTTTTTTTATTGAATACAAAAAAAAGGAATCCATCACCCAAGTAAGGTGCATCAAAAAATCTACAGTCCGCTGCTGGCTGCAGTGAGTTTTTTTTTGTTTGTTTTTTTTGTCAGTGAAATGTAATATTCATGAAGTTATCCATGTTAACTTCAAGAAAATCAGTGTCCACCACAGATGCTTTTTCAGTTACGGGGGCAGGGGGGTGGGTGGACCTCCTAGTTGTTGCCTGACCAACAGTCAAAATGATAAATGTGTTCTCTTCCTCAAAATATATGCCAAACAAACAATTGTATTTGGAGGCTGAAACAATATTTGACATTTTTTCTAAAATGGTGACTGGAGCGACGACTCACTCAACAATAATTGTTTGGGGCTCTTAGCAGTCTATCAGTAGTTCCTTATCTGGTCAGATGCATGTGTTCCTGTCGATGGGTGGTCTAATGTTGTCAGCAGCTTAGTGTGCGTGCTGTGTTCTGTATGTCTGCGTCTTTGTGTGTGCCTAAGAAAGAACTTCTCTTTTGCTGCAACCCGTGAGCTCAGTTACAGCTGACCTGTGCAAAGCTGTCTTACATAATTATCAGGGCAGAGACCTACCACACTGATGCAACAAAGAGAGATAGAATTTCCCTGGTTTTAGGCCTGCTTAGGAATTTTATACACTGCTATTTTTCAAGCCACACAAGTATTGCCTCTTCCTCTGGGTTTCTGATTAAGTTTCTTTCAGGTACTGGTGCAGAAACTCTCAGATAACTCTCAGACTTTTTTTATTCATAACAGAGTCAGGCATTTGCATACATTAAAAACATTTCCATGGACAATCATCTGACAAAATGTTAAAAGCACTGACAGGCAAGGTGACACATAGATCATCCTGTTTCAATGCATTGTGGGGAACCTTGAGTTTAGCAGTCTTGTGAGTTTTACGTTGACACATACCACTCAGTGAAACAACCACCAGTGGGACAATGGGGCCTACCACGCTGCTCAGGAATAACTCTTAAGAGCCCTAGGTGCTGACCTGGCCTCAAACCTGCCAGATTAAAACCCATTTGAGTATCTACGGTGTGCGCCACAGGCCCCACCTGCCTCAGTGGATCGGCTGTTAATATCCTGGTGCTAGACATCCCTAGAGGTCCCCATCCATGCCCCCAAGTCAGAGCTATTTCAAAGCATAAGTGGGGCTTTCATCTTATTAGGCAGGCGGTTTTAATGTTATGGCAGATTAGTTCTACCTTTGTCTGAAGTGAATATGAATCTTTGTGACCATTTAACCAATAAACCATGAATTCAGCTGGCATAAAACTGGCTTTAAAAGTACAGCTGTCCTTTCTTATTATACTGATCATCTGAATGATTATAATTGTGATTACAATACTATTGTGATTTCTGAGTAAACCTTTAGATAGATAACCTTAGGATTCTTCTTTTTTATGTAACTTTCTGATTAAATTTCAGCCAGACATTATAGTTTCACCTATACATTTTTTTCTGTTGTGTGACTGACAGATGGAGAGCTCTATGCAGGAGTCTACATTGATTTCATGGGAACAGACTCCGCTATCTTCCGTACTCTGGGAAAGCAGACGGCCATGAGAACCGATCAGTATAACTCCAGATGGTTAAATGGTAATGTTTCAACTTACAGCTCTGTGTGCATTCAGGTTTATTTCTTTTAGTCCTCTCTCTCCAGATCATTTTTATTTCTTATCAACTTAAAAAATGTCAATCTAATACCTGTTCAGTTCAAATAATTTTGGATTCAATTTGATTTGACTCATCTCAGCTCAGTTCAATTCAGTTCAGTTGTACAGATTCTTCTTAAGGTACATAACATAGAAGGTTTACAAAGTCAAAGATTGTATTCATTTAAACCCAGTTTATATTCCAGTTCAATATAATTCATGCTCAATCTGATTCATTCCAAATCATAATCCAATTGAGTCCAAAATTCTAAATTCATATAAAGCCAGTTCATTCCAGGATTTCACAGGAATGCAGTGAAGAGAAGCTACGATTGTGGAAATCCTGTTTTCTCCTAGTAATCCTCATCAGAACTCATATGTTCATATAGTCTTTCCAACTAAAAGTGTTGATATTTCCAACTTGCTCCACCTGAAATTTAAAATTCACAGTGCTGATTACCTGCAGAGTATTGCAGGGTTAGTAGTGTAGTAGCAAAGGGAAATTAGCGAATGTAATTGATTCAGAATAGCCCACTGTGTGTAACGAACCATGATTGTCACAGTGATAAAAGTCTAGTCAGATGTCTGTGGTTGATGTTGCTGAATCAATCATGGTGCTCCCATTGGTAATGCTGGCTCCAATATTTCCTCCTGACCCCGTTGCCCTGACAACAGTCCCCTGCCAGTGATGCACTGAGCCAGGACACCTGAGTCCTGCTAATCAGCCATGTGAAATCACTCTGCATTCTACCCATCCCCCTCATTAGAGGGGTTCCCATTACTTCCCCTCCTTTTGATTTTTGGTTTTTCCCTCTTTGGGACCCTGGTCTATCACTGTGGGGATGCTCCATCTGCATTGTGAGTCCAATAGGGACCCAATGAATTGGCCAATAGGACCACGGTGTTCATGTGTGCCATACTGAGCATTGTCACTAGGATGTAGCAACACATCTCTACCATCACATTAACTTTATAAGGCCTTAAATGACAAATGTGAAACACCCTCTTAAATGAGGTCCTCAGCTTTCACTTTTTTTTAATCTTATGCATCTTTAAAATTGTCAGGATATGTACACAGAAATAGATTTACGGTGTCTTCTGTTAGTAGTGTCCATTAATAGATCTCTCCCTTCTTGATGCATCCATTAGAGAATCTATAGATTTCATCCTGTTCACAAATACATTTCATGGTTCACTGAGTATTTTTCCGATTTAGTCTACAACAATCCATATCTGAGCTGCCATCACCCGTCTAAGTGTTTGGAAAAGAAACAGACCACACAAAGCAGATAGAACATATCCACCTGATATGAGACTCTAATGTTAGTTATGCGTTTGGTGTGAATTGTTATGATATTTGATCATTTGTGAACAACATCGTGTTAAAAAGTCCAAAGTTTATGAAATTTGGTAGAAAGGTGGTGCAAAAGCAGATGTGGAACCTATTAACTTACTGTGCAAGTCTGCATCATTTTTTTCGAACTTGGAGGAGAGAGATTTGGCCTTGACTGCACTTACTGAATGACTGTTGCGTTTACATTGGCAACATGTAAGTAAGTGATCGTTTAAATGGCTACGAGGAACCGGGGGAATGATTAAAGGTGCCAAAAAACTATTTCAAAACCAATTTGGTAAAACAATGTGAACATATCAATTTCATTTGTTGTTTCTATTTTTTTTTTTTGTGTGTGTGTGTGTTCTATTTTTTTTACAGTATAAAAGACTTATACTTTTGTAGAAAATACTAAACCAGACTAAGGTGCCTGTAGAGACAACTGTAGGCCTGCTGTCTCTTCTGAAGTGAATCAAATCAAAGGCTATCAGAATCTGTACTGAATATATTCTTTCATCCTTACAGATCCCACTTTTGTCCATGCACATCTCATCCCAGACAGTGCTGAGAAGAATGATGACAAGCTCTACTTCTTTTTCCGCGAGAAAGCTTCTGAGATGGGTCAGAGTCCCATGACTCAGTCCAGGATAGGTCGGATCTGTCTGGTGAGTTATCACACCAGTCAACAGAGATCATGGTGATAATCACCATTAAAAGGCTCGTATGTCTCCATAATGGGTAGTTGTGTTAGTTGGTCTTCTTTTGTATCTTCTTTTGTATCTTTTGAAGCCAAAAAAGGAAGTCCACTGTTATAATCAGAGGTTGCTGACCATGAAGCTTAAACATGCACCAGCGACTAGTCTTAAAATAGAATATGGACCGCTCGTATCAACAGCTTAGTTCAATATGTTACATTTGTTTATTGTGAATTTACTTTGATCCATATGTATTCATGCAAAGACATCCCCACAAAGCTAATGCTGTGATGAATCAGATTCACTAATGATGATAATATATTTAGAAATTTCAATAAATGGACTTCAGAAAAATGTCTCAAGTCTCTTCTATGTTGTTGAGATGCATCATTTAAGTATGTCAAGTAGAGGAAAGTAAATTAGAAGACATGAAAATGAAATAATAAACAAAGCTAAATACCTACAACCCTGTAAGGTACTTATGGAGACTGCATTGAGTTAACTTCTGCTATGAACAATAGCACAATGGATTCTTCTTATTTATCTTAAATGTATCCTTGTTTCCCTTGAACCTTATCATCTAATGCATGAATTGGACCTGTTGTAACCATAATGTGATGTACCAATGAATTAATATATGATATATAATCAATAATGTGCTCCATGCATGACTAAAGTTGATATGATAAATTAAAGCCATTTTACTAGGTCACACTTTTACCCAAAGTCCATAAGAAACGTTTCGATTCTCTCTTAATCTTTATTACAGAAGAACAGACATATGTATTTTTTGCATCCCTGCAGATCATCTGGACTGAGCTCTCACCCACAAATCATCTTTCCCAGAGCTCAGCTCTTTACTTCAGTAGTAGCAGTTGGCTGACCTCTTGTGCAGATCAGTCAACTGAAACATTGAGCTGATCTCTATTCATTGAGGCCCAGTAACAACAGGCTCACGTCAGTTAGCTTGGCCAGTTGTTTCAAACAGCTGTTATTCAGATATTATTGGAGTGGTCCTGTTGAGCACGATTCATGTTTGCGGATTTCTGCCTTACAGAATGACGACGGCGGACACTGTTGTCTGGTCAACAAGTGGAGCACATTTCTGAAAGCTCGTCTCATCTGCTCGGTACCTGGGGCTGACGGCATTGAAACACACTTTGATGAACTGAGTGAGTCCTTTTTTCCCCTCTATCTCTCTCTTTAAAGATTCTCCCAACACCCCAACTGAACTTCTCTTTTGCTTCCTGTGTTTTCTGGATGATTTACAGTTCAGTCCTGTGCGCACCACCTGTTGTCCATTTATGCGATTAACATTTATCATCTAAAACTGTGTACATTTAAAAATGGAGGAGAAAAATACTACTTCTTCCTCACAGAAGGCAAACTCCAACTGTGGCAGAGTGATTTCCAGAACCTAGCTTGACTTGTAATGGATCTGCTTGGAGTTGGTGTGAAGTACATAATGAACATGTCTGCGACCAAAGAGAAGCTGGCAGATGGAAAGTGAGCATTCATAAATGACCACATAATCACATCTACTCCAAACAAGGGTCTGCAGATGGGCTCTGTGTTGGCAGATTCAGTATCAACAACGTTGTCATTTGCAGAGTTCTCTTCAAATTTGCTTTGCATAGTTTCTCTATGATCTTAATCCACATTTACTCAGATTTTTCTGCAGTGTGTCAGCTTACTGTACTGTAGGGACACATATCCAGAAGTATGCAGCACATCTCTTCTTATGTAGAGCAATAAGAGAACTTGGAAAGCTGGGGCTTTAGATTAAGGTACCACTGACTCTTGCATGTTAATCCTAATATTTATTTCACTTTGAATACTCGCATTGCTCCTGTACAGTATATTACATACTGAGAACATACCTTCCTTAATTTGTGACAGTGTTTTCTTTTGTTTTGATAATTTTCAATTCATTAAAAAACAGGCAAATTTGCACACACATGCAGAGTAATCAAAGCAATGAGCATCTGGAACCAGTCCAACTCCCTGTGGATCATCCCAGCCCTTCTGCCATTCACATAACTGACAGGATTAAAAAGGGATATTTAGCATCCCACAATTTATCACGACAGCTGGTATGAGAGGCTCTCGATATATATATTTGTTTAATTCTTTTTACTACTTTCCTCTAGTCTTTGAAGAATTTCTGAAAAAAAGGTTTTGTCATTTCCAAGATGCAAAAAAAAAGATAAAATAAAAATAATTCTATAATTTGGTGACATAAAAATATGAAAAATATCCATTTGTCTTCTTATTAACATTGCTCAAATGTTACATCAACCAAATGTCAGAACTCTATGATGAAGTCTGTGGTATGACACTTTAATTATCTTGAATTATTTTAAGTTTTACAAAAACAAATGAAACTGGAAACACCACAATGACCAGAAACCCCATTCAAGCTCTGTACATGCCTCTGGCATACTGCTCCAATAACAAATACAAAAAAATGTTAACAGGACTTCTGTCAGGGTGTATATTAAACCATTATCATTTCCATTAAACATTTTGCCTAAACATAATCAAACTGTAAATGTTTGAATAAAAGTTTTTAAAAAGTAGGTAAACAAATAAAAATGTTCATAATTCTGAATTCTTGTCTTCAAACACCCACATATTTTACTTCTTTTTCTGCTCAGATACATTTCAATAATATTAATTGATTATTAATTGAAGAGCTGATGAGCTGGCTTATTTATCTGAATCACATGTGTTGACTCGAAGAAATGTGCAAAATATGCAAAGCACAATACCTGACACTAGTATGATCGTAGTACTAAGAGAGATGAACCCATATCATTACTGGTCACACACTGTGATTGATCAGACCTACTGACGATTCATAAAAAACATCTAATTGTGTGCAGAGTTTGTTTAATTTGCATGAATTCAATTGAAGTGAATTGATCTCATATTCTTATCCCTCTCCGCTGTGCTTCAGCGCTGCCTCCCAGAGCTCCCATTTGTGCAATATAGCACCAACAGCTATGCAACTATGGACCATTTTACCATAATCTCGCCCATGTTCTCGTTGTTTTCTCTCAAGCATATTGAATTCCTGTAAATCACTTCAGAAGGCCACTGAGGAAGCACAGGAACCTGATTTTTTGTTTTCTTCTCTGATTTTCAGTCGTGGATAGTGAAAGTTTAGAAAAATATAATTAATATGAAAAAGATAAAACAGAAGATTTATTGTTTTGTTACTTTGCCTATGCCCAATACAAAGCAAAATGCTACAAATTGATTTCCTGTTGAACAGACCCACACTTTTATTCAACACTCCTTCATCAATTTCAATAATTTCCCAATTCTGGGATCAATACAGTACATCTAATCGAATCTGACTGAGTGGGTACGCCACCTTACAGAAGTATCAAACAAGTCCCAGCTGCAAACTTAATTAATGATGGCATCTCTTACTCATGCTGCGACGCTTTGAAAATGTTTGTTCTGCATCAGGAACGCTCAGTCCCTGCAACAGACAGACACTCCTCTGTCAGTATCCGTGCTTCTCTCGTGCAGCAGGTCATTTAGCTTCAGTGCCGTTGACAACTTGTGGTGATGTCATTGTGGGTCCTGAGGTACAGTGTAACATCCCACGGCACTGTGGTCGTTCTTCCCACAAACCACAGACAGCCTAGTAGAAATGTACTCCAATCTCCAGTCTTGCTGTTGCTGATGGAGCCCAGCAGAGCCATCAGAGAGGCTGGATGAGGACACTAGGGAGAATAAGAGTACATTCAAATGGCAACACCAACAGATGAGAAAGCATTCAATGTATTGCCAAGGGAGAAGAGAACATAAAGGCAAAAAGACACACACACACGTGCAAAAGAAATGAAATTCTCTGCCAGACAAAAATGAGAAGGAATTTGTGACACTGAAGTTTTGCTGCTTTTACTGAACTGCACTTATGTACTTAACTATTCAGTTTTTTTTAGTGTCACTATATCTACAAATCCCAAAACCTCTTTACTCTTAAATGATCAGGTGTTCAAAATGTATGTCAAAACTATGTTATAGGTGTTCATCTCTTTGGATGTGTATCAAGGAGATGATGATCTACAATCTGTAGTTCCTTGGAAGCTTTTCCTCTCCTCCAGTGACTGTTTGCTAAGTGCAAAATCCACCTTCTCACTTGTTTTGATTTTTCTGAAACCCTTTGCTTTACGATACTTCCAACAAGTAGAGAGATTTTCTTAGAAAATGTTATGCTCAGTGTGCCTCAAAGGCCGTCTTAGCTAAAACATAAGAAAGAAAGCTAAAAATGATGGAAGTCGTTCCAGTCCTCTGCTGATTTATTTCTTTTCTTCTATAGCCAGGAGGTCTGACAAACCGGCGCTGGGCTATGAATTTTTACTTTCTTTGCCAAAAGTTCATGTTTGCTCTAAAAGCAGCCATTACCTGTCATTTTTATACATTGGTATGTGAGGAGCAGGCTTGAACACATGGTCAGAAAGAGGTTAACCTACTTACAACATTAATTTAAGCTTCCTATTGCTTTACTAATGCATGCATGTTAAAGCCAAAAGCACAAGGATCATATTGTGTGTTATTTCGTTTCACCTTAATCTCGACATGCAGATTTGTGCTATGTTGCTTCTCAAGTGATATTTGAGCAGTAGGTTCTACATCTTATTGTGGTGTGACACATTAACACCATGCTTTTAGCTTCCAATATAACATGAAAAAAAAAAAAAAAACAAGCTCAAGTTCTAAAAGACAGGATCGTATTTCATGCCTATTCACTGTAATGGGACTTTCTAAAGACTTTTGACTATGGGTAATTATTGTCCTAACCATTCAAAGCCTTTTCATACAAGTGAGCCAAGCCCTTTTACTAGCTTCCCATGGATGGAAACATTAAAAAGACCTATGTGTACTCAGCTTTTCTACTTTAAATTTACTTTTGTATTGTTTTTACTTGCACTTTTCTCTCATGAAACCATCAGAGGATACTCAGGGTTCGCCACCGTCTCAGCCCCAAAGTCACTGGATGCATATGGCTCTTATTAAAGCCGTGTTTAAACAGACATCTCTGTTTCACTTCTATTCCCTGCTGAGACCAGGGCACTGTAGTTTCAGCTTTGGAAGAGTTAGTATTCAGGATCTTATTGAGATCTGGTGGCCATAATTCATGGGGCGCTTGCCCAACTACCCATTCAAGGAAGAAAAAAAAAAAAAAACAGTCTCCATATGTCACAACTAGAATTACTTTGGTCAGAGCCAGGTAGAATCATAAAGACATGGGATTATTTAATGTGAGATACTAATATTATCTTTTCTGCTGTCTATGAGAGAATGCTTTCTCCTTTAAACAGTTCAGAGCATTTCAGATGAGGTTCAGAGAGGTAAAATTCAGTTTGCAGGAGCACAGCAATGAGTGGGAAACAATATAGGATTCTATATGTGCGCTCAAACATCAAGATCAAAAAAAAAAAAAGGGCAACCTCTTTGTTGCAACGTTAGACTGTGCATAATAATATATGAACTTTTCCCAGCAAACTGTGTCATTTTACTTTTAGTAAAATGCAGGAATTGTGTTTGCATTTGAATAAACAGTGATTTATTCAATTAAAAAGTAATAAAAAAGGAAATCCATGGCTTTTCGTGGTTTGTGACAACAACTAAATGCAACAAATTCTGTCATCCTCTATTAGGAGATGTGTATATCCAGCCAACACAAGACACCAAGAACCCAGTCATCTATGGAGTCTTTTCAGTTTCAGGGTGAGTGAAACAGCTTCAGCGTGGACATTGGGTGCATTTTTTGTTTCTCCCTAAAGTTTTTACTCATTTTCATTTAGCCTGAGGGTGTCTGTTCTCTCTGATGTTGCAACGCTATATGGCCTGTCACATGATCTAGCTACAAAGACAAGACAGAACGTGTATGTGGAGCCCAGAAGGAGACGCAGTCCTCTGAGGCGCTAAGAGAGCCTGTACTTTCTCTCGTACAGTACGTTTGATAACAGGTTGTCATTCTCCAGGCAACATTAGACATGCTAAACTGAGATTGTGTTGGCACACCATGAGGAAGAGGTGTGCACAAAGTCATAATAAACCTTTCCTGATTAATGTATTTGAGGAAAAAATATTGTTATTGTTCCCATCTTCAGCATAGGCATCAGGCACGTTAAACCCAGTCGATAAAAACACATGTGGTGCTAATGAAAGGGGCCCATGACAGGACTTACAAACATACTACACCCACCACGCAGCAGCAAGAGCCTGTACTCTGATGGTTCTCTGCAATATGTGGGTGTTTGTATGTCCATGTGTCAGACAGCTTGACTCTACTTGAGTCGGTTTGAGAGTGCATTTGTGCGTCATAATGTTTCAGTGCATTCCTGTAAGAGGCAGACTGAGTACGTGGGAAGGAAGTCGGATCCACCAGCCACAGAGAGCCCTCAAAGTAATTATCTCAGGGAGTGAGTTCATCTGAATCCTCTAGCTAATGTGTACTCGCCTGTTCTCACCTGCCCTCCTGCAGATCCGTGTTTAAAGGCTCGGCAGTGTGCGTCTACTCCATGGCTGACATCCGCATGGTCTTCAATGGACCTTTTGCCCACAAAGAAGGGCCTAACTACCAGTGGGTGGCATACGGTGGGAAGATCCCCTACCCTCGGCCTGGAACGGTTTGTTCAAAAATTTAAATACATATAAATACACAAATTTAAGTACATATATACACATATATATGTACACATATGTATGTATTGTAAAATAAAAATCAATATAACACCTTTGGAAATTACACATAAGCAGGTTTGACATATAAACTTTCAATTTATCAATAGTGTCCAGGAGGCACTTTCACCCCAAACATGAAATCCACAAAGGATTACCCAGATGAGGTTATCAACTTCATGAGAAACCACCCCACCATGTACAATGCTGTGTATCCAGTGCACAAGCGCCCCCTGGTGGTCAGAACCAACGTGGACTATGAGTTCACCACGATTGCTGTCGACCAAGTGAGAGCTGCGGATGGAAGCTATGAGGTGCTTTTCCTGGGAACAGGTCAGTGTTGTTGTTTTTATTTTGTTTGTTTGTTTTTTGTTGTTTTTTTACCGCATCAATGCATACTCATGTTCAAACAATCATCTTGTTAGACAGAAATATGTCAGACTAAGATTAATCATCTGTTCAACATTTGAGAGTAACGGTACAGTTGAGCTGTGTTGAGTGTCCCAGGACTTTTTTTTTCTTTCTTTTTTCTAAGAGTCAAAATGTCAAGAGAGCAGAACCAAATCTATTTTTCTGTGTTTCTTTTTCAAGATCGGGGAACAGTTCAAAAAGTCATTGTCTTGCCAAGAGATGACTTGCAGACGGAAGAGCTGGTCTTAGAGGAGGTAGAGGTGTTTAAGGTCAGTCTTTTGTTCCAATCATTCCTCTTTTTTCCCAAGTGTCCATTCATGTATATTTGTATATATTTGTATTTTGATTTAAAATAAAAATAAAAAAAGACAGCACTTTTAGTATTCTCAGTGTGTTTATTTAAAGTCGTGAACTGTATCACTGCAGGTTCCCACCCCAATCACCACCATGAAGATTTCATCAAAACGGGTAAGTTCCTGAGAACTAAAACAAATAACATAGATTTTTTTTTTTTTTTTTTAATCAAGATATGCGCCAACATTTTTTAGATGTCTTTAAGAGGTAAAGGTGTAAATAGTTATAATGTAATAGTCAAATACATTTTAATTGCTCTGTTGAAAAAAGAAACTATATATATAAAAAAAAAAACTACAGTTGTTTGAGTTCATAATAACTCAAAAGATGCTTATAAATGAATCATGCATTTTGTAACATCAGTGTGTCCTTTAGTGACGTATGACAATCAATAGTCATATCATAAAATGCTAGGATTCACAGCAATAATTAATTTCCCTTTGGTGATTTATAAGGTATTTTGAATTGAACTGAGTGATCTGAACGTGTGTATATTAATGTGGCAAACATACATGCAGTGCATTTTACTGATGATTTAAAGAATCAGTAAATACGAGCATGTTTGAGCCTACAAATCTAATAATTAATTTGCTGATCATTGATGAGATGCTACTCCACTGAAATCTTGAGGCAAATTTTTCGAGGTATAAATGTTACTGGTATTTGTACAACTAAAAAGAATGCAACTTCATTCATTCATTCATTCATTTTTAATATTGGTGTTTGGAGATTCCATTGTGACCCAGGGACATTTGTGCAGTGAAGGAATTGCAAAGTGTGATAGAATGATTGTCCAAAAATGGTTTGGTGCTAAAAGGAAAAGGTAGCACAGTATAACAATGAATATTTGTAAGTTTATAATTAAACAAGGCCGATCAGTCACAACCATCTCTAAAATAATGTGCTTTCAGAAATGTAAATATATGATATAACAGAAATTAAATGGCCCTTTTTTTCTTCTTTTCTAAATATAAGCAACAACTGTATGTGGGATCTGTCTCGGGTGTGACCCATCTGGCTCTTCACCGCTGCGATGTGTACGGGGAGGCCTGTGCTGACTGTTGTCTGGCCCGGGACCCGTACTGCGCCTGGGATGGCAAATCCTGCTCCAGATACTCTGCCTCACAGAAGAGGTGAGGGTCCAGACAGCACAAGACAGCAGATTTCTTTCTTTACAACCTGATATTTTCAAAGCATGTTGAAGTTGAGCTTTTTCTTTTTTTGCCTGTTGATTATCCCCTCTAGACGGAGCCGTCGACAGGATGTGAAGTATGGAAACCCAATGCGACAGTGCAGAGGTTATAACTCAAACAGTGAGTATCTCTTTCTAAAAAAAGAGCACGGAGAATACACACAGCTTGCTCATTTTAAAGTTTTCTGATGTAATAGTATTACAGAGTGTTTACACACATTTTGTTCTGTAGCCAATAAGAACACTCTGGAGACAGTTCAGTATGGGGTGGAGGGAAGCACGACGTTCTTGGAGTGCCAGGCTCGGTCTCCTCACGTGTCTCTCAAGTGGCACCTGCAGAAAGAAAACAGCGACAGGAAGAAAGAAGTGAGTAATAACACTTTTACATCGAAGCAGTCCTTTTTTCTGAATCAGGGAAGGCTGGGACGATATGGATGACAATAACTACATTTACTTGGAATTTTATTATGTTGTATGAACCTCAATATATGATGTTTTGTCGTATTTGCTTTATTTAATTTAATATGCATCCATTTGTAAAACCAGCTCTGCCTTAAACAGCAGCAGTAACAGTAACATGATCCCTATACACTGATACTTCAGCAAGAATGTCATAGTTATCACCTCGTTTGCTGTATAAATAATAAACTAGAACCTCTTGCAGTTTAAAAACCCTTAGTTTTTTATACAATTTGTCACAGGACTTTTATTGATACTTTAGAGGAATATTATTTTACTGCTAATATTCCATGAATTGCTTTAATCAAGGAGAGGTTCTTCACGTTGCCCTCATGCTCATTCCAGATTCGTTCAGAGGGCCGCGTCCTGAAAACAGATCAAGGTCTTCTGATCCGCTCACTGCAAGCATCTGACAGTGGCATCTACCAGTGCACTTCCACCGAGAAAAACTTCAAACACACCTTGGTGAAGCTGCAGCTCGTGGTTCTCTCCAGTCGTACGGTCAACAACGTGTTGGTGGAGACAGGCAGCCCGGCTCTCCCTCCACTTCAGTCCAGCGCCTGGACTCCGAGCGCTGGTCAGTACAAGGACCTGCTAACCATCCTCAGCCAACCAGAGATGGGACTGATCAACCAGTACTGCCAGGATTACTGGCAGTTTGGAGAGGGCAGCCTTGGGGACAGCAAAGCCCAAAGCCTGAAGGAGTTGAAAGAACAGAAGAAGCCTCGCAACCGCCGGCATCATGACGAGCAGACAACTCCGGCTGAAACATGAGTGTGCTGCATGTACAACCTGTCATATTCAAGCACCACCCTTGTCTACCTTTCCACACAACCTCCCGAACACTACAGCCTTCCATTAAGGGGAATGACCCCAGTCAAATAAAAAATGATCATAAAGGACAAGACAGACACTGCAACAGAAAACATCTAACAGTTTCTATCTAACTGTTGGGAGGGGAAAAAAAAGAACAATATTTATTGTAGGTTGTAAAAAATAATTCTTTGTACCTATCTAGAAAACCTGTTTTTGTGAATAGATAAACCTGTGCAAATGTTGTTAAAATAATATTATTGTTAGTGTTATTGTTTATTCCAATGTGTTATGTTGGGAATATCCTTATGTTTGGTGTTTTTTAAACAGCAACAATAACGCAGGACTTTGAGAGTATCCATACATGGACAAGGACAGATGAGCGTAACTGTTAGTGGTGGCCATGTTGGATGATTTGACTGCTGGCAGTATTCAGTATCTAAGCTCAAAGTCAAGTCAGGAAGTCTTAACTTTGTTGAACTTCCCTAAACCTCCTCACCAGAACAATCTACTGTATACTGGACATGTTCTTTTTCTTTTCTTTTTTTTAACTGTAAAATATAAGCAGAAACATGGTGGGAAAAAGGCATCTCATGGGACATTTAAGGACAGTAAAAATGCCCACAGACTGCAGCTGTGACAACACCTCATGGACACACAGAGACATGCGGATGAAAGGCCCTCAGAGGCAGGTATTCAACTTCTCTCCATCCATGCCTCAAGTAAGGATGTCACGCCGCTGTTTTTATTCTTTAGCGATCAGTCACTGCCAAGTTTGTTTTGTTTATATGTGAATATCACATCTCAGAGTTGTGTTCTTAACAAATGCAATCTTTATGATAAGCTGTTATTTGGGAAAAGGATTCTTTTCAATGACACAAAAATTGAAAACATAACATTGCCTTCTCTTTTCTCTCTGTGGAGATGAGATATTCCAGCAGGCAGCTATGTATGAATATGTGACAGTTCGGGATTAAAAACATATATTAGACAAAGCACCTTCTGTTGCCAAATTGATGATTTTAATCAATATTATAGTAAATCTTTCTCATATCTGTGGCATATTACAAAGTTTGTCTATACAAGCTAGTTTTTTGTTTGTTTTTTTTTGCATTCCTGCCATTTTCATGTAGCCATTTGTGAAAATTACTCAGCTTACTCAAATGTGCAGATTTTCATTGCTTAGGAATTAATGATTGGTGCTGTCCTGACTGTATAATCTGGTTAACAGCAGAGCTTTCACAGCTACTCTCTGTGCTGGTGCACATCCAACCTGCCTGCTCTGGTATTAGTGCCACAGACTTCATACAAACCTATCGACTGAGTAACTTCTACAGGAAAACGAGGTTCAACCACTAACAAGCTGATCACCGTACTTGAAGATGAAAGTATACAAAAAAAATCTTCAGTAGGTGGATTTTAAATGTGCATGGCATGTACAGTGTATGTATGTGGTAATTTGTCTAAAATGCAATGTTGCTGTGGATGTCAGTGAATGTCTTGTTTTTTGGGAATATGAATTCTTTTAGTGACGGGAAATGCTGAAAGGTTTTGAACGACTGTGATTTTATTTTTGCGCTCTCTCGTTCTCAAAAAAATGGAAAACTAGTTTGCATAATTCAAACATGCATCTGTTTTCTCTGGCAGGCAGGTCATTGAGGTGATGTATGATATGCACAGTTGGTGTTAATATAATGACTTGTATAAATATCTCTTCTTCCTCATCAATGTTGCTAACTAATAAATTAAAGCTCTATATTTTATAATAATACACGATTTCTTTTGTTTTCCATTACCTGGCACGGTATACAGTATATGCAGAATAGGCCTGCTGTAGTAGTTAAACAAAAGAAGAGGGTTTTTTTTTCTTTGTTTTTTAAATGCTTCTGTTTAATAGACTGAATTATCAGTCACAGTGAAGGTGCGCAGAAGAAAGGCCAAACAAAGTCTGGTGGAAAATTTGCTCCTCTAAAAAGAAAGTCACTGGTGTGAAGAGGATAGATTGGTAATCTGAACAGAGCTAAAGCTTGAAAAACAATCCTGGAAGTAGTGAAGAGGTCTCGAAGGTAATGGGGAAAGTACTTGGATAAATCCTCATAACTTCCTGTGAAAAAAAAAAAGTTGTTTTTTTAAAATAAATAATAAAGGCTAGGGTGTCTTCCCCATATGGCCATGATCACAGTCAAAGCAACAATTGATGCTTACTATTAAACCACACTATTAAACCACAACATAGTGGCACATCTGGCCTTTTTTAAATGCAGTTGTTCACCAAAACGTCCTCCGTCCTGTGAAATACTGTGGAGGAAGTGTGATCATTTGGTTCAACTTTGCTGTTATGACCTATATACTGTTTAATGTAGCTATAATTAAAATATTATAGCAGCATATAAGGGCATTAAAGATGAAGGTACATCAATAACCAGTGGTAGAAAAAGAAAAAAAGATTCATTAGTTGTGAATTTAACCTACTTCAGGTATTTTGACACGATGAACTGAATCTCCTTATCAATGTTCACATCTCATAATCCACTAAAGGAAACATATGTTACCAGTAAAGATGCTTAAAAAAAAAACCAAATCTATTACGACCTGATGCAAGGGTATTGCAGTTCCATTACCTGCATTACCTATACAATAAAAAAAAAATCTGATGATTACTACTTTCAGCATTTGTAAAGCACATGTGGTGAGGTAAAAAAAAAAGCCCCAAATTTATCCTGATATATTCAAGACTAGAAATATAAAATGGGAAAATAAAGTACCTGAATGACACATCAACAAATCACAATCAATATGAGTGTGAGGATAAGTTGTTCCACTACTGTTGATCTGCATTAGTGTTTTCATTCATAGTAGTGACTCAGGTGTTTTATCACCATCAACTCCTCCAAAGAGCTATTCTACTGATAATGTTGTAAAATGTTTGATTCACAAAGCGTTTTTCTCTATGAAAAAGCCTTTGAGACGTTAAGCAGTAAAAGAGAAAATGATTACCTAAATGTGTGGGAAAGCATTTTTCAGTGGTCACAAACATACACATGTATACCATACATTCATGCATGCATAATTGAAAGTGAGAAGATTAGAGTCCTTAACCAGCTTCAGATTGAGGTCAATGAGATCTGTCTGGTGAAACCACAAAGCTCTTTAAACACTTGTGAACGCACCTTTCAGTCTGTAGTGCCCAATAAGAAATGTCCATATGTATTTGGACAGTGGGTTGTGGGTATTTCCCTGACACATTTAGCTGCCTGCTATGTTGGGTGGAGTTGAAATAAATGTGTGTTGGTTGTGAAAGAGAATACAAAGCTTTTGTCAACCACATCATCGCTGTTTCAGGTGTCAAAAACATGCAAGAAAGACCACACCCAAACCAGATTTCATTCTTATCATGGTCATATTGTTGAGTGAATTTATTTGTGAGAACCTAACAGTGTAGCTTAACATGCTTCTCTTTTGAAGGCACCTAAGACCAGCAGAGATAAGCACTTGAGCCGATGTTCATCTTCCGCTGAGCGCAGCAAAGTCCCCTAAAGGTTAGAGCACTCCCATACTGATGTATGTATGATTCTCTTGGAACCTCTGCCCTAAAACACTCCTGTCCTTGCGCTCCATTGGCCACCACTGGTCAGGTGGACAGAGGATGCCCGAAATCCTCTCGTAAGACGGGAAAATACTCAAACTTTATCCAGTGTATGCTGCAGGCAGTTGACGCATCAGCCGCGTCGTTCAAGGCACCGGTCAGACAGTAGAAGGCGAGCAGCCAGGACCTGCTTCCATTTTTCCTGACACTTGGCTTTTGAGCAAAGGGGCCCAAGCCGGGAAAAGTAGGATGGGGGCCGGAGCTAGCGCTGAGGAGAAACGCTCCAGAGAACTGGAGAAGAAGCTGAAGGAGGATGCTGACAAGGATGCAAGAACTGTCAAGCTGCTGCTGCTAGGTAAAGTCAGAAAAGCTGGCTCAGAGCTCCAGGAACCAAAATGGTTACAATGTGTTAACAGGACATTTCATCTTCTGGTTTATTAATTATTTAGATCCCATACAGATACTTAGATTGCTTTTTATTTGAGCTCAATTTTACAAGATGCATAACTGAGCTGTTAAGTGTACTTCATGTTTTATATTAAAATTCAGGTTTGAGAGAACAAAACACTCAACGCCGGTTTCCCTGAAGGAATAGTTATATTTTTTTCTATTTAAACTATTCCCAAACTTGATTATAATTTAGGTTTAATTTAATATAATGATAGATGTGAATGTATTTCTGTGAATAAGCCACATTCATTTGAAGTTTAAACTGTATTTCTACAGTTTTAAAGCCTTTATTATGATGAAAAAACTGAAATATGCTTGGGACTAGTAAAGGCTTAATTGCCTGTGTCACTGAATTCCTAAGACACTTTGATAATCGCACAAGCCAATCCTCTGTTAATCCTGATACAACAGGTTCTCCAGCACAAAGGGCTTAAGCATGAAGGGCATAGATGCTTTATCAAATCTAAATAGAACAGTCATGCTATTACTTATAATACATGTCATTTTTAAAAAAAAAAAAAAAAAAGGAATAATGTGTTGACTATGATGTTGACTGAGTCTGAGTTCAAATCTTTTATTCAATTAACATGCATGTTTTGAACTCAAAATTAGCTTAGCACATATTGGAATCCAGGATTTCTACTTGTGTTGCTAAGTGCCACATTTTGCTATTTGAATTAGTTAAAATATAAACTGTATGCGTTTGAACATATCGGTTTGTTCCAGATATACTTTCGCATTAAGCTTCAGCATCTCCTCCTGATAATGTAGGTCAGGGTCGGGGAAAAAGATTAGGCCTGAAATAAGAAGTATTATAACCTGCTGCGCTCCACTGTCTGAT
The DNA here is from genome assembly GCA_037176975.1 of Arrhamphus sclerolepis. Taxonomy (NCBI): domain Eukaryota; kingdom Metazoa; phylum Chordata; class Actinopteri; order Beloniformes; family Hemiramphidae; genus Arrhamphus; species Arrhamphus sclerolepis. Next base: position 3,244,257 of record JBAMYA010000020.1, read on the forward strand.
GAAACATGTCATCTGCAATAAACACAAGTCTATACAATTCACTTTAAACAATGACACATAACGCATGTAACATTCCCCACAAATTCTTGAAGTGTTGAAAATTTTCAAATGAGGTTTGCCATAAAAGCACAGTCCTGCCACAACCAATTTCTAATAAGGTTGTCTTCTCTCCTGTAGGTGCTGGAGAATCTGGCAAGAGCACTATTGTCAAACAGATGAAGTAAGATACCAGATTTAGCATCCAAGTAGCTTCTCACTTCTCGTGAACTTAATGTTAACTGAATTTCCATCCTGTATTCTCTCAACAGAATTATCCACAAGGATGGTTATTCACTTGAAGAGTGCTTGGAGTTTATTACCATCATCTACAGCAACACCCTGCAGTCCATCATGGCCATCGTGAAGGCCATGAACACACTCAACATTAACTACGGCCACTCTGATCAGCAGGTGACGACACACCTCCATGTGCATCTTAAGCTAAATGGATCTCAGCTTGCTGGCAGATAACTAAACATTATTTCTGTGTGTGATTTTCCACAGGATGATGCCAGGAAACTCATGCATCTTGCAGATACTATTGAGGAAGGCACCATGCCCAAAGAACTGTCAGATATTATTTTGCGTCTGTGGAAGGACTCTGGCATTCAAGCGTGCTTTGACAGGGCCTCAGAGTACCAACTCAATGACTCCGCTGGATAGTAAGACATCAAAAGCTCAAATTTAAAAAAAAAAAAACATTATGACTCCTTCGAATATTGGTCTTTGACTGAATCTAACTTCCCACAGCTACCTGAATGACCTTGAGCGACTGATCCAACCAGGGTACGTACCCACTGAGCAGGATGTGCTCCGATCAAGAGTGAAGACCACTGGTATCATTGAGACCCAGTTCTCCTTCAAAGATCTCAACTTCAGGTGAGTCAGTGCAATAACTCTTGAAAGAAAAACCTCAACAGAATATTATTTGGGCTCCACAATGGAAATCCTAAATGTCATTCTCTTTCTATGCAGAATGTTCGATGTGGGTGGCCAGAGGTCAGAGAGGAAGAAGTGGATTCATTGTTTCGAAGGTGTCACCTGTATCATCTTCATTGCTGCTTTGAGCGCCTATGACATGGTGTTGGTGGAGGACGATGAAGTGGTATGAAAGGTTTATTAGCCTATTACCAGCTTTTTCTTTGCTATGTGTGCAATATTCTTTAGTAACCAAGTTGGTACTCTCTACTGGACTTTGAATGGGACTTCACTTTCAGAATCGAATGCACGAGAGTCTGCACTTGTTCAACAGTATCTGCAACCACCGTTACTTTGCCACCACATCCATCGTACTCTTCCTCAACAAGAAGGATGTGTTCATTGAGAAGATCAAGAAAGCTCATCTCAGCATGTGCTTCCCCGAATATGATGGTGAGGTTATCACTGCTCATAAATGACACCACATATCAAAGGAAGCAAGCTAAGAGAAATAAATTATATCTTTTTACCGTCTTGACTAGGACCCAATACCTATGAGGATGCTGGTAACTACATTAAAGTGCAGTTCTTGGACCTGAACTTGCGCAGAGATATCAAAGAAATCTACTCGCACATGACCTGTGCCACAGACACAGAGAACGTCAAGTTTGTGTTCGATGCCGTCACCGACATCATCATCAAAGAAAACCTGAAAGACTGCGGTCTCTTCTAAGAGCCAAGCAGAGACACCAAATTAAGGTGAGTCAAATTAAAACAGCTGCAAATGCAGCTGAGACTGAGAAGCATCTAACTAGAGTGACTGTCTTCTTTCAGGGTGCCGTTGTAGCCCCGTCACATTCCACAAATCCCTCCTTGAATCAAACCGAGGACTGGAGATGGAAACTGTCCCTTCAAAGAACCATCTTCAAACCAGCAAATGCAAAAACATGAAGAAGAAAAAAGAAAAAGAACAGTAAAAAAATAAATTAATTAATTTGTTGTGTTCTAAATAACTGGTAGCTTTGACCAAAGATTTCTTGTCAACAAAGACTTAAAGACAGCTATTAAGTCAGAAAATCCTGCGCAGATTTCAGATGAGTTGAATTTTTAGTCAAGCCAAGTTTCTTTTTTGAGTCTCTTGAACTCATCTTTGGAGGGCCATTTAGTTAAGACATTGAAAGCTTTTGTCAGCATATATTGATATCTTCTCACATGCACTGTTGTGAATAGATGTCCAGCTAATGCAGTGTCTACATGCTCCATTAAGCAGTCAGTATACAGCCAAAGAGCAAACAAGACGGCCTCACAACCTGCAAATGCACTTCAGCCTCTGTTAGATACAAAAAAATGAACTTGTCACTAGAGATGGATTTCATGCATAGACACAGAACTGTATAGTTTGTTGTATAATTCAAGAAAGTCACAAATTTAACTTTGGAGGGAAGCAATAGAAAGTGTAATTTTTGTAGTAGTTGAAAAGGGCCAGTGTATATAATTAAAATTGATTTATATATTGGACGGGTAATGATGTTTGGTAATATAATGATGATCTGTATCATTGAGTGGTAGATGTATCTAACTTTAATTTGATAATCTGTCTCTGAAAGCCTTTGAATCAAGTATCCTGTACAGAAACCCCACATAAATGTACATTTCAATTAAACCTATTAAAGCTTCTGTAGAAAACTCAGAACTTTTCCTGATTTCTTATTTTATTTATTTATTTTTGTTTGTGAATGGATTAAAGGAACACAGGGAAATGTTGTTCATAATTCATTTATTAATTAACTTGAAATAATAATTTGGGTTCCTTTGAGTTCCCAGCTTTTTAATATAATATTTAAAGTGTAGTTCT